>JAYKKM010000242.1:852500-1245000 GCA_035772405.1 Chrysogorgia sp. JL179-B06
ACTACAACTGTACATGCAAGACTGGCTTTATAGGTATGTGCAGTAAAACGAAGCGGAATATTCTCGAGCGGGATTCCGGTCCACTGACTCATATAATCTTTTATATTTTCCTCTTTTTCTAAGGCCGTAATTGCTCGGAAGACATCAATGAGTGTGCCTCGAATCCCTGTCTGAACAACGGCTCATGTGAGGACCTACCCGGTGAGTTTAACTGTTCCTGTGACTCCAACCATACTGGCGTGCGCTGTGAGAAGCTCTTAGATCCATGTACAGTCTTCCGACCTTGTCGAAATGGCGGCCTGTGCAAGGTCACCTCTGACCACAACTTCACGTGCTCTTGCGCTGTCGGTTTCGCGGGTGACAGATGTGTGAAGAAGACCACGTTAGGATTCGATGGGACAGCGAGGATGACATTGAACATCGTTGAGGCGTCGACTCTCAACGTGTCGTTCAGTTTTCAGACGATTTTCCCCGACGGTGTTCTTGTTTCGGAATCCGTTAAGTGGTTGTTGGCTTTGAAGTCTGGCCATCTCGAAGTGATATGGCGCGGCACGGTCCAGTTAACGCTCGGCTTTGGCAGTACGTTTTCAGATTCACGGTGGCGCGATGTATCACTCTTCGTCACCGAAGACAAGATCTCGGCGGACGTCACTCCTTGTGTTCAGCAGTGTTCCAACACAGCAAAACTACCGAAAGACCTGGCCGCCGCCTTATCGTCGGGGACACGGTTGGTCGTCGGGGGTGCCTCGGGTACGTCGGACCGATCCAACTTCGTCGGAAGCATTCGAGATTTCGCAGTTAACAGCGTGAAGTATTACCCAGGAGTCTCTGGGGTGAACGAGACGAACGTCATCACTGGCTTCCAGAGTTATAACGTGTGCTCTCCAGATCCCTGTGCACATGGCGCGTGCAAACATCTGTGGACGAAATACAAGTGTGAGTGCGACAGAGGGTGGACGGCGATGAATTGTACAGAGGGTAAGTCTTAGGCCGGCCTATACTTAAGTTACTTATGAAACTAATTACATTTCATTACAAAATCAAAGCTACCTGGTCGTCTCGTCGACGCCGTATATCCACTAGCATTCTTTTACTAATAATCTGTGTTCTCGAGATTACTGTAGCTTCCTGCAGTACTTTTGCGTATGAAGTTTAAAATCTCGAGTGAAACATGTTTAGGAGAAGTAGAATATTAAAGAAAGACAACACGAGTGATAGAGCTTAGTTTAGTTCAGTTTATTAGATTTATCAGTTATCACTCTTAGGTGAACAGAATACTCCAACAGGCTAGAAGCCCAATTGATAGGGGTTCTGAGGGCCTACGATTTAAGGTCGTTATCCGAGAAGACCCGAACGTCTTACCATTTGCTGATATTATTGCAAAGACAGCACTTTCTCCTCGATTATTTTTAAGACCCTGAGTGGAGTTCCGACCCAGGATTTGAACCTGTGTCTCCCAGCTCATAGACATGTGTGGTAACCACTAGACCACAACAGCTGGTTAATGTACCGCGTTCAGCGAGACGCCAACCGCACGCAGACGAGACGCTAGACGCACGCAAGACGAACGCAAATCAGACGCGGTTTTTTATAGGTTATTTCTTAGCAGTACTGTACAACTAATAAAACTATAACTACAAAAAAACTATTAATTTTGAATTTTGTAAAACTATTAACTTAAAACTACTTAAACAATCAGTGCTTCTAATTTGCTCTGGTAATTAATATAGTAGAGTTTTGGAGCGGCAACCGAGAGTACAGTTCTATTTTTTGTTCCTTTTTAACAACAGAATTCCTTCATTATTCAATTTCTAGTTGTCCAGTGGGGAACCTTTGGTGTTATCTCTCGCCTCAACAACGGATACGTCACCAAGGGGAACCGAAGTTATGCGAAGTACTCTCTTTCTTCGACATTCAAGAGTCTTGCTTTCTCGATGCGAACAAGGTCCAGATCTAGCGTTGTACTACTCCTTTATTTAAATGCTTCGGTGTATCTTTCAGTCGAGACTTCAGGTGGGTTTTTACAGCTGAGATACAACGGCAAGATTGTTAGCCCCGCAAAGAAGGGATCAATGATGGTGGATAATGCATCCGAGTATCACGTTAATATCAACCGCAGTGCAATACAGATTAATGGTTCATCTTACGACGTCACGCTGCCACCGTTTACCGTCGAACATGTGTTTGTTGGAGGAGTGCAGGGGGGATATATCCTTAGCGAGGATCTCGACGCCATGACACAATACCGAGGTTGTATTCGAGATGTACGTTTGAATGGCGAGCAACTACTGTTTTTCAATCAGACAGCTGGTCACTTCAATCGTACGCAAAAGAATATCGCTTCGGATTGTTCGAGTGAGGATGTGTGTGGCAAGCTATCAGGTATGCTAAGATGGATATTATAACCAGGGTTCTATCTAGGGGGTTTGAGGGCGAAGTGTAGCTGAAGGCACACCACTTCCCACGCCGTTTTTATTTTATTTTTTATTGCAAAATTAAATGACAATAGTTACATGTTAATATTCTTTTTCTACATACGTGGTTATTAGCCCCATTACATACTTTCCATATTGCTCCTTTTTCTTTGTAACTTATATTTTTCTTTACTTAATAATACTTTTGATATAGACATGTCCTGCACATGGTCGCTTGTGCGCGACTGCCCCTGTCATCGGGCTTAAACTTTTATGTATATATGTATTATTGCCCCTTTCATGTATTTTTATGATGTATATGTTTTCCTACCGTAGGGCTGCGCCTCGCATGGGACCGTGTCCCGTTCGCGCAAACCCTGTTGGACCCGTCTTTTATTTTTTCTTGTATCTATGTATTTTTATTAGTATGTCACATAGACGTGTCCAATAAAGCTGTTAAACTAAAAATTACATAAATTACTTACAAAATGCTCAGTGACTTTAGGAGCGAAATCTATATAATACTTCTCTTTGAAGTATAGTACAGCGTTATCAGGCCATTTTTGTTCTGATTGCACGCGAATGCGATAGCGTCCATTAATTGTTAGAAAATATAGAAACACTATACAAAGAACAACTTCAAAAAATTAATGGAGTGACCGCATTCACCCGCAATCAGAACAAAAATGGCGGCCTCGAATTTATAAACAAAACCAAATTTCTTTCAAACTAAAAAAATTAGAAGAAAACTAATATAAAAGAAGAAAACTAATCTCATGTAAGGCGACGAAGAACTTTTATTTAAAGTCCCCCTGTGATCAAATTTTTTGTATCCCAAAAATTTGTAAAGAGCATGGTGTTCTTACTTAACTTGCCAAATTTCAAGCAATTGCGAGCATGGGAAGTCGCCTTTTCAGACTGTTTTTATAACATGTTCCGGACGCTTAGGTTGCGATTAGAGGAAGTGACGTCAAAGACCCAACACGTGCCTAGTTGTGTATGAATATAAAGCTACTTGAGGAAAACTTTCTATTGTAACTTGTCGTATAATTCGTATAATTTCCACGTGTTGAGTCTTTGACGTCATAATCACCTACTCTGCTGTGGAATCGCAGGCTCGTCTGGAACAAGGTTTGAGCAATGGCGGACAAAATTTGGGCGACTTTGGAGGTTAAATTTCTTGTGATAGAATATTTGTTGTTCAATTTTTTTTGACAAATGCGAACATTTATTAACCTAAAAGGATGTTTTGTAACAAAAAATGCCAGGAAACGTAATGTGATATTTCGTCGCAGGGACACTTTAAGCAACACTTGTTTTGGGGTTGGAATATCCCTTTAATCGGGTTTGGTGAGTCAATGAAATATCTTATGAATCAATCAAAGAAGACCTAATCAAATGACGTGTTGCCCTTTAGGTAGTGCAACGTGCTTGAACAATGGTAACTGTACTGATCAATGGAACCAGTATCACTGTGATTGTCCGCGGCCTTACGGTGGGGACGACTGTGAACTTTATGGATGCGAGTGGATTAAACTGTGTCCAAAAAATGCGACCTGTGTCAACATCAAGGAAAGTTCTGAATATGAATGTAAGTCATTTGGTGTGGAGTTTCATGGTAATTAATGATGTACTATTTAAGAATTAGATTGTGAGCTCGAACAAAACTACTCTTGTACAAAACAACAGCACTAATTTTAACCAAAGACAATCCTGTCATCCGCCATCTTGTTGTAATACTTTGCCAAATTAACTGGGAAGTGGGTGACGTCACACCCAGGGTAAACCTGATGAAACTACTCTGTGGGGAGCCGAGTTTCCGCGAAATGCTTATTAAAATGTTGTGGTTCGATTGAAAAAAGGAAGACATCCGCAAGTTCTAGACTTATAAAGACACGAGGATGGCTAGATAAAAATTTCGCTTTACCCAGCTTGTAGCGTCACACGCATATCGAAATTACATCGAAGAGGCGAATTGTACAACAGTAGTTTTATTTACTTGGATTTTGAGATTTTGAAATTTTGAGATTTTGAGATTTGTTGTTCAACAACTTTTCTCCGTTTTTTTCTCTACACTTGCACGCCTCTGTTCTAAAAATTATTATTTTTAAATATTGCAGGTATTGCTAAAGCCACATTTAATGGTTCCCAGTCCTCTGCGTTCTTCACGAACGCGACGCGATTGTCTAGCGCCCAGACCTTGGTCGCTCAGTTCCGAACACGGCAAAACATGAGTAGTATACTGGTCAGCTCTCAGAACAGTTCATTCTTTGAGATAATTATTCAAGATGGCCGTCTTATTGTGTCTTCCAACCTGAAGGGAAACATTACTGAAAGTTTTAACACAAGTACGTTACCAACTTTACCAACGTGTATGGGTGTCATCTGTCTCTTTTCCCTTTGTAATCGACTCTGTCTTTCTCTGTCTTTTTCCTCTGTCCCTTCCTCTGCTTCTTCCTTTGTCTCTGCGCATCGCTTGTCTCTGTGTTTCCCTGCTCTTTGCCTCTCCCTTTTCTGCCTTTGCCCTCTGTC
Source organism: Chrysogorgia sp. JL179-B06 (assembly GCA_035772405.1). Taxonomy (NCBI): domain Eukaryota; kingdom Metazoa; phylum Cnidaria; class Anthozoa; order Scleralcyonacea; family Chrysogorgiidae; genus Chrysogorgia; species Chrysogorgia sp. JL179-B06. The sequence continues at coordinate 857,447 of JAYKKM010000242.1, forward strand.
CTTTGTCGTGATTGGCCCTGTGCTTGTCTTCCCTTTGCCCTATGTGATTGACCCTGTGTTTCCTGCTCTTTGCCTCTTCTCTGCTTCTGCCTTCGCCTTCTGTCGTTTGTTTCTGTGATTAGGGACCGGTCATTATTAAAAATGGGGGGTGGCACCGAAGAGAAATGTTTTTCTTGGTAAAACGTTTGCTGACCCAACCATTAAAAGGTCACTAATTTTCTTTACCCAACCTCCGATATCAATTAAAAAATAAATACCCTGCACCCCAAAACTTTAACTTTGTCCATATCATAGAGATGAGGGAAGATGATGATGTTAGAGGATGATGATGATGATGATGATGATGTTACATGAAGAATCTGAAAAAGATCAAGATAGTGACTCTGACTGATTGACATAATATATTATTGTATTGGCATATGATATTTCTTTCTTACATAGTCTTTAATATTTGAGCCAAGTCATGCTTCGGAAATATACATTACATTTTTTTTCTACCCAACCTTTGAGTTGGTTTGTTTTTTATTTACCCAACCTTTGACTTACTCAAAATATTGTTTACCCAACCATTTTCTCTTCGGTACCACCCCCCATTTTTAATAATGACCGGTCCCTTAGCCCTATTTTTGTCTATCCTTTGCTTCTGCTCTTTGTCCTCTGTGATTGACCGTGTGTTTTCCTTCTCCTCACCTCTTCCTCTTTTGCTTTTTACATGCATGCATGCGTTGTTTGTGTTTGTGTATGAATGTATATATTATGACGATTATGTGTTTGTATCACTGATCTCGAAAGAAGACTGGATCGAGCAACTATTGTTCAGAAAATGAAGCCGGAAGTCCGCCATTACTAAGGGAGCAACTGTGGATCCTATGAAGTTTTTTGTTGGATTATGTGCTCTTACCATCGACAAAATAAAATAATTATACTATAAAGAGGATCAGAAGACATTTTTCAAATTACTAAGTAAAACGATTCATGGCTTACCTACAGATTTACTGCGACTGTGGTCCCTTAGCAATGGCCGCCGTTGGCTCTAATTATCCAGTGAAAGAAGCCTAATATGAGACGGCAAATTAGATTCAAGATTTTATGCATTTAATGTTAACAAAGAAACTATACTGGCCAGACACTAAACCTATTTCGCGAGCGTCACAGTTTGATTTGATTGCAAACTCGGAGCTTCTAATGATCCCTCGTCAATTTACATTATGCAAATATGCAAGCTTCAAAATCAGCTCATCAGATACAATAGAAAACTCATTCCAGTCCTATTTTTGAGATCAGTGTTTTGTATTAGGGCGTCTTGCTCAAGCTATCTGTCATTGACATTTCATTCCAGATGTGTTCGTCTCGAATGGTAAGTGGCACGAACTGAGGCTTGCATCCAATACAAATGAAACGACCTTCGCTGTTTCTGCGATAGAACTACTCGGAGCCGAGAACAGGTACTTAACGAACGTTACCTTGGTGCGAAACACGTCTATTTTAAACCAAGCCTTCTGGAACCTCGTGTCTACGGCGGGCGTCCATCTCGGTTCTCCATGGAACAAGAGCCGAGGCTACCTCGTTGGTTGTTTAAGAGAAATACGGATCGGCGGCCATTTGTTATCATTCGTCGAAAACCTCACGGACGCTGCCGAGCCTGGGATTATGCGCATACGATCGGCCTTCGGGGCGCGCAATCTTAAAGGTATCACTAGCGGTTGTCTTGGCAACCCGGTGTGCTCCAGTTCCCTGTGCGGCGACGGCGCGTGCGTGGACTTGTGGAACGAGTTCTCTTGCGCGTGCCCGAAGAGTTATCGTGGTCGTTTCTGCGAGCACAGTCCGTGTTCCCCGTCGTCGCCTTGCGTGAAAGGCAATTGTACTGTACACGAAGGTGCATTCAAATGCACGTGTTATTCGGGTTATGTAGGCGCTACGTGTAACGACTCGTGCGCGATCACCCCGTGTAAAAATGGCGGCACGTGCGCTACGTCCGCGGGTGGACTCTTTTGTACCTGCGAAGCTGGCTGGTCGGGACAGTTCTGTGGAACAGCCATACCGCGAGCGCCGGACGATGATGATGACGATAACCTGGCCATGATTATTGGACTATCCGTCGCCGGCGCATGTCTCTTGCTGATAATCATCATCGCGGTCTGTGTGTGCACCCGTCAGACTAGCTCCACGTTCGGCACATACAGTCCGAGCGGCGAGGAGAAACTGGAGAACCGGGTCGAAATGAGTCCTGTTCTGAGTGTGCCGCCTCCGGAGAAGCTAATTTAAGCCGAGGACTTGGAAATGTAGAAGTTGTTGCGGAAATGTACAAATTAGTTAGGCGAAGTTCCACCGCGGCGATATCGTTAACAAACACGACGGCAAAAAGCAAAGAGATTGAATCTTTTTAGTCCCAAAATCGGAAGAATCCCAACGCTATCTTCGTGCTCCATACAACGGCGTCAACCAACGCAGCGGTGAAAACTGTTACTTGACGAAACCACGAAGGAAAATCATGGCCGTATCGTGTCTTTATACGTTGATAAAGATTCGTCCTGGTTTACACAAACGTTTCCTTCGATTTTCTCGGTGAAAATGGCTTGAATAACTGAAATAGTTGGTAAACATGATTATTTAGATGCAGTCGTTTTTGAAGCCGTTCGAAACACTCACAGCAGTATTTTATCGGGTCTAAAGCCCGTTTTCCACTTTACCATTTCGCTCGCTGCTAGAGAAACATTTCGCCAATGACAACTGAAAAACATGATGTCATTGTGGAAATATTTCGCAAGCGGCGAGCGAAATGGTGAAGTGGAAAACGGGCTTAAAACACTCGCCTCGTGTTTTATCACCCGATAAAACAATGCTGCGAGCGTTTGAAACTATACATAAAATTGATTACAAAACAGTTTTTAAACTGTCTATAACACGAATGTTTTTATTATTTATATAGTTCGATAGTTTTATGTATGATAATTTTATTTGATCTTTTCATATAGCTTCATGTTTATATGTTTTTATATTAAATGCTAGTGGCGGAGTTACTGGGGGCCCTTAGGAGGTTTTCGTTTGGGGGCCCCTATCACCCCCCCTAGTTTAGACATAGATTTCGAGACTTCAAAGCTGGAACCTGAGAAGGATCAAAATTTTGATCACAATTCATATGAAATGAATCTTCTATGACGTATTTAATGAAAGATAATAAAAAGGAAAATAGAAAATCTGCCAACATGGCAACATCTAGTAGATGTACAGTGTCAGTGATTATTCTTATAGTCCTGATCGAACGCATTCGTATATACAGACATATATATGCTATTTTGAGTAATAGGAACAGCAATGAAAAACAATGACAATTTTTGAAATACGACATTTAAAATGAACAGAACAAAGTATTTCAGGCATATTTATGTCAGCACAGTCTATTGCCTGTCCAATGTACAGAACATTTTACAATTACAACCCAAAGTGCTTGCACCAATTTACATTGAGACTTGAAAAACTGTTAATCAATCTCTTCTTATCAATCGACCTTGCTTCAGCATTTTCAATAGACAGAATAGCCAAGTCATCTGGTCTCTCTTGTGTCATTGTGGATCTAAGGTATGTCTTAATGAGTTTTAGTTTTGAAAAAGACCGCTCTGCCAATGCCACAGTTCCAGAAACTTCACTTTCTTTAGTGTTTATTATAATTAGTAATAATTTTGAAACTAGTAAGATCACACAAAGAAACATATTTTTATGTATTTATGTTTAAAACATTTATTTATTCTAATTAATTCAATTGCCATAATCACGAGATTATCATAGATTCATCCGGGGCCCTTTGAGGTCACTGAGTGTGATATCAACCCAGAAATGTGGCTTGCTTTTTGCTTGCTTTCCTTCGTGTGATAAACTGGTCGAGGATTTGAGTGAAAAAGTTAGTGCCCCTAACCTCAAAATATTTTATTGTCTTATTTGGACGAACTTTTAAAATGATAAAGTAACTTCTTTTGAAGATTTTCACTTCTTCGCTTTCTTTTTGAGAATATCAGTTTGTTTAATATGCAAATATCTGGAATTTCGTCACACATGCATAATGAATTATCACAGAATGTTATATATCTTTGCGTTCATGAAATAAAAACACTAAAGTGTGAATAACACGTGTGTGCGTTTCTCCCACAACACCAAACTTCTTGATTTTAAAGGATTTCGTTCGAGAATGAAAGAGATATACACATTTCTCCAATAAGTCATGATTATGCATGTGTGACGAAATTCCAGACATTTGCATATCAAACAAACTGATATATCTCAAAAAGAAAGCAAAGAAACGAAAATCTTCAAAAGAAGTTAGTTTATCATTTTGAAAGTTCTTCCAAACAAGACAATAAAACATTTTGAGGTTAAATGGGCACTTTAATAATATAATCTCAAGTATTCCATCAACGTTTAAACCAGGTCAAATTTCTCTAGCGGTGAGGTCACATTCTTTAACATTTTTACAATATAAACCTATATAAAGTATCGAAGAAAAGATCATGATATCAAAGAAATATTTCATAGCTCTTCAACTATTTTTCTCGCAATGAGATAATTATGATAAATTATGATAAATTATGCTAGCTAGTTGAATATTGCTAAACAAAGTAAACACAGATAAAAGAACACAGTGTAGGCAAAATGCCCTGGGTGTTCATTTATCGCCGTCGCCATTTTAAGTTCCCCTTTGCCGCGCCAATAACCCGCACGGCCTTGAATCGTGTTGATGTAGAGTGGAACCTCGAATTTCTGCGAAAAGGGATTGTCGAGTGTGTCTTTTTTGCGAAGACAAAAAATGTTTTTTTACTCAGTGCTATTTTATTTTCATCCTTTCTTTTGTGATTTAGTAGAGTAATAGAGTATCCATTTTTAATAAACACCAAGCAAACGAGAATGGTGTAAATGGTTCAGTGAACTTATGTGTAAATAGCGTTTCGAAGTTGATCGTCTAGGTTTGTTGTATATAGACTTTTTTAAGATGATAATAAATAATAATAATAATTTATTTCTATAGCGCCGTTTCCTATAGCTCAATATGGCGCTTTACAATGCATTACAAAGTTTTAAACTAATACAGAGTTTTATACTTGGTGTTAGACTATTAACAAAACCATCAATTTATAAATATTATAACTACTATAAAACTACAACTATTATAAAACTACTATATATAACAACTATAACATTTAAACCACTTAGTCATAAAACTGTTTAAACAAATATGTCTTTAATCTTATTTTAAAAGTAGATAATGATTCACTGTTACGAATGGAGTCTGGTAATTCATTCCACAACTTATGCGCAGCATATGAAAACGAACGTTCACCATAGTTCGCTAGTTTTGCTGGAGGTACTGTAAGAAGTCCTTTCGATGATGAACGCAAATTCACTGATGATGTATAAATGGTTTTAACATATGTAATATGTTATGTAACATGGTGCTAGAGTAGGTAATGAGAAGCATTTTATAGATGATACGTTGACTGACGGGGAGCCAATGAAGCTGTTTCATGACAGGAGTGATATGATCAAATGTTCTACTTCTTGTTACCAAACGGGCAGCACAGTTTTGCACTTTTTGTAATATATCGATCTATAAAGGATTTAGGCAGCCCATATAGTAGAGAATTACAACTATCTAGTTTAGATGTAATAAAGGCGTGAACTAGAGTTTCAGTGTCAGACATAGATAGGTAATCTCTTGTTCTTGCTGTATTACGCAGATGGAAAAAACATGCTTTGCAAGTGTTAGTGATATGTTGATCTAGAGTCATATGTTGATCAAAAGTTACACCAATGTTACAAGCTGAAGTAGTCAGTTGAATCCTGGAATTCGATACATTCATATGTTCTATAGCAGGGCGTGGACGATGGCGTGCATTTATTACTAGCAGCTCCGTCTTGTCTCCATTTAATTTTAGTTTATTACTGACCATCCACGAGATAAAGCGACGATTGATAGCGGATAGAATGGAAACGAGATTCGTTAGTCGAAACAAACAATGAAACACTTATAATATAATGCTTAACACCCTAAATACGATATTGATATATATTCAATTTTTCTTTTTTTAATTTTGGCTTCATGACTTTCTTTGTAGGTAGCCTTAAATTCAATATATAAGTCACTGGTTTTTTTACCTTTAAAGTAATAAAATAATAAATATTTATTCAGGATACCCACACGTCACCGAAGTGTTTTTCAGTGGGGTCCGTGCAGTGCAGTGTAGTGATTAAAATTCGTGTCGCATTGAAAAATATTGCTAATAAAGTATAATATAATACCTTTCTTGCTGGCATAACAAAAGAAATAGCTTATTTGCAATAATTTGTGAGTCAAATTTGGTTTGTTTGTCCGCATTTTAAGCTAGCAACCAGACACAGTGCTATTTGGGATCGATAGACGATTGTTTCCGAGTATTAACCGACGATACCCGATAATTTTGCTACGTCTGTCTGCGCATGCGTCGTTTTCCCGCCAAAATTCAAGGGAAATTTTCAAGTGGCAAGTTTTTTACTTAGTACGCTCAAGATTTTCTGTTAAAATAAAGGATAAAACAACACTTGGTCGGTTCATTTGTCCGTAAATATTTGGAAGTAGTTGACCACTTGCATAAAAGGTAAGTTTTAATTTAGCTAACCAAACGTTTTTCACGTTCGAGGACGAAACTGCAATACGACAAAAATGACAAACTGTTTGTATTTATAAACCGAAGCTTGTCTGGTTTGTTTATTTTTAAAGAATGGCTGCTGCGGGTGATGACAGTCTTTCAGAATACGAATTGCAAAGACTTAAAAATATTAAGGAAAACCTAGATTTTCTGGAGAAATGCGGTGAGTGCAATTTTGGCCTTTGTTTCGCCTTTGAGTTTGTAGTCTTTTCCTCCCGTTTTTTATAACTAATTGTACTTTTATTTTCACGTAGCATAAGATATGAAAACTTGGCTTTCTGTTTTAGGATTTAAGGTGAACAGAAAGGCATATCTTCCGCCAAAACCAAAGAAACGAAAAGAAAAGGTTGAAAGTGACAGCAGTGACGAAGAGTGGTTGCCTGGAGTGGACGAAGAAACCGCTTTTTATGACCGAAAGAAGTTCAAGCCAGGTATAAACACGTTTTAAAAGTTTGTACATATACTTATAACTACTTTAACTGTCATGGAAAACATTATTTATATATTATTCCCTCGTCATTTAGATTTTACACCAAAAAAGATGCCTGTTAAGAGAACTGCTCGCACGAGTAAACAAAGCCAAACGAAAAAGGTTACTATGACTACAGTTTTATATTTTAGTATCTACAATGCTTATTTTAGACCACTGGTTAAGATAATCCTTTTTTGTTTTATATTCTATTAGTCAAACATTGAATTAGAAAATGAAAATTGTTCAGATTTTGAATTACTTGGTAAACTTGATGAGAGCATATTGGATGATGAACCAAAGCAGGCAAAACCAGTAAAGAAATCCATAAAATTAAGAAATAAAAAAAATGAAATGGTAAAACAATCACCAAGGGTGACACACTGTATCCGAAAATGTTATACAGAAGCAGAAGTACCGGATGACGATCATTACATTTGTAAGTTTACATTATAAGCATGGATAGTAAATAGACTGGATAGGAAACTAAGATCACGTGCGACGTTTCCAGCATGCTGATTGGTTTAGGCACCAGTTGGTCGCGTGAAAACCTAGTTGCAAATCGTGATGTCAAAATCACCATAAATCGCAACGTTTAGCAATAATACAGCTAAAAATGATAGTCAAACTACCAAAAAATATCACAATGCCACTTTACGATGGAATATCCGACTACCATTACTCATTTTAGGCGAAAAGATCCAACTTTAGACGGTGAAAAACGCGTCCCAAATTTCAACTAAAACAACGATAGTTTTGCGACGCCAGTTTCTTCACCACAAAACGAAAACAGCTGAAACAAAGACGAACAACATTTACCTCGATCATTTGGTCGTGGCTTAGGCAGGTTTGTAAGACGATGAAACATTTTGGAATCTCAATATAGCTACTTGAATACGAAAATATGGAGAAGTCGAAGAGAAACTCAGCAAAATCTGTGTACTCGTGACATCTTCGTGACATCACGAATTTCAACTAGGTTTTCACGCTGACGTCAACCAGTTTCCTATCCAGTCTATTTACTATCCATGATATAAGTCAGAACTTTAAAGGGTGTTCGGACGTATTCCGTTTCTAAACAACCGGTTGCTAAGGACAGGTCATGCGTACTTTTATGAAGGTAACCGTCCAGATCGTAATCACATGTAAAAAAATAATTTTTCTTAAAAACCTTCGAAGATTATAGGAATTTTCATATTTCGATGACGTCACGATGACGTCATCATATGACATTACCAAACGAAAGAGTTTTGCCCACATATACCACATACACACTGTCTTGATGGATTCAAAACTGTGAAATTCTATGGTAAATTTTGTCAATTCTAAGCTTCCTTAGCAACGGATATAAGGTCTGCAAATCGAAATACGTCCGAACACCCTTAAAATAAGCTTCTAAATCAGAGCTTCTAAATAATGTAAGTCAATATTTGACGTAGATATGCCTTGCACGGAAACGAGGCTCCTAGGTCAAAACGAACTCAGGGAAAACTTTTACATGCCCAAAAATCCCTTCGACTTACTTCCTGTGTCCTTTCTGATTTCTAAGTAATTTCTGTAGCAAAGTTGCCCACGCCGACGGGCCTCGTTTCGGTTGTGGCCGCCATATTTATGAAAAACGTCTATTTATTACTCAGTCGAGTCTTAAATTCGGCTTTATTTTTTGGGGGATTCCACAAATTTGTAAAATTGCGAATAATATTTCCCGTCAGGCTTTTGCGAACCGTGAGGCATGTTGCGGGTCAATAGCCGAGTTCTTTCTTTTCGACAGCTTTGCTTAAAAAAAAGATGACAGCGATTTCGAAACGGGTTGACCGCGATCTCAAATTCAGGTAAACATGCTGTGTAAGACACGTATGTTATGTATAGTTGGATTCGGTAATTCCAAATCTGTTTTCAGAGTTGAAATCGAGGAAATATTGATCGTGATAACATTCAAAATCTACGATTAAATATGCATCTTTTCCGATTTGTGATCAACAATTATATACATTGCGTGCGAGGTTTGGCGACCATGGATGGGGGAAATCCCGCAAGCGGGTTAGGATGAAACTCTTCATAGGGGGTGTCAGGGTTATGATTAGTGTTTCATCACATATTCGACCTGGTACTGATTTCCGTTGTGTTTACTATGAATTATTAATGATTTGAGATGATAAATATGCCAAATTGTACACGCCGGCGATCGGGGCCGTAACTGCAAAAAAGCAGTCGCATAAAGCAGTTTCTTACTTATAGTTTTGCTATTCCGGTCGTCTGAGAAAACAGACGTCCTTTCGCTACTATTCGGGGGATAATTCTCGTCAATCATTATCAGTGTACTTTTTGTTACTAGTTTATCAATGAGGGATTTTTCTCTTTACATTTTTTAGTCTGTGAAGAATGCCAAGAATTTTATTATGGTGAATGTCCGTCACATTGTTTTAAGATTATCGAAGATAAATGTGAGAATGTGCACCAAGATGCAATGAAATCACTGCCAGAAAATTTGTATGTTAAAAACTCCTTGATTCCTAATGCTGGATTAGGAGTTTATTCCAAAGTGAAGCTGGATGTGAACACTCGTTTTGGACCTTACAAAGGAAGAAAGGTTGATCCAGAAGATTTGGATGATGATATAAATACTACCTACATGTGGGAGGTTTGTTAAGGTTGATTTTTGATGAAAAATTATAGTTATTCATCTTGTTTTAATAGAAATGCAATATTTTTTTAGATTGTACAAGATTCAAAGATCCAATTTTACACGGATGGCCATGATATCTCATGCAGTAACTGGATGCGCTATGTCAACTGTTCACGATGTGAAAATGAACAGAACTTGGTTGCTTATCAATATCATGGTGAGATATATTACAGAGTTTATAAACCAATTGAAACAAACGCTGAACTTTTGGTATGGTATGGAGATGAATATGCAGAACAACTTGGTATACCAGTGCTTGAGGAAGAACAAACTGAAGATAAGATAGGTATAATTGTTTGAAATTGTATGAAATTTCCATTCAGTTATAATTTCATGTTACGAGGTTCCAAATATATTGGCATATATTATCAACAGAACGATAGATATCTTATGTATTACCTCATTCTTTTAAAAATCCCGCTTAACTTTCTGATTAAGTACAGAAAAAGCGGGGTGTTTTGAAGAACATATCTATCGTTCTATTGCTAATATATGCTATGCTAATATATGCTAATATATTTGGAACCTCGTAACATGAAATTATAACCGAGCACTCGCTGTGGCATTATGTCACATCAGGGGTTTATGGCGTTTCAGTTGCGAGACGGCTTGTGCGGCTATGACGTACATCACATTTGTTGCTTCATGGATAGCTGCATGCTGCATTGTAGATCAAACAGCGGACAGAGTTGCCAATTTAGAAGATGTTGCGTCTCAGTTACGAGACATTAGCTTGCTGTGACGTAGTGTCACAGTCCTTGCTGCAAGACTGGTGACTAAACCTGTGACTATGGTGTTCTGCTTGCCTGGTAACCCCGCATAGCTCGCGGGTTTCACTTCTGCTGAATTGCTCGCAGGCGTTGTGTTGAATTGCACTGGTTTGCCACTTGGTTTGTTTGTCCCGCCCAACCAGTACCACCCCCCTTATATGTAACTAATATGTAAGTATCCGTCAATACACTCCACTGACATGATCAGTGTAATAGGTGTTGGAGGTTGAGCATTTTGGCACAATATCCCTCCAAATAGGAAATTTAAAAAATTAATTTATTCATTTATTTACTTTACAACCAAGCAAGAAACGGCAAAATAATTAATACAACGGTTAAAAATAAAACAAAAAAACAGACAAAAACAGAGCAGTCTTGAACATGGTTGAAGGTATGGTCAACAGGACATGTGTCCCATGTGAAGACTAACCTGACAAAAACTTACAGAATAGACATAAATTAAAGACAAGGACTAATACACCAATAACATATGATAGGACAGATTAAGACGTTTTCCAAGTGCGCATTCTGTTTACATCAAAATAAGAGTCTAATTGAGAAGAGTATATATAAAGTTGGTGTTTAAAAGAGAAAACAGGCGTACAATTACGGATGATCGGATATAGATTGTTCCAGAGAAAGACAATTCGATTAAAAAAGGAGTTCCTAAAAGAGAGGTCCTGTAAGGCATTGGCTTGAAGCAAATTGTCCTTGAACCGGTGCGAGACGAGAGGTGAGAAGGTAACAAAAGAGGAGATCTCCAGATCGTAGAGGACTTGTTTACATTTGAAAAAAAAATATGAGATCCTTTATTTCAAGCCAGTACGATATAGGTTGTAATTTCAGCTTTTTAAGACGCTCAGGATAAGACAAATAGGATTCTTGTAGTATAAATTTGGTAGTTCGTCTTTGAACTCCCTCCAGGAGCGCAAGATCACGTGACGAACCTTGAGGTGCCCAGATCTCACTAGCGTCAGACAATATCGGTCGATATCCGCAAGCGGTTGGCTTTGGCAGTATACAGCGGCAATATGAGGGGACCATTTATTTTATCATTTTGTTAAATTAATGTTAAGAAATTGCGCCTTGATTTTTGCAACTCGTTAAGTTGTTACTCATGTACAACTACAGTATGTAGAAAGTAATCTAGCTTGCTTTATGGCCGAGTCCTGATACCTAAGCGTAGTCTAGAGGCAAACCGATATATAGGTTTTTGCTGCCGATCCGATATCCGATATTTTTTTCAATATCGGCCGATATCCGATTCGATATTTTTTTCAATATCGGCCGATATCCGAATCGATATTTTTTGAACATGTGGTTTGAATATATTAATCTACAATATTAAAATCATCAAAAACTATCCACTTGTGTTCCACTTGTGTTTAGTTTAATACTAATAGTCTAGTGTGGCCCCACAGAATTGAGAACAAAAATTACAGTGAAAATACAAATTTCTTCCCGCTTCTGTAGGCCGTTTTAAATTGGGTATTATCGTGAAATAGAAATGTGTTTTTAAATGAATTTTGACCGCAAAACATTAAAATTGGATATCAGTAAAAAAATAGGTACGCTAGGCGTACATGTATGGTGTTTCTTTTAGTCGTGCAATGGTCGTGTGTTATCGTTGCGACTTTGATCGAAAGCAGCCGTTTGGAACTTGATTGGCTCCGAAGCTATGCTATTGTTACTAATATCACTCATCAGCGTGACTATACATATTTTTATATATTTGCCAGATTTTGTCGATCCTATATACTATATTGCAATATCGCAATATCGGCCCGATATATCGCAATATCGGCCCGATCCAATATCAGATGAGATCCGATTACCGGTTGAACTGTACCTAAATGCGATACGGCATAACGAAACAATTAAGCTGCACCAACCATTGCATAGTGTAACATATAAAGTTGCTGCAATCGTAAAAAACATAGAGTCGAGTTATGATTGCAGAAAATGTGTCAGCGTTACACAGTGTAACAAGTTGCATGAAACGTTGCCTATAATGTAACGCCCCACTCCGTGCTACTGCGACAAAACAGAATCAGCCGTTGCGAGACAAGTTGCATAGTGTGACAGCGCCTTAAGTGCTAGAACTTACCAATTGGAAGGTTGCAGTTTCGATTCACCCAATTCAGGATTTTGCTCTTAATTTCTTATAGATAGTGTTTATTTTTCACTCACAGGTGGTCATACTTGCAAACATTGTGGTCGAATGTATACGCATTACAATTATCTGGAAGATCACAGATGTCCAGTATTAGCAAGTGCTAAGTTATGGGAATGCAAAGAGTGCAACAGAAAGTACATTACAGAAGAACATCTTAATAAGCACATGGAGAATGATTGTAAAAAGAATGTGAGTTTGAAAAAGAGTGCAGAAAGGAACCATTCTGGGAAGGTTCATTGTTGTGAACATTGTGGTAAAGTGTTTACAGATAGAGGTAATTTGAAAAAACATGTTCGAATTCATACTGGAGAGAGGCCTTTCGAGTGTGAACAGTGTGGTAAAAGATTTTCAGAAAGTAGTCATTTGAAAACTCATGTTCGAACTCACACTGGAGAAAAAACATTCGAGTGTGAACAATGTGGTAAAAGATTTATAAGAAATGATGAGTTGACTCAACATGTTCGAACTCATACTGGTGAGAGGCCTTTCAAGTGTCAACAATGTGGTAAAGGATTTAGACAAAGTGGTGACTTGACTCACCATGTTCGAACTCATACTGGAGAGAGGCCTTTCAAGTGTCAACAATGTGGTAAAGGATTTAAACAAAGTAGTGATTTGAAAAGACATGTTCGAACTCACACTGGTGAGAGGCCTTTCAAGTGTCAAGAATGTGGTAAAGGATTTTCACAAAGTAGTAATTTGAAAAAACATGTTCGAACTCACACTGGAGAAAAACCATATGAGTGTGAACAATGTGGTAAAAGATTTATAAGAAATGATGAGTTGACTGTACATGTTCGAACTCATACTGGTGAGAGGCCTTTCAAGTGTCAAGAATGTGGTAAAGGATTTAGACAAAGTGGTGAGTTGACTCGCCATGTTCGAACTCATACTGGTGAGAGGCCTTTCAAGTGTCAACAATGTGGTAAAGGATTTTCACAAAGTAGTGAGTTGAAAAAACATGTTCGAACTCACACTGGAGAAAAACCATATGAGTGTGGACAATGTGGTAAAAGATTTTCACAAAGTAGTAGTTTGAAAACTCATGTTCGAATACACACTTGAGAAAGATGTTATAAATGTGAACAATGTGGTAAAATATTTAAAAATGCCAGTAACTTGACTAAAAATGTCAACTCTGCATACATCTATAACTGAACAGACAACAAAAAATGGTCTCAAGGCAATTGTCCTAATTGAATTACTTGAATAACGAAATTATTTTTTATCGAGAGAGATTTGTGTTTGCAAAATTATTTTCAAATTTTATTTATGAGTCTTATGTTGTATTATATAGTTTCAAAGTATATATAGTCTTATTAATAAGAAATTAATATTTTCATATTTTTTCTCAATGTTATATTGTATTTTTGGATCAATTTATCATAAACTTATTTTGTTGTAAATATAGTCAGATTGTTCTCCGCACGTTACATTCATTCTTACTTGTATAGTGATGTTATAATAAATATTTCCATACTTAATGCTAGTTTTGAAGAAACAACTTTTGTTTTATTGTATATATTGATTAAACAATATGTTATTGACCGAGTGCTAGGTCCGGATAATAAGGATATTGGTCGAGTTCTTTTTTTGTTATTACTCTTAATACACTACTTACTTTGAGCAGATGAGAGAAATAGCCTCGTATTGAAAGTTACTGGCAAACGAAAACGAGAACGTCGAGAAGTAGGACTGGTTGTTCACTCATTATTCATTACTCGCCCGACAAAGAAATCGACAGCAATAACTCTTCACGAAGAGATGGAGAAAAGAAAAGAAAAACTGTTGCATTTTGACTTTTGAGTTAAAATATGAACTCAAGAAGGAAGAAATTAAAAAGATTCCTTGTTTGAAAAAAATAAAGAAATCTGTCAATATATTTTAGCATCCTTTTCTTGCACTTTCTGTATTTTTCTAATAAACGCCGCACACATCAGAGCGAGGCGTTTATTGGCATTCTAGCAGTGGCGGCGCCGCAGTTTTCCGTTTCGTAAACGGTCGTTGCCACCTGCAGTTACGGTCGATGCCACCATTTCACTGGCGTTAACCGCGTCACATCCTGTCCTCCTGAAACACGATATGATAGCACACGCATATGAAAATTTCTCGCCACGCATCATCACTGATTTTCATACACTAACAATGGCGGTTAATACACGCAAAATTAAAACTCGGAAACCTATCGATTGTATAAAGAATGGTTATGTCTTGAACAGTTGAACTCATGTTATAAATATTTTCGCACGATTTATATTACCGGGAGATCGAAGACGTATGAATTCAACACGATTGAGAATCAGAAATATATTTAAATGCCACAAACAACAAGAATGTATGCTTAAAGCGATTCCGTTCTAAAGCAGGGTTAGTTTTAAGGTTAGTGTTTAGTGTTCTTCGAATTAACCTTTTTGAAAGTAAAAGTTTATTCAGCACTCATGTAAGTTCTTGTTGTTTGTGGCATTAAAGTATATTTCTGATTCTCGATCATGTGTTGAATTCTCCCGGTAATATAAATCGTGCGAAAATATTTATAACATATGAGTTCAAGACAACCATTATAGGTTTCCTTGTTATTCGTTGTTGGGCGTAGCGTTGCGTGAAATTTTCAAACGCGTGGTGTGGCAACGACCCGAACGCCGAAGGGCGCCCTGGAAATTTTTTGTAATCTAGAGTCTCTGAAATGCCATTTCCTGCATTTTGGGGGAGATTTTGCAGAATTTTGAAAATTATAAAACGTCATAAAAACACTAAAAACTACAGATTTCAGGTCTTTGTATGGGATATTTCATGGACAATTACTACATACTGTCTGAAAATTAAGAGAGATATCTAACAGTGCCATTCTATAATCTGTCCCACGGCCAGGTAATTTGAAAAAAAAGTCGAAAGAAACCCGAGCGCGTTCCGGAAATTTAAAGTTTCATTCGGATGTTGTAATCAGCGCCTGCGATACACTAATGATATATACCGCTTAATTCAAAAATTGATAAAACGAAGACTATTCACTCAGGTGTTTTATTACTTGTCTTCATTCTTATATTCAAAAGTTTATTTATAGGTAGGTTGCCTGCCCTTATGCCAGTAGTTCCTATGAGCCAGATTTCAAATCTCAGTCAAAAACCTACCCCCCCCCCCCCCCAAACGTTTCTCCTGGAGAGAACTGGGGGGATGGGGAGCGGAGATAAGACCCGGAATATTTCGCGGGGACTAAGTTATATAGTTTTACTGCAGGCGACAAAGTCTATCTGTCTCTGATCTTTTAAGATGCTAAAATGAATCATTTGAAAAAGGTTTACGGCTCGATTTACAGTAACTATAAAGCCGGGATTAGCACGTGGCGGCCATATTGGTCCTCAAATCCACCTTAACTCTTACGATAATGCTTTATTTTAGAAATAATATCTGATTAAGAGCGTCATCAGAAGAAGACATTAGACATGGTCTTCTTTATTGTTGAATATGGCAAATCATTCAATATCACATATGTAGATAACAAGATAACAGATATTGAGCATGCAGAAGAATGCACATCCGTGTCCACATCAGAAACAAATTCTGATTAACTTAATTTGTCAACTGGTATTACCTGTACATATACGTCAACTGTTTTGTGTTCGTGTTGAACTGCATTTTTATGTAAGCCTTGTACAGAGAACTATGTTATACAACTGTTTTATCTTTATGTTCAACTGCATTTTTATGGAACGGCTGTTCAAGTTACATCTGTTTAATATTATACATGTTCATGAACTATTATTATATTGTGAATAGATGTTGAGAACGGTTACAACACATTAACACAAGGGTTGTCAACAAGGGAGGGGGCAGATTTGAGGCATCTGCAAATGTGCCAGGGGGCCCTGCACATGCTTCGTCTGCCCATGGCTGTGCGTAATGAATGTCTTACCCTGTAGATAGATGTTTAGCCCCAGAGTACCTATGGTTCAGCAAGCTCATTGTGAGCTCCATATATACGTAGAGCTTGCTGCTCTGGTCTTAACTAAACCATAACCGCAGGGTACAAGGCTATATTACCTCCACTGCCACTTTGACTTAGCCTGCACCACTTATTTTTGCAATTTTGCACAATATCATGACTGCCTTGGACCATTGATTTCAAGGCAGCACTTTCCTTGCGATAGTAACTTCTAGTTTTAGAAATAATAGCTGATTTTAATTTCGAATTTTACTACCGATAGTCTATGTGACGTCATTTCTGGATTTATATGAAACTTCACCCCTAATATGGCTGCCACGCGCTAATTCCGACTTCATACTTACTATTATGGAGCCGTAGTTTGTGTTCTATATTATGGGAAAACCTTGGACAACTAATTCATTTTAGCATGTTAAAAGATCAGAGACAGATAGTCTCTGTCGCTTACAGTAAAATTATATAACGTGGTCCCAACAAGATGTCCGCCACGAGCTACTTCCTTATCAGTGGCTACTTCCGTGCTACTTCCCCTACTTCCTGCTTCCTTTTCTGAATAATAGTTGCTCGATCCAGTCTTTATTTCAGAAATCAGTGATTTTATCATTACGCAATATAAGAATTGAATAAATTAATTAAGGTATTAACATGAAAATTTATCGACATGATTAATCAATTAAAGCGATAACATAGGGCTATAGAAGATTGTAACATTTCTTAATTTCTATAATACTATATTCTTGTATTTGCTTGAATATCAAGTTTCAGCATGACAATTTTCGGAATTTTTGTCAATTGTCAATGTCGGCTGATATTTTTTGTTATTGCCCGTCTCGAACTTGTATCCAGGATATCTTTTCATATTAGGCTGTACCTAATGCCTCCTTGAGCAAGCCGCCCATAAGTCATTGTTGTTTTTATTTAATATATTCATCGACAGGCCAAGCGTTCTTTGTGGATCAAGTACTTCAGACGGCCTGTCATTCAACGATGGAAGCTGTTCATTTATGGGTTTTAAATACCTAATTTAGATGTTGTTTCAGTGCTGTAGCTAGTTCGATACAAGAACTGTAACATTCTGAAATAAATCAGAACGAAATCAAGAATCACGACGTGTAATTTTGTCTTGATACAGATCGTACAGTGTCCCTAATAACTATGTCAGTGTGGTTGTGAATCTGGGTTACCTTACGAATGGTCGTAATGTGTAGTTGAAGAGTTTCAAGTTTATTTGATTAAGTGCGACACCACCAGCAAATATCTGGACGGCAGAAGAAAAATAATGATTGGTTCGTGTTTGATCCAACTCGGTGAGTTTCTTCATCATTTAACCGTTAACGTATTTCGCATCGTTTGCGGAGCTGTAATTTTGAAATGCCATCATAAGCGGTTGGCTATATTACGGCCCCATATCCTATAATGACAAGGCTTGCAGTAACTGAATTGTTATAGTTGTAGCAGTTTTTCAGCATATCTCTGAATCATATAACTGGTTGTATTATCTTATTAATCGCTTCGTGAAACAAGTTAATGTACGCATTAACATGTTTTACTTTCAAATTAATGTGCCTAATTTCAATTTTTCAATATTTCCAGCGTGGGAGATAATATTATCTCAGATAATATTGCAACATGCCAGGTTAATATTGCTGCGTACAGTATTACGAAGTTACGGTTTACCGATGGCTATACTTCTTAGTATCATCGAGTTGATTTAAGACTTGCGTCGCCTTTGTAAAGCCTATGTTGATAAACAGCGCACGAGTGTTATTGTTTTAACCAGTATGATGTTTTAATATCGCGGAGTCGAATGACTATTTAGACTAGGGCGAAATATCTCGGATTCAGGATCTCACATTTTTCTTGACACTCTACAATTGAGTGGCGACGTATTGGCCATATCCGCTACATCCTGATAAATGAAAACATGGCGAAAATATGGAGTTTTACCCGTGTTAATATTGGTAACATGCTGTGCTTGAAGAATAAGCGATGAACAGCTGTTTACAGTAATACTACTAAACTTGTGAAAAGATAGCTTTAACAATGATGCTTCACAAGTCCCAAACCACTCACTCTTGTGCAACAAAAAACAAGATTAATTTGTTGAATCTTTTGAGCTAGATTCTCAGGGTAAATCATAATTTCATGCAAATTCATAAACACAACACGTTTTCTGTATTTATAACTTTATACCACATGGTGATTGTATTGGTATGAATTTTGTTGCATTGTATATATTTCTTATATTTCACTGATAATGATATAATGTTTTTCAGGTATTGTAAACCTCCTTTATTATATTATTCGTTAGAATTGACTGTGGCATGCAAAATGTACAAAATATGTACATAGGGTCCATAGATATATATAATATATAGGTCATATTTGACATTTCACTCAATCAAACTCGATCAGCCGGAAGGCCTTGGGGTTGCGTTTTTCGCAACTGGTCCCGGTTTGGTCTTAAAATGTATGTATTAATTTTCCTTCACCATAAATCCTTTCGGTATAATATATATATATATATATCCACTAATTCTCTACCCTGGGTGCCAGAGGTTCTTCCACGCTGGAAGAACCTCTGGCACCCAGGGTACTAATTCTCCGGAAAACCGGGCAATAACCCAGGTATATTAAACAGTTATTGGATGAGGCTGATATCAAGAATTATCCAGACCAAGCTGAAGGCTGAGGCAGATAACATTGACCAAGATCTAGATAATTCTTGCTATCCTTGTCATCACTGTTGCCTTTATTGTCACTGTTGTCTTCATCAACAGAGGCAATTCTACTGCAAGTCATTTTGTTATGTTTGGACTCCTCCATCCAATAATTCACAGTATTTGACGGAAATGACACCAATCCCTTGATTTGATAATTGGCCAATTCATGGGGTCCCTGCCTTAACCATCTTGAGTAGTGAACACCAGTAGTGCACACATGAAAGGGAGAGGTGTATATGTATGTATATATGTACTGTATATATATATATATATATATATATATATGATTGCCTTGTATTTTAGGAAATATTTGTATATATATATATATATATATATATATATATATATATATATATATATATATATATATATATATATAATATATATATATATATATATACATGTATATATATATGTATGTATACCTTATGAAAAAAGTCTATAGGTGCCTATAGGCAATGTTCCAATTGCCTATAGAAGCCTATAGGCACCTATAGGCGTCTATAGGCACCTATAGGCGTCTATAGGCTAATAGGTGTCATTATAGGTCGCCTATAGAAAATGTTCCAATTGCCTATAGAAGCCTATAGGTTTCCTATAGGATCCTATAGGTTGCCTATAGACATGCCTATAGGCAATTATGACGTATGTATGTATATATGTACTTATACAACTGCAATTGTCGGTGACAACTGTATGTGGGACAGTACTGGTGGCTAGCGCATCGAGAGAGCATGAAGTGATATGGGGCCTGAGTGCTCAAACTGCCACAAGGGTAGTGAGCATTGCATTAGTGCTAACAGACACCCACATCGGCTTCACAGAGTGCTCAACACTGAAATGAAGGAGCAAATATAGTTCAATCTGCAAGATTGTTCCAAGATACAGTGATGAGATGAGGTCACTGACAGTTTCTCGTCCTTAACATGCATCTAAACCATAAATTGGGCTTGTTATCACAGCATGTAAATGCAACCGTTTCTTCACTAATCTAGCTTTTTCATCTTTTAAGCTGCTCTTGCAATCATGTTCGAAGGACCAGACTCCCAAGCCAATTTTTCAATGAGCCAAGCCGTGTCACACTCTGGTGATCTATCATCTTTTTTGCTTCAGTTTAAAACTACACAAGCAAATACAAGAATTGCCAGAGTGTCAGATTTTGGAGGAGAAATGTTTGCAGTTGATATTCGTAGTGGATATCTTCAGATTATTTATAATTTGAATGGTACAGGAAATGGAACGATACATATAGGTAAGAATTGACAGCTTTCGAAATTTCCAATACTGTACCTGTAGCCTGATTACTAGTTTTAAAACTTAGCTATCCCACTGGAATACTACAAATTGGCAACAAAAATTAAGTTTGTCTAATATGAAAGAACTCGTAAAATGATAGAGTAACACCTTTTACAACTTTTCCGTATTTTACTTCGTTTTTGAAATATTTCAGTTTGTTTGATATGTAAATGAGTTGGTCTCTGACGTCATGTGCAAGGGTGGAGAATTTTCACTCATTAAAAAATGTCTTATATCTCAGTGATTGCTAAGTTTACAACGTTCATTATCATGAGGAGTTATTATACGCACATTTTCAAATAAATTTGTGGAACAAACTTGAATATGGAACTAATATTTTAATGTGTGAAATTCGCTACCCCAGCACCTGACGTCAGAGGCCATCTCATTTACATATCAAACAAACTGAAATATTTCAAAAACGAAGTAAAATACGGTAAAGTTGTAAAAGGTGTTACTCTATTATTTTACGAGTTCTTTCATTTTGGACAAACTTAATTTTTGTTGCCAATGTCCTTTATTAAACTAGAAATCGATAATTTGATTAATTTTTAGCCTAACGCTACTTTGTGAGAGGTTATACTAAGACGTTGCGCTAGATTGTATAGGTGTTGCACTACATTGTAAGACACTACGCTGTAAGACGCTACGTTGTAAGACACTACGTTGTAAGACACTACGTTATAAGACGTTACACTAGATTGTATAGGTGTTGGCATGCACTACATTGTAAGACGCTACGCTGTAAGACGCTACGTTGTAAGACACTACGTTGTAAGACACTACGTTATAAGACGTTACACTAGATTGTATAGGTGTTGCACCACATTGTAAGACGCTACGCTGTAAGACGCTACGTTGTGACACTACGTTCTAAGACACTATACGTTATAAGACGTTACGCTAGATTGTAGGTGTTGCACGGCTACATTGTAAGAACGCTGTAAGACACTACGTTGTAAGACACTACGTTATAAGACGTTACGCTAGATTGTATAGGTGTTGCACTACATTGTAAGACGCTACGCTGTAAGACGCTACGTTGTAAGACACTACGTTGTAAGACGTTACGCTAGATTGTTGGTGTTGCACTACATTGTAAGACGCTACGCTGTAAGACGCTACGTTGTAAGATGCTCGTACGTTGTAAGATGCTACGTTGTAAGACGTTACGCAATATGAAATTAATATCCAGAAGTCTATATTGGTCCCCATGGATAAACACAGAATGATTTTTACCATGTTGATTTTTAGATTCGCATCTTGTGAACACAAATGAATGGTTCCTGTTGAACATTTCTTCTAACGCAAGTGACACGCTCATTCGTTTGACAAAAAGCAATCAAACAGTTTCCTGTGAAGCCGACAGCAGCACCACTATCAATATCACTTTACTCGGCAATGGTTTTCAGAGCTTATTTAGGAAAGCAGGAATGACGATTGGTGGTAAAATTAACCACGGATTCTTAAAACCTTTTGAAGGTTGCCTAGGTACAATCAAATTGGGGGACCACCCAGTCGTACTTTATAATAGCTCTGAGGAGAGTGAAACGAATATGTATTTTACCCGACATGTTACGGGAATTTCCAAAGGCTGTTCGTGTCCTGAACATAGTCTGTGCAGCGTCAAAAGTGGGGTATATATCTGGGACCATAAAATGGGCAGTTGTGTCTGCAAGTGCAGTAAGGATCGCCAAGGTGTATTTTGTAATACCACAGTGGATTCGGACGATGACGATGATGATATCGACAAAGAGCTTGTGTATATGGTTGCGGGTGTTACCGCTGGGGTCCTTGTGTTTGTGGGCTGTCTAGTTTGTCTTTGTCTTTATTGTAAACGGACCACTAGTTCCATGTTTGGAGTTTATAACCCGAAGAGTGAAGAACAAATACAAGGGCAACAGATGAATTCCACCATTCAGGTTCCTGTTCCTGAAAAGTTGATTTGACCTTTTGGGGATTTCTCCATCCTGTTGGCACGAGTCGGAGTGTGATTTTCAAAGCTGATGAAGCTGCGAATCCTCTGG
The DNA here is from genome assembly GCA_035772405.1 of Chrysogorgia sp. JL179-B06. Classification (NCBI taxonomy): domain Eukaryota; kingdom Metazoa; phylum Cnidaria; class Anthozoa; order Scleralcyonacea; family Chrysogorgiidae; genus Chrysogorgia; species Chrysogorgia sp. JL179-B06. The sequence goes on from JAYKKM010000242.1 coordinate 880,208, forward strand.
AGTGGACCACCTAAGTATGCTGGGGGGAGGGGACTTTGTGGAGTTTAGCGTTGTGTGTGGTTCAAAATATTCGGTAAACTAAATAAAGTTAACACTTAAATTGTGAAATTACATACACTGTCTATACGTTTCTCTGTCTGTCTGTCTGTCTGTCTGTCTGTCTGTCTGTCTGTCTGTCTGTCTGTCTGTATGTCTGTCTGTCTGTCTGTCTGTCTGTCTGTCTGTCTGTCTGCATGTCTGCATGTCTGTCTATCTGTCTGTGTGTGTATGTCTGTATATGTGTGTGTCTGTGTGTGTCTGTTTGTTTACCTGTTTGTCTGTCTGTCTGTCTGTCTGTTTGTCGTTTGAATATAGATAATAAAATATTTTATAAGATATTAGATAAGAAATATTTTACGAAAGTTACAAAAACATGAATGACGCTATTAAAACGTTCTAAAATTACTCGCCTTGCCTTACACTTTTGCAAGGCATTTGTCCGGTAGAAATTTTAATAATGTTTAAGTATATACTGTTATAAGTTATTGGAAGCTGGGAGTTGTTCCAACTTTCAAATCTTATTTCTCATTTTGTCGGATGAAAATATACGTTGCTTTTAGCAAGTTTAAGTTGACAAATTGTATTATAACATAACCGAAGGCTAGACACGAACGGGACAAGAGTAAAGACCCGTGTCGAGGTGTTTCTACCGACTGTTGGAGACTCGGACGCCCACGTCAAACTATATAGAACAGTTGAATGTCAAAATATTTTATGACTTGAGCTTTGCGTTGATGTTTGTTTGTCCGACACACTGTTCAGCAAAGTACTGGTATTTTGTAAAGTAAAAAGTAACTCCTCTGTTTATATTTAAGTAAAAGTACGAAAAAAGTAAAATAAAAGTATGGAAAAAAATATTCCAGAAAAGTACTTCTGAATTGAAACAGACTATATATTCTCGAACCACTAACCTACATGACAAATGACAATTGATAATCTGGTACTGTACTTTAATCTGGGCGCTGTTTGACAACGCCAACTCAACAGTTGCCAATCACATGCACATGCAAAACCAATTTCTCCACTCTAGATCTCCAGCGGATGGATAGAGTGCACCGAGTATTTCGCGACTCCGCGTTCCGAATTTCTTTTTTTACTTTGTCGATAAAACAAAAAGTAACGAAGTTAAAAAGTAATTATTTAACAAAAATGTTACTTCGTTACAAGTAAAAAGTATTTGTTGAAAAATATACTTCGTTACAAGTAAATACTGATTTTTTTTACTTAAGTAAAGTAACGAAGTAAATTTACTTCGTTATTATGGCGACATCAACCCAGTCATAGTTAGGATACAATATTCTACTGCGAGAGAAATTTAACCTAATTCAAACTTTGATTCAACTTTTTCGCGCAAGGTGGAACATCAACTTACTCAATGCTCAAATTATAAAATATTTTTACTCCTTCATATTCACTTCTTGTAGAATCTAGACCCGGATGTGCCAAAGGCATATAATGTGCCCCATTATGTCAACAATTGTCCATCGACTCGGTAGTGTAGGTCACTGATCTCAAAAATAGGACTGGATTGAGTTTTCTATTATATCTGATGAGCTGATTTTGAAGCTTGCATATTTGCATAATGTAAATTGACGAGAGATCATTAGAAGCTCCGAGTTTGCAAGCAAATCAAACTGTGACGCTCGCGAAATAGGTTTAGTGTCTGACCAATATAGTTTCTTTGTTAACATTAAATGCATAAAATCTTGAACCTAATTTGACGTCTCATATTAGGCTTCTCTCGCTGGATAATTAGAGCCAACGGCGGCCATTACTAAGGGAGCAAAGTCGCAGTAAATCTGTATAGGTAGGCCATGAATCGTTTTACCCAGTCATTTGAAAAATGTCTTCTGGTCTCTTTATAGTAAAATTATTTTATTTTGTCGATGGTAAGAGCACATAATCCAACAAAAAACCTCATAGGATCCTCACTTGGTCCCTTAGTAATGGCGGAGTTCCGGCTTCATTTTCTGAACAATAGTTGCTCGATCCAGTCTTCTTTCGAAATCAGTGGTGTAGGTTAATCATGTCGATAAATTTTCATGAGTTATTTAATATTATTTATTTGTGCGTGGTGACAGGGGGTGATGGGTGCAGGCCCATGTCAGTGATTGTTTTAACTGCACACCACTCCTAATTGACGGTAACGAAAAAGATGGCGACTGTTACATTTAACCATAATTCCTTGCGCGTAGTAAACATTGAATCTCGTAGAAATAGCAGAAGGTAGAGTTTCAAAAAGATTAAGTTGGGTAAAAAGGAAGCTTTTACGTATTTAATTCGTGTTTATAAGGTAAACAATGTTTAGCTGTTATTACAGATGATTTAAGGTCGCAAAGCATTCTGGTAAAATATACAACCGCCATCTTTTTTGTTGTCCAGTCCGACTGTGGTAGAACATATATATCAGCAATATCGTACTTGAGCCGGTTATGGGCGCACTTGTCGTGATGTTATTTATTAATTTCATTATTTACATTTGTAAATCATACACGGTAGCCTTTCAGATAAAGTGGTTTTAAAAGTAAAGCAAAAAGATAGTGAACGCCGTAACCAACTTCGCCTTACTCTGACGAAGGGCTTCACTCAATTACGTCAGTATTACTTTCATGAAATATCGGCAGTTTAGTACCTTTTCACTTTACTATATCCAAAACACTGCCAACCTACTCTACTTTTTTACTAATTAAATACTAACATATTAAATATATAAATTTATAGTAATTAAATATTAACGTATTAAATTTACATATTATAAATTAAATTATAGAAGTTGCTTAATAATTTCTTGAAGGTATCCAGAGTTGTATTCGAATTTGTTTAGTAAAATTGTTGACAATGGACCATGCGTGTCGTCTGTGAAGTTGGTTACGAATGAAGTTTCACAGGCAGTTGTTGTAGAATGTAGTATTACGTCATATGTGTGGGTTCATTCAGGGTCGCAGCCAAGACCCGGCGAGAAACACTTGGGGGGAAGGGGGTGGGTGGGTGTTGGGCATGTTTGGGATTGAAGTTTGTGACTTAGTATTAGGGTTAGCACAACCAGAAACAACCATTAAATTAGGTGGAGCACTTCTGCTGGAAACCAAGCTATTCTGCCTGGTTTCCAAGCTATTTCGCCGAGTTGTAGCGATGTCTGCGATGATCTCATCATTTTGTCCCTCACTTCTCCAGGTCCGGCCCACAAAGAAGGTCTGCGAAGGAGGCTACTCCAGGCCTGGCGACGCCACTGGAGCGGTTTTTACTCAAAACCTAGAGATTCAAAAAACAAAGGGCATAGAGCGTTTTCATTCAATCTCCAGAGAGTCGAACTCTTGCCCTTTTACGTCAAAAGGTTTGAGGTGGTTTAGTCAGTGGCGTAATGAAAAAATGGATTTACTCCAATTTACTAATTGCGTAAATATGGAGCAAATGTAGTTGAATATTACTTTTGCCACAGCGTAAATGCGGTGAAGGCCGTATTTGCTAAAATTTTAGTAAACACGGTCTTCACCGCGTTTACGCTATTGTAAACGTGATATTTCAATACTTTTTCTCCATATTTACGCATGTTCATAGTAAATTGGGGTAAATCCATTTTTTCGTGCAGTAAAGAGGTACACGGGGCCCTTATACATGTCTTGTCTGGGGCTCCATAAATGCTCGACTATAACTTCTGTATTATCATTATACAGTACAATGTTAAACAATTGTGAATACCTAGACACCTATATATTCCTGCCTCCTTGAGTTAACGTTGGAAAATCGGTAAATCAGCTCTTTCTTATCAACTGAAGGTCAATCTCCCACCCAGGACATTAATGATTCTTCACCATAAATCGCAGATTCGCAGGAGTCCGTGGGTGGTCCGTGAGAATCAATTATCGGGAGCCCCGTAAATTAGTTCTGACTAAATATGACGATGAAATAAATGTCAGTAATGTCGCTGTTAAGCCGTAATTTTTCATTATAATCTTCCACTCCATTTTTGGCAGGGGCCCCGGGAGCCCTAGTTCGTAATGTCGACTGCGCATCAAAATGACGCGTTCTGCGTCGGGATAAAACTTATTTCAATTCATAACATCAGGCTAAAACCACAATAGACATTTGCATTTCTATTTACACTTCCAAATTCGTTATACTGAATTCCCCAGCCTGCAGATGTTATGAATTGAAATAAGTTTTATCCCGACGCAGAACGCGTCATTTTGATGGGCAGTCGAAATTACGAACTGGTTTATTGGATTTAAACTTGTCTCCAGTTTTCCCTGAAACATAAAGGTACGTTTACACACTACGATTAATCGGCCCGATTTCTGGTTTAGCTGGATGGAAGACGACCAAGGTAAATGAGCCCACGGGACACTCCGCTGACTGTTTCTCCACTTAACATCCATCTAAACCAGAAATCGGGCCGATTAATCGTAGTGTGTAAACGTACCTTAACACAATTATTACTTTCCGGAGACGATGATGACATGAACTATTTACCAATTTCAGACACTATGCCAAGAAGTTTTAATATTAAATTTTTTTTGCCTAAAAAATCTGGAGATTAATTTGCGAGACGTTCTGAAAGATAAACAAAAATAAAAATGAAATGCTGTTTCTTCATACTTTCTTGTTTTTTTTAAGAGATTTTTCATTGTCGTTTGTTGGTAGCCATTTTTGTTTCACATTTGCCTCGTTTCCGTGCATTGTCCAACCTCGTACCCAGGGATGTTTGTAAGAGCTGGGAAAAACAAGATGGCGGAAAAAATGAAAATGGCGGAGATCAATGATCTATATAATTATTTTTCTCGACCGTTGAAACAGCACGAAAGAAATTTAAACAAAGAAATCTCAAATTAAAGAATCAACAAAGAAATCTCAAATTAAAGAATCAATATATATTGATTCTTTAATTTGAGATTTCTTTGTTTAAATTTCTTAAATCTCAAATTAAAGAATCGGTATATATTGATTCTTTAATTTCAGATTTCTTTGTATAAATTTCTTTCGTGCTGTTTCAATGGTCGAGAAAAATAATTATTACAGATGAATTTTTAAAAAATCGTGTGTTGCACGACAAAGTCATGTGAGTTGGCAGAGGGGGCACTGGGGCCAATTGAACGCCGCCATTTTGAGCAAATGGACGGCAAATGTCTTGGTTCCAGGCCTTTTTCTACAATTCGAGAACCTCGCGGTCCAAAACAAGGAATCATAAATTCTACAATTTTTGCGTTTCATTTTCACTATTTCTCCATTTGGCGATCAAGCCGGTTGTTCTATTGCTACTTGGACCATTTTCTGCTGAATAAAAGATCAAAGTGATTGCTTTTAATTTATTGAAAAATAAATATAAAATTGCGCTCCAATTTATCCAAGATGGCGGCGTTCTTAATTTTTATCCGGGGTTGATTGAAATGCAGATTCGATGCCCCCCTCTAGTTTTATTTATGATCTCTATGGGAACAATGGGAACTATAATTCAGAAAATAAACCCCCGCTGGACATCGAGTCTGAGCCGTCGAGCAAAAAAATGGCGGCGTCCAGAAGATAAAACACGAGAATGAAAACATTATTTCTCGAGTACAAGAGCAGATACCGTAAAACTATTAACATTTCTAAACATTATACTTAAATGCTCTTTATTTAAAAGTATTTTTTTGCAGGTCTAGTTCCCCTATATGCTGAGCTTTTGTTCCATGCGCCAGACATTATCAGAGCTGTACTGACTGTTGCATAGTTCCGTAAAGTGAACATGTTGGGGCTTGAGGTTTTATCTCCTAACAATAACGAAAACTGTAATTAGATAACTGTAAAATTGTGAAAGATTTTGACTTGAGGTCGAGCTTGAGGCACAACCATAAAAATTCATCACCAGTTCCCCGACATGAGTTTTCCAAACGCCGAAGACGACAAATATGGCGGGGAGGAACAGGACTTCGAAATCGTTGTCTCGCGCGGAGCTGTGGCAAATGGCAAAGAACTGGCTAGCCAGCTCGAATGTCTTGCCACCAGGGCACAAGGTTTACGATGTATCACCGACGGTATTCGATCTCGCTCACTCTCTGAGGGATGGCGTCGCTCTGTGTCAGATCGCAAACTGCCTTCGTCCATATTCTGTTCGTGACATTAATCTGAAACCTCAAATGTCACCGGTAAGTGCCCTCGGCTTCGAGGCTAATGCACTTCTGTGCGAGTCGTCCCTTGCTTGGAAATTAATCTGTGATTTCTTTGCTGCGAAGGGTTCAAACTACGTTATTGTTGCAGCGCTTGCAAAATATTAAGTATACCATGACATTCACATTGTCTGTTGTGTTTGTGGGCATTAATTGTCATGAATATTAATTTTTGACTTATGTAAAATGCTGTATGTCTAAAATCAACTAAAATACGAACTGATGTCGTCTCCCATGATATTCGTATTTTTGTGTTAGCGAATTTGTGTTTGGACGTGTGTTGAATGTTGATCTTATTTAAAGTCTAAGTGCGTCAAACCAAACAATGACGGATTGCTTCCGTGTTTTCCAGTTCCTGTGTTTGAAGAATATTCGCGGTTTCCTTCACGCTTGTGTGAATAATTTTGGATTGAAAGAAAGTGTCCTATTCGACGCCCACGAACTGTACGATGTGTCTGACTTTGGAAAGGTAGGTTTCGACCAGCTGGCAATTTGTTTATGCATCAATAACAGACTTTAATCTTAGAAATATTGTAGTCTGATCTTTGGGATAGTGTTAGACACTAGACACTTCCCTGGATATTAATGATAAGAGTAAACATGCAGCTATCTCATTGTTCATCTTGACTTTGGGCCATTGTTTTGTGGGCGATTTGGGAGTAGAATACATTTTGTTTTTAATAAACAATGTTTACTCTATGCATGCAGTGTGATTGGTCAGCTTAGCAGTCTTGATCTGCATTAACTAAAAGTGTAATATTTTGTAATTTTATACAAAAAATAATAGAATGTGATTGTTTTATCCACATGAAGTAATAAAAACGCTTGAGAAATGCTTTGTGCTTCTCCCTATGTGTGTCTATGTTTTTATATCCTGAGAAGATCAGACCCCCTCGGGCCCAGGCTACCGGTATCGAAACCCGAGTGACTTATAAAAACACGAGAGAAGTGTAGGGAGAAGCACGAGCAGCCACCGAGGCAAGTGCTTTCCCAACTTCTTGAGTATTTTTATTACTTCACGAGGGTTTCGATCACGTTATAGAGACCTGGGCAAACATATTCTATTATTTTTATGAAATAATTCATTGATTTAATGCAAATTCTCATTAGTTACTGACGTCATTCCGTTCTCCGTAGCCTGATAGAGACTGGCAAGCTGACCAATCACAGAGAGTAAACATAGAGTAAACATTATTTTATAAACAGATTTAGTATAAATTGACAAGTTTTATCACAAATCCTCAATTTTCATTGGCTATCACAGGAGTTACTATCCGCTAATAGAAACCTCTGGGATAATAGTCATGTGATTTGAAAGAATATTTACATTTTTTTATGAAAATTATGAAATAAAAGTTTGGGTTAGAAACTTGTAAATCTATACTAACACAATTAGACAACTCGCCCTTGTTTTCTATAAGCGATAGTTAACTTGGCTCCGCCTTGTTGACTATCTGTGCATAGAAAATGCGGGCTTGTTGTCTAATTGTTAAATAGCAACACAGTTCTTAGTCAATCAGAATACACGTTTGCAAAATATATAACCGACTGCTCTTGTAATTTTCTGAGGATATGAGCTTGATGATTGTCCATGTATCACCATGCACAACCTCATCCAGTGTCTTCTGTGGTCTGCCTCTCCCTCATTTACCTTTGACAATTATCTATCTAAACCTCTTCACCCAATTAGAGCTTTGAAAAAATAAATATATAAGTCAGGTTGATGTGCTGCTGAAAATAGTGTTTACAAGGTCTAGTATTTTGAGTGGCCCTTTGACTAGATTAAGAGAGACATTGTGACATTACATTAGTGACATGTTTTTCCAGCAAGTACATGTTAACTTGAAGATTGGTAGCATAAAACCAGAGATGTCCAGTGTAGATAGTATTAGTAATGTGTTAAAAAAACTAATTATTATTAAACTTAATAATAAAATTATAAATAGTGTACATGTATTAAAAATAATATATTATGTTAAGGTATGTTGGAATTTTGTTAGTTTTGAACTTTTTTTACGAATTGTTGTTTAGGTTGTAAACACTCTGAGTCACTTGTCAAAATGTAAAGATGCTATTAGTGCTGGATTGATGTATGTTTTAATGTTTTTGAGGGTTACAGTAATCTATTTATACTATTCTGGCCAATAAGTGCTTTATTTTTGAAACAATAGTTGATCATAATTTTGAATCTTACGACGTCTATGAAACTTTGCCCACTATATCTCATTTTTATTTTATTTTGTTTTTATTTTTCCTCGTAGTTTTTCCTGTTTCATATCTCCATTTATTTTTATAATTTGTTTTCATATTTCCATGTTGTGTACTTTCTTCATTCCCTTTTTTATGGTTTCCTTCCCTTTTTTATGGTTTCCTTCGAAGGATTAACCATAAAAAAGGAATGAAGAAAGTACACAACATGAAAATATGAAAACAAATTATAAAAATAAATGGAGATATCTCCTTTATTCTGTATTCCTTTCCTGTGTATTTCTATTCCTTTGACCCTTTATCCAATCTCTTCTTTTCCCTTTCTCTAATCCCTTCTCTTTTTCATTGAAGTTGTTCTCTGATGAAAAATAACCTTGCAATTATTTTAACTTGGCCACATTTGAGCTGCGTCATAATTAAGTTTGTGATATGCATTTGATCATATTATATAAGTTTCTACAAAACTACAACCACTTTCCTACTGACACAAGTATCTCGACTTACTGTTCTTCTTTACGGCCATCAATGGCATTGTACCTATATCAAGCGATATCCTACCCGAATAACGTCTTGTTCCCTTCAGGCTTACTAGATCATCCACAAATATCAATGCAATCTCATTCTGCCAACATAAATGTAAAACAACTACTTTCAATCGCTCATTTCTTATTAGAACAACTAGGACTTGGAACTCTCTCCCTGAACACTTAAGGCTAGATCATTTAAACTTTAAAAATTTTAGAAGTCACTAAATTAGACTATTATAATAATGCTCTATTATCCTGTTACAATGTTGACGATGCAACACAATGTGAAGCCTCACTGAACCCATAACTTGCTGTTATTAGTTATTATTTTATTTTTGTAAGGGCCCACTGTAATTGGTGTTTAACTGTTGTGGTGACCCTGCTTCTTCTATGTATTTTTAAGAGGCCAAGCTAAATAAATAAATAAATAAGAATTAAATATTATTTATTTAAGAATACACCCTATGGGAGGAATGATATATATACTATAGCCATACCATGTAAATCACAACAAAAAAATTCAAAAATTGCAAAGGTATTTTGTGTATCATCAGAGCAAAATATATTTAGGGCTGATTATGTATGCAGATTCTTATGAGGGCACTTGGTGGCAATTGGCCCTGGTTATGTTACATCCTGATCTACTCTTACTTTTTTCTCATTTTATCAGCTCATTTCCTAGTGACAAAGCACTTACTTTAAATGTTCAGCAAAAAGATGAAGATATATATGGGAATTTGGAGGAAATAGCAATGTAAGTTTTTGAGATAAAGACAGGGCTCCAAATTACAACCATTTTGATGGCAAATGCAACAATGTATTCACACTTGTGTCAGGGAAAAGAGATATGGGAGCTTTCGATTTGACTATGAGTATGAGAATCATCATTTTGGGTGCCAATAGCTTGCATCATCTTGTGTTGACATGATGAAGTCATCGTCCATTTGAGTGTGAGTTTTGAGGAAAATCTCATTGTCAAATGAGCAATGACTATGACTTCATCACATCAGCAAGAGTTGGTGCCAAAAATGATGTAGGAAATTGAAAGAACACAAAAGAAAACACAAAGTGATAGCTGTATGTTTTCTAGCTTCTCTTGTGTTCTTTGAACTTCCCAAGTACTCAACGATGACTCAACAAACGCAAAGCCATGTTTATGGCTTTTTGCCAATCAAAACACACTTTTCAAAACATTTTATAAATTCCTTCTTTGTTGATTGTGTTAGCGGGAGATGGAGTTAAACAAGACAATACAACCTATTAACATCATGTTCACATTGTAGGACCAAAGAAGTTGCAGAGGAAAATGTTTATGATGCTGTGACCATTGAAGACGACACTAAAATTTACGATGATGTTGTTGCACTCAAGCAGCGAATAGCGGTACGTGGAAGGGCAGTACTGTGGAAAACAAATATGGTGTATAGAATTGAGACATGGTTTGGCAAACTCCCTCGAGTTATGGATGCAGGCAAGAAGTTGGGAGAGCACAACAAAAGCATAATCTGATTTGCTTCGAATGCTCCCCCAACTGCCCAAGTACGTCCATAAATCAATGGAGCACACAAAACCATGAACCATTTATTTTATAACGTACCATAGTTATAGAAATTACCCAGGAGTATGCAAAATGAAATGGAGTCTTTTAATTTGCCCTCTCTCTCTCTCTCCAGGTTGATTTTTCCAAAGTGTTTTTTAATTTTTCAGACCCAAGATTCACATACGTCGAAAACAGATGAGAAGCGAGATTACGTGATCGAGGAACTACTCGGAACTGAGCAAAATTATGTTGCGGCTCTGACGACGATTAAGGAGGTACTGATCGTGTCTTATACAGCTTCTCTGAGGTTTAGAATCCTAGCAAATATTTCTTGGTCATAATATTGCACCAATGAATACAGGAATTTGCCAATATTCCAATTACAGTATAGTGCCAATAATTGCTGATGTCCGACAATGATATTTTTGTTTTCATACGTTTTAAAATGTATAGTTCCAGAACATATCCTTTATCTGAAGTTTCTGAAAATACTAGTCTAATAGTCTCCCAAAATACTTGAACAGCATGGGCAAAACAAATAGTTCAAGCATTGGGACATTCCAGAAAATATCCATACTCCGCCCACAGAGGAAATGTTAAATGGGACAACCCATTGGTTTACTTCAAGCACTCAAGTGCCCCAAAATGGTGAACAAAAACAGAAATTTAACTATCTTGTTTGTCTGCATCAATATGTGTTTTTTTATGCCCATCTGGAAAATTTTGCAAGTGCTTATCACTGGTACAGTTATAGGTTTCTTAAACCTAAAAAATATGTTTCTTCCATTTCTCCTTGTGTCCTGATTATTACACGAGTTTTGGTTTTCTTTTTCAGAACTTTATTGATAAACTAGATGGTGTGCTAAGTGCAGAAGATCGTAAAATAATATTTGTTAATATTGAGGTGGGAACATACTGTAGCTTACTCTGCTTTTGTAGTAAAGATAATTTTCCCTATAATATGTACATTGGGCCAAGAAAAAAAATACCTGGGTTTCCTATTTCATCCTGAAAAAAATTAGGTAGGGTAGGTCGGTTTTTCTTTTTTTTTAAACTTTTTTTTCCAAACATTGCATGGACGAACAATAGGTTTTACCAAACCACGCTGATCTTGAGGATGCTGCCTGGATAGACAGCCATGTTTACTATCCCAGGATGCAAATTAAGCTGCAACTCGTACCAAGGCTTTTCAAAATTTCAATAAAAAGATTAGGGTCGGTATTTTACTGGCCAAAAACTAGGTATGGTCCGGAAACCAAGGTATTTTTTATTTTGGTCTTGTTATAAAGTTGGACCAAACTTTTCCTGATGCATTGAGTGTTTCCTCCCTGGCTTTTCCCTCCTTTTCATTGGTGTTGCTTGATTAATTGGATTCTTGTTTCAGGATCTTTTGACAATGCATAAAAAATTTCTTGCGAAGCTGGAGAGGGCATGTCTAATAAAGAAAGATACAGGATGTGCCATTAGTAGTTGCTTTGTAATTTCGGTAAGCACAATTGTAATATTTCTTAAAATTTCATTAATATTTTTGCTTGTTTCCCACAAGAATAGATTTGTTTACTTGGAATACCTTTGTAACTTGTAAGCCTACCCGGGTGGGGGGTGGTGACAGAGGGGCTGTCACCCCCAATGTCAATGGTGGGGGGACACCACCTGGCCGGTCCCCCCAATAAAACAGAAGCATACATCCCTTTATTAACATTAACTCCAAGTTGGTGTCGTTGAATATAGAAAGATGAATTTTTAGAATATGGGAAATATTGCCGGGAGATGCAAGCCGCCCAAAATCATGTAAGTTTTGTTTCTTTGTGTCTAGATGTTTTCCTGTGTAGATAATATATACAAAAGATGATATATAGTACATAGTATACCCAGAATAAATATGAAAGCTGCTAAGTTCTCAAAAAGAACTTGATGTAATATGAAAAGGAGAAATAAGAGAACTTCAATGTGTTGAAAAATACTTAATTAAGAGTACTTAATGATGTTACAACTTAGCGTAATGTCTAAAAACTAAGTGTAACATCTCAAAACTTAGCGCAATGTCGCCAAACTTAGCGTAACGTCTCACAACTTAGCGTAACGTCTCAAAATTTAGCGTAACGTCTCACAACTTAGCGTAACGTCTCACAACTTAGTGCAATGTCTCCAAATTTAGCGTACTGTAACATCTCACAACTTAGCGTAACGTCTCACAACTTAGCACAATGTCTCACAACTTAGCACAATGTCTCCAAAGTTGTAGAGCAATGTCTCCAAACTTAGCGAAATGTCTGCAAACTTAGCATAATGTCTCCAAATTTAGCGCAATGTCTCAAAACTTAGAGTAATGCCTCTCATCTGAGATTGTACAACACAAAATCTAAATGAAGTCCATTCAACACAAAAATGTTTTACTTTCACAAAAAGTTGAGTATAATCTTCAGACAAGATGAGCATCGGACAAAATAACAGACATAATTTAATAATCTTGTATATAACTGTCAAATCTCTAGAAATGGGATATTTGTATCGGACAATCTCTGTGACCGGGCTTGAACAGTATATGAGCTCTTGCAGACTACGTCAAAATCTCCATGTTAGGTGACAATATTATTTAATATTGTTTATAAACATTTTCCAACTTCACATTCTTTACTAGTTCATCAAAACGTCCGTCACCAACAACAACAGTCTTTCTCAACTCTCAAGACTACACTAACTATAGACAATCGACTTCCAACTTCTTCTACTGTTGATTATGTTAACTGGTGGTGTTCCTATTTAGGTTGATAAACTTTGCGAAAGTGACGCAGAAGTGAACAGACTTATGGCGGTGAGTTGGTGCTTATTTGGCGGCAAAACTCGCAGAGAAAATGATCTCTGATTCATTATTAGACTTGGGTCAAGTCTGTCTCAAAATATAGGGGAGCGAGGGACCACGTGCGAGCTAGTGAAGGAGAGAGACGCCCGAACTGCTGTATCACTGCCCCACCCACTTTTTTAAAGGAATTCGCAAATAAACGTCAACTTGTGATATGCGTTTTCTCTGGTTCGTTTTGTTCGACTAGCTATTAACTGTGTATTAGCTTAATATATCTATACTACATATATTTATGTGGATAGATACGAGTTCAAGTTCCGCAGGAAAGATGGATAAAGATATTTCTTTCAGGAGAAGAAGTAAAACGTTTGTCGATCGAAGGCTTGACGAGCTGTCGCATTGTTCACAGATCTCCGAGTACTTAGACAACGAAGATTAGATTGAACTACCAAATGATAATTTGGATAGTTTTATCGATATGATTGAAACAGCCAAGGAGTCTAACAGAGAGAATCTTTAGAGAACAAACGCTCAAATTGATTGAATTGTCTTCCACTCCACCGTCAGTGTTGACGAAGACGCAAAAGCGCCTTCGCTCATCGCCATCGCCTAATTTCGAGAAGGGACGCTCATATTTACATGCGAATAAAAAACAAAGAAATCTCACCTCCACTACCACCAATTTTACTGAATTCTGCATTTATATAGCTTATTTAAAAATATATATATATTGACGTTTATTTGCAAGTTCCTTTGAGAAAGTGGGTGGGGTAGTGATATCGAAATTCGGGCCCATTCCGCAGTTCGGTGATTTCCGTAACAATTGTTCTTTGATGAATTTAATGGTTTGTTTGTCCGCTATGACCCAGTTCACATGAAACGCATGCCTACTAACAATAAATTTGGTTTATTCGATATTGGGTTGTGACTAATGAGCTTGCACAAAATAATGATTTCATCAACAACATTTTGTTGCTAGGAATGTTGCGAGAGTGCCAACGATGGGAAATTTGGATTACGATCTTTGCTTGTGATCCCCATGCAAAGAGTTCTCAAGTATCCATTGTTGCTGAGGGTGAGTGAAGACCATTGAATTATATATAGATTGGAACAAAGTAAATGGTTTGAACCTAGGAGTATCATTAGATGTGTAAAGTTGATCATCCAGGTTGTTGTGGTCGCGAGAAAGACTATTGTTGGTGACTGACGTTTCGACGGCCTCAGCGGCGGTCATCTTCAGAGTCAAATAAAGCGTGTTTGTCAGGGTTTGCCTATAATACGTCTGGTTCATTACGTCATACAAAAAAACTATGACGTATAATGAACGTATATATAGGCAAACCTGACAAACACGTTGTACTTGACTCTGAAGATGACCGCCGCTGAGGCCGTCGAAACATCAGTCACCAACAATAGTCTTTCTCAAGACTACAACAACATGGACGATCAACTTCACACATCTATAGATTGGAACGATAACTGAGGCCTGGCGCTTGAAGCCAACCATGGGGCAGCCATGAACTCCATCCAGTCCCCTTGTTACACAAAATGGCCGATCTGGCCCGATCAGAAAATCGACAATTTTTACATGTTTTAATTTTTAAAAGACCAGTTATGGAAAGTTAATGACATACTATAGGTAGACAGGTTTCTTCTTGACGTTTTTAAACCTTCGACAACTGATTAATTTTAGTATTATAAAAGATAAGCGTCAGAAGGTCGGCTATAGTAAAACTATATGAGTAATACAACGTGTTGTGCTGCATAGGCAGTGTAGAAATACAAATCAAATATCTAAAAAGGTTGGTGTACTGCCGAAATAGCGTGTAAGTAGTCTAACCTTTCGAGTGAAGGGCCTTCGTCAGAGAGTGAAATTATCGTGGTACCCATAGAGATCATGAATAAAACTAGAGGGGACATCCAATCTTCATTTCAGTCAACCCCGGGCAACCAATTGAACGCCGCCATTTTGGATAAATTGGAGGGCAATTTTATATTTATATATCAATATCATATTAAAGCAATCATTTCGATCTTTTACTGAGCAGGAAATGGTCCAAGTAACAATAGAACAACAGGCTTAATCGCCAAATAGACAAATAGCGACAAAGAAATGCAAAAATTGTAAAATTTACGATTCCTTGTTTTAGACCGTGAGGTTCTCGAATAAGCCAGTTCGTAATGTCGACTGCTCATCAAAATTACGTGTTCTGTGTCTGGATAAAACTTATTTCAATTCATAACATCAGGCTAAAACCACAATACACACATTTGCATTTCTATTTGCACTTGCAAATTCGCTATACTGAATTCCCCAGCTTGATGTTATGAATTGAAATAAGTTTTATCCCGACGCAGAACACGGGGAATACTAATATTTCAGTTGGTATTACAGATTTGCATTTATCTTTCCACATTTTAGATAACGTAGTCTTTCTGTTTCATATTAAAATGGGCCTCCCTTTTGGGTCACACCCCCATGCTCCTTGACAAGGCTGACTCAGGCATGTTCAATGTTCAATGCGGTAGCCACATGTTCGCATCGCGGACCTATTTTTTATGATCTCTATGATTCCACCACCCAGATGGCCGCTTTACTTCCGGCTTCATTGTACCGTGAGAATCTGAACAGTGTCGTGGTCATGCGCAGTAACGCCTCGGGGAGACTTAAAGGTTTCTGATTAACATCGCGTTGACGTTACAGTTGTCATATCGTCATTCGTATTATTTGTGTTTTAGGAGCTTATTAAACATTCCAAGTCATACAACACGGACAAAGCCAGTCTGGAAAAAGCGTTGCAGGCCATGCAGGTAGAAAGCCAAACGAATGGTTGATTTGTTTTATTATTTTAGTGTTTGTATTTGAAAGTATTTGCCTGAAGTTTTTGTGTAGACAGAGCACCAAAGCTTATATCAAAACAATGTATGGTCGGATTCACATCCAGTGATGGATTTATAGGGGGGTGCACACCCCCCTGGCCTTGTACAAGGGGGTGCAGGAGGGGTGCCAATTGCCTTGTCAAATCCAATGTCAAAGATAAATAGATAAGATAATAGCAATAAAAAAGATAAGATAATAGCATGATAACGTACAATAGTTAGACAACTCAAATTGCCAGCAAGTCTTCAATCTTCAGTACAGACTACAGACTAGTGCCTTGCTGCAGCGACATGCGACACGTGTGTCCCCAGTCTCCCTCAGTCTCCCTCAGAGGCTCCCTCAGCGGCGCTCCACCCTGTCGCGGTCACACCCCACACCGCAGGCCTGATCTTACTTCGCTCACTAGCACACACCCCCCCCCCCCCCCCTACCAGATCAAGCTGGATCCATCACTGTTCACATCTATGGTGGTCGGTATAAGCACTATACAGGCTGGAGCCATAGTTAGTAGAGGACTAGAGGGGGATGGTTTGGAAGCTCCATTGTCTTTCAAGATGACGCAATGGTCATGTTATTGTATTGGAGAAAGTGTTTGTTATTGTAGAGAAAGGAAATTCTATATGGACGCGTGACGGCGAAGGACTCACAACACGTGACGATGAAGGACTACACTAATTAAATCCGAACGTTGTTATTGGATGACTGCTTCATTACGCCAAACAAAACACCTTGGTTTCCGGTTTCCCGACCCTACCTAGTTTTTGGCCAGTAAAATGCCGACCCTAATCGTTTTATTGAAATTGTAAGAAGCATGGGCCCGCGTTGCAGCTCGATTTGCATCCTGGGATAGCAAACATGGCTGCCGATCCAAGCAGCGTCCTCAAGATTAGCGTGGTTTGGGAAGGAAAAAAGAAAAATCGACCTACCCTACCTAATTTTTCAACATGAAATAGGAAACCCAGGCATTTTTTTTTGGCCTTATACAGAAAATACATATATGTTATTTACCGGCTGGGAGGTCGGTCGAGGGCCGCTTCTGAGACTGAGGGAAAATATTTTTCCAGTACGGACCGACCAAAACGGTAAATAACGTGTTTATTTTTTGCGAGAGGTCCGTACTGGTGTGATACGGACCCGTACTCAGCCAATCAAAAGGCTCTATTTTAGTTACGGACCTGAGTTACGGACCTCAAAAAAAACAAAAACGTTCAGTGACCGTGAGTGTGAACAACAATATAGAACAATGACATTGCGGATCTTCCAAACCATCCCTTCTACTAACTATCCTGAAACCGAGTTTGCTGTTAGTAACATCGTGATTTAAATACCATATCATTTTCGGTTATGTCGGTTTTTGTGTGTTTGATTTTCGGCTTTTTAGTCAGAAGCGAATGAGCCTTAATGAGTTAACTGTTGTTTGACTTAGTCCTTTGTATACAATCTCTCATACGTCGTAATTGCTTTGTAAGGATGTGGCTCGTTATATCAATGCCGTAAAACGAGATGATGAATGTATGAACACGGTGAACCAGATCTCATCATCGTAAGTGATTCCTTCTTTTTTCCTTGCTTTTCATTTGTCTCCCATTCCTGACCTATGTTTAGACTTTGCTTTGCTTTGCTTTGCTTTGCTTTATTTTACTTTATACTTTACTTTACTTTACTTTATTTTACTTTACTTTACTTTACTTTACTTTACTTTACATTACTTTACATTACTTTACTTTACTTTACTTTACTTTACTTTACATTACTTTACATTACTTTACTTTACTTTACTTTACTTTACTTTACTTTACTTTACTTTACTTTACTTTACTTTACTTTACTTTACATTACATTACTTTACTTTACTTTACTTTACTTTACTTTACTTTACTTTACTTTACTTTACTTTACATTACATTACATTACTTTACTTTACTTTACTTTACTTTACATTACTTTACTTTACTTTACTTTACTTTACTTTACTTTACTTTACTTTACTTTACTTTGCTTTACTTTACTTTACTTTACTTTACTTTACTTTACTTTACTTTACTTTACTTTACATTACATTACTTTACTTTACTTTACTTTACTTTACTTTACTTTACTTTACTTTACTTTACTTTACTTTACTTTACTTTACTTTACTTTACATTACATTACTTTACTTTACTTTACTTTACTTTACTTTACTTTACTTTACTTTACTTTACATTACATTACATTACTTTACTTTACTTTACTTTACTTTACATTACTTTACTTTACTTTACTTTACTTTACTTTACTTTACTTTACTTTACTTTACTTTGCTTTACTTTACTTTACTTTACTTTACTTTACTTTACTTTACTTTACTTTACTTTACTTTACTTTACATTACTTTACATTACTTTACATTACTTTACTTTACTTTACTTTACTTTACTTTACTTTACATTACTTTACTTTACTTTACTTTACTTTACTTTACTTTACTTTACTTTACTTTACTTTACTTTACTTTACATTACTTTACATTACTTTACTTTACTTTACTTTACTTTACTTTACTTTACTTTACATTACTTTACTTTACTTTACTTTACTTTACTTTACATTACTTTACTTTACTTTACTTTACTTTACTTTACTTTACTTTACTTTACTTTACTTTACTTTACTTTACTTTACTTTACTTTACTTTACTTTGCTTTGCTTTGCTTTACTTTACTTTACTTTACTTTACTTTACTTTACTTTACTTTACTTTACATTACTTTACATTACTTTACTTTACTTTACTTTACTTTACTTTACTTTACTTTACTTTACTTTACTTTACATTATTGCCTCTTATTAAACTATCCTAATTTCATATTTTCTTAATTTCATTTACTAGGTTAATTAAGGTATGTATCGAAGTCACACTGGTCGTCGGAGAGATTTCCTTTATTTTGTTTTACTGGGTAGGTCTTTATATTTTTAACAATGCTTCGGAATCTAACGTTATTCATTTATCTTTTTTATAGGACAAAGAAGACATGCTACCAGAATTAATAACATTCGGTCTGTTGGTTAAAGACGGTGATATACAGATAAAATTCAATGAAGAACGCGCCCTCAAGAAAAGGTATTAAAAATAATGGAGAGATAGATGAATTTATCCTCTAGATAACTGGGCGCTTACATGAGCGATTTGAGCGGTTTTCAACACGAGTTAAGGTAATACACAATCAAAGAGAAGGTTAATGTTGTCAAATGGTACCAGAGAAATTGACACAACGTTTTGAAAACCGCTTAAATCGTCACGTAAGCGCCCATCCCTTTATTTTGGTGACAATTAGAAACAGGGCGCGAAATAACGGCCGGACAACGGACAATGTCCGGCCAAATTGAGGCGCTGTCCGGTCAAACTCAATTGCGAGCGGCTGCAACTGTCAAAACCAAACTGTTGTATTGTTTCTTACTATAGCAATCAAATGAGGCGATCGCTCGCACGCAAAGAACTTGTTTGAATTTATTGACGACAGACGGATTTCATCAATTAAGAAGCGTCGCAAAATTCCGAAACTTTCCAGAGAGGAGTCGACAAAGAACATCTACTTTATAGAATAAAATGAATCTGGACTGCTAATTAAATAAATTAAAGCTGAAAAGTATCGGCATTCATTTGTGTTGACACGATACCAAGGCTGAGCGTGCCGTTGTCGTCTCGCACCACCGCTTAGAAATGATTTTCAAATTGCTCCAGATAATTAGGTTACGGTTTCGCACATTTTCAGTCTTGTATCACGTGTGAGCTAAAGCGCAATGCATTTTACGTGAAGGAGTTTACCGATGGCGATTACGGAATTAAGGCTTTTTTCACGTTTTAGCTGAATAATTTGTCCGGTCATAAAAGCGGCATGTCCGAGCTAAAATTGACTTGATCGATCATCTTGATCGGCGACCTGCAGTTAGCACGAAATCGTGCCCTGAGAAACGCACAGTATAGGGGTGTATACGCTTAACCGGTCAAATACAGTAACCATAATTTGCCTTGCTCAATTCTCGTTTCAGATACGCTTTTTTACTCGACCGTGTGCTGCTGATGTGTAAAGTGCGGGTGAGTGCATTGAAACGTGCGCGAAGGGAATGGAGATTGGATATGATTTAATAAATGAACCATATTCACATGTTTTATCTATTCTCAAAATGTAATTTTATAAATGAAATAGAAAACTAAGAGTTCTTATCAGAAGTGAAATGCTGCCTCGGGACTGGTGTCACAGGAGCAGTGGACAGGAGCAGTGGGTTGCATGCCAGCAGAATAATGCTAGAAATTTTCTATAGCATAGAGGATCAAATAAATCATAGTCAATCGAGATATGGTCTGGAAACTCGGCAAACTTCAAAGCGACTATAATGAGCTACGTTTTGATGTTGAACCGTACCTTACACCGTGCACATCCTTTGTTTTAGGTTTATTAATATTTTAACAACATGGTTGAGCGATTAAACCCAAACGAATTGCATAAAGACGAACAAAAAGATAGAACAAAGACTTTAGCTGAGTTTCCAGACCATATCTCGATTGACTATGAATAAATAGAATGTAGAATTTAAACCACATATCAAGGCGATCATATAGCCTTGTAATATTAGAATAATATTAGGGTTTCGGTCACGTTATAGAGACCCAAGCAAACGTATTCTATTATTTTTATAAAATAATTCAGAAACAGTGGATTCTACTTTGAATAATTCGATAAGCCTACCGTGTATAAATAACATTAAATAAATAATACATAAAGCTTTTGATTGAATGCATTGTCATTAGTTACTGACGTCATTCCGGTCTCCGTAGCCTGATCGAGACCGGCAAGTTGACCAAGTCCAACCTTGATTTCAAGTCATTGTTCGTCATGGCCATTGAAGCATTGTAATGTACTTTTGTGTGTTATTTAGGGTGAACAATATCATCATAAAGAAACACTTCATCTGGACCATTATAATGTCAGTGATTCTGTAAATAGCCCTGGCAAAGGAAAGGTACAATTTTTAACGTTTGTGTGAGAATAATTAGAATAGTAGCAAGAGCTGTCGTTCAAGAGGTTAATTATGATCATTATAGTCGTAGCAATAGAAGAGTCAATTACGAAAAATAATGAGCAATCCATTTTTGTGGGTACCGCGGTAAGCGGTCAGGCGCTCGGAACATGTCGTCCATTTCGTCCATCGTTGTGTCATTAAGTTTCTTTTTCATTTTGTTTAGTTTATTCATGGTTGGACGATGAATGGGAACTCACCTGAGGCAGGTAAGACAGTAAGTGCCATGTGAGGACGAAAGACGACATGGTAATGTGTACTTTGATGGTGATAATGATGGTGCTGATGGTGGTGATAATATAGTGGTGGTGATGATGATGATATGGTGGTGGTAATGATGATGATGATGATGGTGGTGATGGTGGTGATGATGATGATGATGGTGATGGTGATGATGGTGGTGATGATTATGGTGATGGTGGAGGTGGTGGTGATGGTGGTGGTGATGTTGATGATGATGGTGGTGGTCGTGATGAGGATTGTGGTGGTGGTGATGATTATGGTGATGGTGATGGTGGTGATGATGATGGTGGTGGTCGTGATGAGGATTATGTTGGTGGTGGTGATGATTATGGTGATGGTGGTGATGATGATGATGGTGGTGGTGGTGATGATGATGGTGGTGGTCGTGATGAGGATTATGGTGGTGGTGGTGATGATTATGGTGATGGTGGAGGTGGTGATGATGGTGGTGGTGATGATGATGGTGGTGGTCGTGATGAGGATTACGGTTGTGGTGGTGATTATGGTGATGGTGGTGATGGTGGTGGTGGTGGTGATGATTATGGTGATGGTGGTGATGGTGGTGGTGGTGGTGAGGATTATGGTGGTGGTGGTGATGATTATGGTGATGGTGGTGATGATTATGGTGATGGTGGAGGTGGAGGTGGTGATGATGATGGTGATGTTGTTGACGATGGTGGTGACGACGACGATGATGATGTTGGCAATGCTGAGGCCATAATAGTTCAACTCTTTGCAATCTTTTAGGCAAGGGCTGCTTTGAAATGTTTACTAAAACAGACGATATGAAGAGGAAATGGGTAGAGGATATTCAAAGAACAATGTAAGGACAAATTTAAATTGGTATAATTTGTTATGTCTTCAGTCTCAACAAGTTGACTTGTTATGTATGTTGTATATATGTGTTGACTTGTTGTGTATGTTGTATATATGTGTTGACTTGTTATGTATGTTGTATATATGTGTTGACTTGTTATGTATGTTGTATATATGTGTTGACTTGTTGTGTATGTTGTATATATGTGTTGACTTGTTATGTATGTTGTATATATGTGTTGACTTGTTATGTATGTTGTATATATGTGTTGACTTGTTATGTATGTTGTATATATGTGTTGACTTGTTGTGTATGTTTTATATATGTGTTGTATATACGTGTTCTATGACGTGTTGACTTGTTTAACTTCAAGTTCTAAACGAACCATAATTTTATTGTAGAAGCAACCTGACACTTTCAGATTATAACTTAGGTAAGTAATGACCCGATGATTGCTATTATTATGACCATCATCATCACTACCACCATTACTACAACCGCTTGGCGTCACCACCCAAGCCCGATTACCATGATTATCATCACCATTTTCATCATCATTATTACCACCATCAACACCATCATCACTACCACCATCATCACTACCACCATCATCACTACCACCATCATCACTACCACCATCATCACTACCACCATCATCACTACCACCATTACTACAACCGCTTGGCGTCACCACCCAAGCCCGATTACCATGATTATCATCACCATTTTCATCATCATTATTACCACCATCAACACCATCATCACTACCACCATCATCACTACCACCATCATCACTACCACCATCATCACTACCACCATTACTACAACCACTACTATTGGCCTCATCACCCAAGCTCCATTACCATTATTATCATCACCATTTTGATCATCACTATTACCACCATCAACACCATCATCACTACCACCATCATCACTACCACCATCATCACTACCACCATCATCACTACCACCATCATCACTACCACCATCATCACTACCACCATTACTACAACCGCTACTATTGGCCTCATCACCCAAGCTCCATTACCATTATTATCATCACCATTTTGATCATCACTATTACCGTGGTAGTGATGATGTTTATTCATTAGTGATGATGATGGTGGCAATGTTGATAGTGATAGTGATGATTATGAGAACAATCATGATGGTAATAAATCCAAACAAAGTTATTAAAAACCATTTACGTTTTTAGGCAATCATCGTTTCGAACTCACGACCTTTCATTCCGCTACATATTGTGTTGTCTGTAAAAACCTGTTATGGTATGTACTAACCTGTTATGGTATGTACTAACCAAGCTAACAGTAATGCAATGTATATTTAGTGCGTATCCCGCTCCCGGTTATCGCAAAATATGCCTATACCTTCGGCATCGATCTGCTCGCCGTTATTTTGCTCAACCTCGTCCAATAATTGTCAATTATTCATATGGCTTGTACTTGTGAACTAATCTTTGTAACTTAATCTATTTCTGTTGGGTGTGTCTTTGCTTTTGCTCTCTTTCTGGATTAAATTCAATTATGGTATACGCAGTTCAGATTTTTAAAGTAACTACTATTACTAACTCTACTATTACTCTAATAAAAATTCGGTTCTGATTTTTCTTCTTCATATAACGAAGTACAGCATCAAATATTTCAGCATCAGTATTTCGTTACTAAAAATCTTGGCAGTTCAACACTAAAACTGCCCCCGCTCGTCTCGTTTCCTTATGACCTGTGGAGACTACTGAGTGAAAGGCTGAAACTTACAGTGAACGTTTTTAGCCAAGATTTCTGAATTATATGTTTTGAAAACTTTCCCGGATTCCGTTATTTGAATTTTTTAAATGCAATTACTGTTTCTAATTGATGTTTTTATCGACGCCTCTTGATCTGCAGATGAGATATTTTTGTTTGTTGTTTGATTAAAGATTGTCAAACAATAAGCGATATATGATATTGTGTAATATCCTCATCCTGTTTTATTATTATATCATATTACCAAATCTATTATACCCGTGGACTCCTATAAAGTTAAACAGCCAGCACGTTATAGAGTTGTGCGTTACAATAAGGTTGACACAACAGAACACACGCGTACAAGAAGCGATTCAGTTTTGTTGTTGTTGTTGTTGTTGTTGTTGTTGTTGTTGTTGTTGTTGTTGTTGTTGTTGTTGTTGTTGTTGTTGTTGTTGTTGTTGTTGTTAATAAATATCATCTGTGTTATTCAGTTTGGATTAGACTGCGTCTTGCAAATCTTTATTGATTTAGCTTCGTCTTGATGCGATCTTTGTTTATTAACTTTCGATTAATATGCGTCTTGACTGTGGACTAAGTCTTTCAAGTCCTTTGATAATTTGTGGCTGACAAATCGAGTCTTTCAATCCCGTGCAACTGTTTAACCTTTGACGTTTATATCGTTTATAGATTGTTTTAAAATCCCTCACCTTTCGACGAAAAAAGACACTTGCTTATTTTATTTTTATTGAAACTTGCTTACTGTTAACAGCGAAGCTGTCAGCATCCCACGATTCATTGTAACCTCAAAATCATTCCCGATTGCACTTGCGGCTATTACCCGAAAGCGCATTGCGGGTTTAGACTGAACAAATCGAGATTTTTTCTGGACCAAATCTATTATACGCGGGGACTACTATAATACCTCCTCGGGTTTTGGCCCTCTGGGGAATTAAAAACGGATTTTCTTTTTTTAAAGCTGTCACATTTTGAATTAAAAACCTATTTCGAATATTAGGATTGAAATGGTTCTTACTTAGTGGGGCCCAAAATTTAAAATTTCAGCCTGAAGTTCTTATAGATGGAAGGTTCTTCTTAGCCTAGTGTTTACTGTATTTTACTTGTATTTATCACAGGGGATTGATTAACCAAGGATACGTATGTAAAGGTGAGCTGTGTATCATTTGTATTAAGAATTAATACGTGTAGTTTGCGTTTTTCGTAATCGTCATCCTTTGGATTGCGTGATAGCATTGGGAATGTCCTGATTTTGTATCGTCGTTATAATCATCACCACCATCGTCATCATCATCGTTATCATAATTACCGTTGTCAGCATGTCTTTACCATCATCACCACCATCACCACCACCATCATCACCACCACCATCATCACCACCATCATTACCACTACCATCATCACCATCATCACCATCATCACCACCACCATCATCATCACCACCATCATCATCACCACCATCACCATCGTCATCATCGTTATCATAATTACCGTTGTCAGCATGTCTTTACACTCACCATCATCACCACCATCATCAACATCACCACCATCATCATCATCATCACCATCATCACCACCATCACCACCATCATCATCATCACCACCACCATCATCACCACCACCACCATCACCATCATCACCATCATCACCATCATCATCACCACCACCATCACCATCATCACCACCATCATCACCATCACCACCATCATCACCACCACCACCATCATCACCATCACCACCATCATCACCACCATCATCACCACCATCATCATCGTCACCACCATCACCATCATCACCATCATCACCATCATCACCACCATCATCATCATCACCACCACCACCATCATCACTACCATCACCACCATCATCACCATCATCACCATCATCACCACCACCATCATCACCACCATCATCATCACCACCACCACCATCACCACCACCATCATCATCACCACCATCATCACCACCATCATCACCACCACCACCATCATCACCACCATTATCACCACCACCACCATCATCACCACCATTATCATTCATATCAATATAATGTAAGAACAGAGCTTAAAGGATTTTATTAATTTTTAATAAGCTTCAGGTTGCAGCCACATATGTCACAAGGACTGCATAGAGAAATCTCCCGTATGTAAGTCTTCGAAGAATGTGTTCGATCATCCGTCAATTGTCCACAGTTCCCGATATCCCACTCTGACGAAACAAGTTTCCGATCCAGTGATACCCAACAGTCCACCATTACCTCCAAGAGGGCGCAATGTATCCGAACCAGTGATCACGAATTGTAAGTTCAAAACATGAAGTAGAAAGCCCTGACCGAACTGCGGTGAGAAAAACTTATGTGAGAGTTATCTTGACCCTCGTTGCTTCAAGTAGAATGACGATGAGAGTTGACGAGAGTTGGTAGACAAGAGTTTGTATGAGAGTTATCTCGACTCTCATTGCTGTGGTCAAATGAAGACGAGAGTTGAGGAGAGTTGGTAGACAAGAGTTTGCATGAGAGTTATCTTGACGCTCATTGCTCTTGGTCAAACGAAGATGAGAGATGATGAGAGTTGGTAGACAAGCTTTGTATGAGAGTTATCTTCATTGCTCCTGGTCAAACGAAGATGAGAGTTGATGAGAGTTGATAGACAAGAGTTTGTATGAGAGTTATCTTGACTCTCATTGCAGTGGTCAAATGAAGACGAGATTGATGAGAGTTGGTAGACAAGAGTTTGCATGAGAGTTATCTTGATGCTCATTGCTCTTGGTCAAACGAAGATGAGAGATGATGAGAGTTGGTAGACAAGCTTTGTATAAGAGTTATCTTGACGCTCATTGCTCTTGGTCAAACGAAGACGAAAGTTGATGAGAGTTGATAGACAAGAGTTTGTATGAGAGTTATCTTGACTTTCATTGCTCCTGGTCAAACGAAGATGAGAGATGATGAGAGTTGGTAGACAAGAGTTTGTATGTGAGTTATCTTGACTCTCATTGCTCCTGGTCAAACGAAGATGAAAGATGATAGAGTTGATAGACAAGAGTTTGTATGAGAGTTATCTTGACTCTCATTGCTCCTGGCCAAACAAAGATGAAAGATGATAGAGTTGATAGACAAGAGTTTGTATGAGAGTTATCTTGACTCTCATTGCTCCTGGTCAAACGAAGATGAGAGATGATGAGAGTTGGTAGACAAGACTTTGTATGAGAGTTATCTTGACTCTCGTTGCTCCTGGTCAAACGAAGATGAGAGATGATAAGAGTTGGTAGACAAGAGCTTGCACGAGAGTTATCTTGACTCTCATTGCTCCTGGTCAAACGAAGATGAGAGTTGATGAGAGTTGGTAGACAAGAATTTGTATGAGAGTTATCTTGACTCTCATTGCTCCTGGTCAAACGAAGATGAGAGTTGATGAGAGTTGGTAGACAAGAGTTTGTATGAGAGTTATCTCGACTCTCATTGCTCCTGGTCAAACGAAGATGAGAGTTGATGAGAGTTGGTAGACAAGAGTTTGTATGAGATTTATCTTGATTCTCATTGCTCCTGGTCAAACGAAGACGAGAGTTGATGAGAGTTGGTAGACAAGAGTTTGTATGAGAGTTATCTCGACTCTCATTGCTCCTGGTCAAACGAAGATGAGAGTTGATGAGAGTTGGTAGACAAGAGTTTGTATGAGAGTTATCTTGACTCTCATTGCTCCTGGTCAAACGAAGATGAGAGTTGGTAGACAAGAGTTTGTATGAGAGTTATCTTGACTCTCATTGCTCCTGGTCAAACGAAGATGAGAGTTGATGAGAGTTGGTAGACAAGAGTTTGTATGAGAGTTATCTTGACTCTCATTGCTCATGAGAGTTATCTTGACTCCCATTGCTCCTGGTCAAACAAAGATGAAAGTTGATGAGAGTTGATAGACAAGAGTTTGTATGAGAGTTATCTTGACTCTCATTGCTCCTGGTCAAACGAAGATGAGAGATGATAGAGTTGGTAGACAAGAGTTTGTATGAGAGTTATCTTGACTCTCATTGCTCCTGGTCGAACGAAGACGAGAGTTAATGAGAGTTGGTAGACAAGAGTTTGTATGAGAGTTATCTTGACTCTTATTGCTCTAAGTCAAATAAAGACGAGAGTTGATGAGAGTTGATAGACAAGAGTTTGTATGAGAGTTATCTTGACGCTCATTGCTCCTTGTCAAATAAAGACGAGAGTTGATGAGAGTTGGTAGACAAGAGTTTGTATGAGAGTTATCTTGACTCTCATTCATCGTAACCAAAAATCGTATCGTGTCGATGGACTTGGAAATGTTCTGCGAACTATCGGCTCTTCTACAGGGGTATGTCGTGTAATATTCTCACTTAAATATCATTTCTTTTATAGTATAAAATCATTATAAATATCATTTCATTTATCATTTCTCATAGTACCAAGTCCACATGTCATCGCTATCACAAGGTACGCTACTGGATTTATATCTTTGGTCAAGAAGAATAGCCTCGTTTGACACTCCTACTTTACAAATAATTTCATTACAGCGTACACAACAGCTTGCATTCTTCTGAAATCCCACAGCAACCTGTAATATATTTTCCAGCTAAACTTGCGTTGCAAATCCTCATTCTAGTTCCTTGCATAGCTCTATAGTGTCAGTGCTGATAATTGAAAAGTTTTACACTTGCAGCATTAAATCGTATCTGAACAAATACATTGATTGTAACATGTAAATTTAATGCAAATTAGGATCCCTGAACTCACTAAGATTTCAAACAACAAAGATTTCAACAAAGATTTCTCCCCTCCTGAAAACTGAGCACTGTCTAATACTTTTCAAAACTCAAGAGTAATACTAGGGCTCTGCAACGAACTAGCATGAAGTACAAATCTACACTGTGAAACGTTTTAGAGGGAAAACTCTGATTGTTTATAGTCCTTTCATCCCTTGCTCCATTCCAGATTTCATGGCCATGCGCCAGGCAGGAAAACTACCCTGGTGTTTGACGCTGGGGAGGAAATAGAGGTGATACAACGTAACGATCCCGAATGGTGGGAGGTAAGTCTTCCATAATGGTTTTAGCTTTCTCAGTACCTACATACATTCAGAAATCACATATCAAAAGTCCCCAGAAATCAACCTAGTAGAAAGTTCAGAAAATCCGGTTTTTCTTACAATTTATTCCTACAAAAGCATTATTCTTTAAAAAAAGTGAAATTTCAAGTTCACGTTTAGCAAATATTACCTAAATTCTTGAAGGATTGCATGGTGGTGATTAATAATTATGAAAACATTTGTGGAAACACCATGTAGATAATTTTTTTTTAAATTATCTACATGGTGTTTCCACAAATGTTTTCATAATTATTAAATATTACCTGAAGGACATTTAAAGTGCACCTGACATCAAAAAATGTTATTGTCTTATTTGGAAGAACTTTTAAAATGATAAAGTAACTTCTTTTGAAGATTTTCGTTTCTTCGCTTTCTTTTTGAGATATATCAGTTTGTTTGATATGCAAATGTACGGAATTTACGTCACACATGCAAATGACTTATTGGAGAATGTTATATATCTTTGCGTTCATCAAATAAAAACACTAAAGTGTGAATAACACGTGTGTGCGTTTCTCCCACAACACCAAACTTCTTGATTTTAAAGGATTTCGTTCGAGAATGAAGAGATACACACATTTCTCCAATAAGTCATTATGCATGTGTGACGTAAATTCCGTACATTTGCATATCAAACAAACTGATATATCTCAAAAAGAAAGCGAAGAAACGAAAATCTTCAAAAGAAGTTACTTTATCATTTTAAAAGTTCTTCCAAATAAGACAATAAAAATTTTTGATGTCAGGTGCACTTTAAGCGTATAATACAATTTTCTAAGTCCATTTTGAGTTGTTCGCTCAAGAAAAGTGGAAAATGCTACAAAATGGTGGGTTTTTTAGCAGTCTTAACCTTACGTATAACTCAAAATGGGCCTGGGAAAATGTACTATGTGATTTTTGAATGTATCAAGGTACTGAGAAAGCTAAAACGTTTTCTGTTGCAATTTGTTTGAAGTTGAACTTTTATTTCTGGTAGATTGACTGGACTATTTCTACTCCAAGCTCTCCCACATTCACTACAGCAGTGTGTATATTAACGCATCCAAACATTACCGATATATAGTGACTGCCGCATAGGCAGTACATATATCAATCGAACAAGTACATCATTGTAACCTTCGCTCTCCATCTGAGTCTCGGTGGCTCAATGGTTAGAGCGTCTCACCGGCAATCAGAAGGTTACAGGTTCGATTCCTGTCCGGGACTCAGAATCATTTTTCTGAGGATACGAGCTTGACGATCGTCCATGTATCGTCTGTCTACTATTTCTTTTGTTAGTCTTTCAGAACATATAGTCCATTTGCAACAATGGCAGCTGATTTACTGTTGTGTACCTCTTTTCAGTCATCGCAAGCTTGCTACCAGCTCACTGCAAGTGCATGATTAGCATTATACCCCATCATCAAGAGAAGCTTGAGTCAAGTTACTGTAAGCTTCGTTTCGCTTCTCTCGATTTTTGAGCCTCGGTCATGCATGGGATCTAATGCCGATCCACTTTCAGTGAGCTATGTGTAAGTTCTTACGATGATTAGAAAAGAGGTTCAATAGTTTATCTAGTTAACGAGTCTTTGATTTGCGAGTTTAGCTTGAGTTCACGGCATGTTAAATGTGTTTTATATTCGTTTGTGTGTCTATTTCGCCTCGTGTTTTCTGTCTGGTTTTGACTGTTTAAAATTCTATATAAAATAATATTTGATTACTTGTGGTGTTAGGGAAAGTCCGTGAAGACTGGAAAACACGGATATTTTCCACGAAATCACGTCGAAAATGTTGATAGCAGGAGAAAAAGTGTTCCATTACAGGTAACGTTTGAGTAAATTATACGTGTCAATTGTCTTGTCTCTTGTCTTGGTTTGTCGTGTCTTGGCGTGTCTCGTGTCTTGTCTTCATTCTCGGTTGTCTTGCACTGATCTCAAAAATAGGACTGGATTTTGCGTATTCTATTGTATCTGATGAGCTGATTTTGAAGCTTGCATATTTGCATAATGTAAATTGACGATTGATCATTAGAAGCTCCGAGTTTGCAAGCAAATCAAACTGTGACGCTCGCGAAATAGGTTTAGTGTCTGGCCAATATAGTTTCTTTGTTAACATTAAATGCATAAAATCTTGAACCTAATTTGACGTCTCATATTAGGCTTCTCTCACTGGATAATTAGAGCCAACGGCGGCCATTACTAGGGGGCCAAAGTCGCAGTAAATCTGTAAGTAGGCCATGAATAGTTTTACCCAGTAATTTGAAAAATGTCTTCTGGTCCTCTTTATAGTAAAATTATTTCATTTTGTCGATGGTAAGAACACATAATCCAACAAAAAAACCTCATAGGATCCTCAGTTGGTCCCTTAGTAATGGCGGACTTCCGGCTTCATTTTCTGAACAATAGTTGCTCGATCCAGTCTTCTTTCGAGATCAGTGGTTGTCTTGTCTTTGTCTTGTCTTGTCTTCATTTGTCGTGTTTTGTTTTGTCTTGTGCTGGTGCTGTACCATTAATAATCTGCACGCCAGAATATTTTTAACGTCAGAATTTGTTGTTAGCTGCACGTGTGTGTCTGTTGTTAGTCCGCAATTGTCATATGTAATTTTAACCTATGGTTATTGTAAAATTTAAATTTGTTACCGAAAAGACACACCTTGTCTAGCCAGTAAATAAATTTAAAATTACTTGCATAATAACCTTACTGCAAATACTTAAATATTCCCATTTTATTATATGGCCATGAATTAAATGAATTATCTGTATGGATTAAAAACTTATTGACCCAGCGGGCGGTCTTTTCGGCAAAATTTTCCTTGCCCGCGGTCTTTCAGTACAGACCTAGCGAACAGCTTGCCATCAAATTACAGAAAAGCTACGTTAAGACAGCTCTCGAGCCAAGTCCTATAATAATTTTCCGAAATGACCTGCGCAGGAATTGTGAGGGCATGACGAGGAATTCCAAGACACAAAAGTTCCACGACAAAACACTTCCAAATATCAGAAAATTCAATTTTAATAGCGGCTTGTTTACTCGCTGTTATATTTATAACATCTCAGTTGAAACCTTGAGTGAAAAAAACAAAACATTCAGAAAGAGGATTCTGTTAACTTCCAGTGATATGAAATCTGTCCATCTTTACTTTAGGCGCGTTCATACTAGCTGACCCGGACTGGATTTGGACCGAGACTGGACTGATATCGGACTAACCGTTTGCGTTCATATCAGATTGGACTGGCTTTGGACTTCCGGCAAAAATGCGATGTGATGGGTTAGCCTTTATATTCAACAAAATAAACAAAGCAAATAAAGAGACGAAAAGCAATAAACCGGCGAATGCATTTCCTCTGCTATGTTATTAAATATTGTGTTATAAGGTATGCCTTGGTCGTGATCTAGTTGCCGTTGCAGTTGAAGCAAAGTCTGATCCGTCAGCCCAGCGTGAAGAGCTGGCGAAACCGTAATGGGTGAGACTGAATTGATGGTTTGCTGTAAAACTTTAAAAAAAACTTTAAAAAAAAAAATTGGCAGTTGTTTTGTTTTTAGTTGCGTATTGCGGATGACTACCTCACCATGGAAACCAGTCCATTTCCAACCCAAAGCCAGTCCGATTGCGTTCACAGTTGGTCGAGTCCAATCCGAGTCCTTTCTCAGACCACCTCGAATAGGTGGACTAAAATCCAGTCCAAATGTAGTCCAAATCCCGTCCGATTGCTTTCACACTGTCGGATTCGCAATCCAAATCCAGTCCAAATCCAGTCTGGGTCCGCTAGTGTGAACGTGCCTTTTGACTGTGTTGATTCAAGCACAAATAGAAGAGAACTATAGATATCTTTATTAAAAATTCAAATTCCGAACAATGAAACATGCTGGAACATTAGTGTCGCTTTTCTTTAATGCTGTTTACGCAAAAGCACGACGAATGTTTTATTCGGAACGAACACCAACAGGTGCAAACACGAAGCGAGTAAGAAGTAAGGTAAAGCAATGAAAACAGCGCTAAAAACAAACTAGAAAATGAACTAAAAGCCATATAATAACTACTTGTTAGCTTCTTCCATTATGTTAATAAGTACATAATAACGAACGTATTAAAAAGTACTGGGTCTCAAAAATTGGCCCAACTAATCTTAGAGTATTTAAACGTAACATCACCATGCTAAATATTAATGACATATTTCAGGAATCGTCCGAAGCTTTGTTTATGCGAAACAAGTCGAGACACACGCTGTCGCTGTCCAGCGTTAACGAATGCGTGTTCTCGCGTGTGCCTGTCATTAATCTCTTTGAATTAAACAACGATGACCGTAGTAATGAAGTCGTAAGTCGCTATAACCGAAACGTAAATATATATATAACTCTATAAAATGTATAACCTCATGAACGAAAATATTATATTTAAACTTCAATGTTAACACTGAGTTTAAACCATTCATGTTTACAGAGGAAGATTTAAATTAACATATATATAAGATGATTTAAATTAAAATTATTATCTAAATTTTAAAATTGTCTTGAATACAATCTCATACACTGATCTCTTGAATAGAACTGGGTCGAGAACCTCAAACTAATCGGCGCCATACTTGGTGATTTTCACTGACGTTACAATTTTTTTCCAATAGCCAAAATGTTGGAGTAATATGGAGAAATGTAAATTTAAAAAAATTACTTAGTTAACAGGGCTGCCATGTTTGTGCATCACTTTGTATAGAAAATAACACGGTTCGAGAAGAATTAATGAAAAATCGCACACGTGCGAAGCACGAGTGGTATTATGAATATTTCGCCAAACACAAGTGCGATTTTTCATTTAAGAAATAAAAAACGTGTCGCGTGTGATTATCGAGTTATAATGGCACGAGAGATGCGTGTAAAACACGAGGCGATAGCCGAGTGTTTTACTAGCTTCTCGACTGCCATTATAACTCGATAATCACACAAGACAAAGTTTTTTATTTCTTTTATAAAATAACACCATTAAATTAACAATAAAGCCATGAAAAATGTAGATTTACCTGTTATAAATGACGTTGCTATGTGCGTTGCTAGGAAGCCTATGATGAAGACACGTTGGCGATTTTAGCGATGAAAATGCACTCAACGTTGCAGTTAAAACATTCTGTTGTGTTAGCACCTTGATTAGCTTTGTATCCAGGTGTTCTTTGACTTTTTTTGTGATTTAAACTACTTAAAATCCGTCAAAAACGACAAAATCTACGCGAGGAATCACGTCATCTTATGCTTTATTGAGTTATAATGCACGGTTTTTGAGCTCAGTAACCAATCAGATAGCGTGTACTCGCTCATTTACTCCCGGTTATTTTATAATAATTCTTCGAGAACAAGTGTTATTTCTTTTTAATACCTTTTTAATTAATTTTACGCATTCCTAAATAACTAAAATCCAAACATCCCGGATGTGATTTTTTACTAGGGGTATTTTTTTACTAGGGGTATTTTATTTAAATAACCCTAGTAAAAAAATTTAAGTTTAATACTGATGTAATTAGCCAATTAGGAATGAGTAAAATTGATTGAAATGGTATTAGGTAGACAAATATGGCTGCTGAAGAACTAAAACAAGTGAAGCCGAATATCCAATCAAAATTATTAGTTTTGACTTGAAATTGTTGTAGATATTACTTCTATAGCTTCATCAAATTAACCTAATACCTGAAGTTAGGTAAAAAATATAGCTTTGGACCAAAAACCACGACCAGCCGACAACTTTAAATAATATAAAACAAAGCAGTGGTTTTAAGCAGTTGTTATAAGAAGTGGTTATAAGCCTTATCGGTTATAAGCCTAGCCTCTCAGTGGTCATGCCAATAGTTTACTGTTATAGAGCCGTAGTTTGTGTTCTAAATTACGGAAAAACCTTCGACAACTGATTCATTTTAGCATCTTAAAAGATCAGAGACAAATAGTCTCTGTCGCCTATAGTAAAACTATATAACGTGGTCCCAACAAGATGGCCGCCTTTAGCTACTTCTGGTTATAGTTACTCGATCCAGTCTCTATTTTATGATCCGTGCTCTCATCCCATTTTAATCTAACTACCAAATATTTCCTTCCATTCCCACCTCCCTTCTACTTTTTGTTTTGTTTTGTTTTGTTTTGGTTTGTTTTGTTTTCCCAGCGTGATTCCTGATAACGTTATCTGTATCCACAGTAAATATTTTCTACCTGATTTTTACACAGAGAACGATGACGAAGTATATGCAAAGCTCGGATATTCCACCCACGTAAGTTTGATATTGGGACGGAGACACCTGTAACGCAATTAAATAAAACAATTTGTGGCCTAACAATATTCAATCATTGTCCGCCATCTTGGATGTATTTTAGATATGCGTGTGACGTCACAAGCAGGGTACAGCGAAATTTTTATCTAACCATCCTCATGTCTTGATAAGTCTGAAATTCGATTTTTGTGAATGTCTTCCTTTTTCAATTGAACCACACCATTTTGAAAAGCATTCCGCGGAAACTCGGCTACCCACAGAGTAGTTTCATCAGGTTTACCCCGGGTGTGGTGTCACCAACTTCCCAGTTAATTAGGCAAAGTATTACAACAATATGGCGGATGACAGGATTGTTTTTGGTCAAAATTAGTGCTGTTGTTTTGTACAAGAGTAGTTTTGTTTACTTTGCTTACTTCGTAAGCCTGTTTGTTAATGAGAAAGTCAAAAGTTTGAAATTATGAATTTTTTGCCATTACCTTTAACGTTAAAACTCTACCACGATGATTAACTGTCAGTTCATAGAAGCGGCATTGCAATAAATCTTGTAAAATGTTGTAATCTCTATTATTTCCAGCACGCCAGAAGAGGTAGTAATTATCGATGGTGATCTCTCGTTGTACAAATGGTATGTAAAAACTAATTCCTTGAATGTCGAAATTAGTTAAATAATTAATCTGCGCTTGAATTCCTTGTTACACCATTGTTATTTGGTGGCACAGTGCATGGGTAGCACACGTGTCTTTCTGTTCTGCAACCCGGGTTCGATTCCTGCTCAGTGCAGTTATCAGATTAAAGATTTCGCCTTGGCCGCAAGTGAGAAGAGTGCTTCCAGTTTGACTCTACCAAACACCGCAGCTAGTTTTCTCCGGGACCAATGAGGGTGGCCCTTACTGGACCTCTAGGGAGAACAGTTTAATGACTGATAGGGTTATTCAGTATAAATAAAAGTTAGTTTATTTTAGTTTAGTTTAGTTTATTTACCACACGTATACTATATACCATACCATACCATACCATACCATACCATACCATACCATACCATACCATACCATACCATACCATACTATACTATACTATACTATACTATACTATACTATACTAAAAGTATTGCCTTTGCAATAATACCAGCAAATGGTAAGACTTTCGAGTCTTCTCGGATAACGACCTGAAATCGTAGGCCCACGGAATGCCTATCAATTGGGTTTCTAGCCTGCTGGGGTATTCCGTTCACCAAAAAAGTGATAAACAATAAAACAAATTATTTCTCTTTACAAATTAGTTATGTCGTCTTGCGCCTCTTCTTCTACACTTTTAATAAAAGAAAGTCTTCTCATTCACAAAGAAAGTCTTCTCACTGGCTCATTCTCTTTCCTTATCTTGTGTTTCTCATCTCTCACATTGTCTCAGATCACCTGTCAGATTTTATTACCTGTATCTGTACGGGTAACGTATTTGCCTCAGGTCTGTGCGAAAAACCGAAGGCATATACTTTCCCGTACAGACTGAGCAGCACGAGGTTAACGATGCTGGTCTTTTTGCTTCGTTTTGTAGGTTTGTTGGGAAGATCGAACGAGAAGATGCGAAAGAACGTCTTGAAAAGACGACTGACGGAACATTTCTCGTTCGCGAAAGCACTACTCAGGCTGGCCAGTATGCTCTCAGTCTAAGGTAGATATACTCAGCTAAAAATAGCCCAAATTATTACAGCATTGATGGCAGAACGTATGTTTTGCAGTACAGCAAACACCAGCATTTAACAATCACTTTTTAAAGACTTATGAACCGAAAGCGAAGTCACAGAGTCTATGCAAGGCAAACACTTTCCCTGTAGACCGAGCAATCCGTCCGTCCGTCCATCTCTATTATTGTCTTATGCAATGTATGTATTGTATTTATGTTTACGGCGTCTTCACACTTCAATTACTAACTATCTTCATTCTGCGTTTATTGTCCTTAGACACAAATATAACGTGAAACATATCAAGATTGTCGTATCCAACGGAATGTTTTGTGTCACAGCTCTGAAGCTTTTCCCGTCTATTCAGGTTAGTACACACGAACGGAGGACACAGTCGCCCCCAGGACGGTTGCGCACAGTTGGCAGCACAACATTCACAGATGGCGGTACACCATTGTTCACAGTTGACAGTACAACATTGTTCACAGTTGACAGTACAACATTGTTCACAGTTGGCAACACAACATTGTTCACAGTTGGCAGCACAACATTGTTCACAGTTGGCAGCACAACATTGTTCACAGTTGGCAACACAACATTGTTCACAGTTGACAGCACAACATTATTCACAGTTGGCAACACAACATTGTTCACAGTTGGCAGCACAACATTGTTCACAGTTGACAGCACAACATTGTTCACAGTTGACAGCACAACATTGTTCACAGTTGACAACACAATATAGTTCACAGTTGACAGCACAACATTGTTCACAGTTGGCAGCACAACATTGTTCACAGTTGACAACACAACATTGTTCACAGTTGACAGCACAACATTGTTCACAGTTGGCAACACAACATTGTTCACAGTTGGCAACACAACATTGT
Organism: Chrysogorgia sp. JL179-B06; assembly: GCA_035772405.1. Classification (NCBI taxonomy): domain Eukaryota; kingdom Metazoa; phylum Cnidaria; class Anthozoa; order Scleralcyonacea; family Chrysogorgiidae; genus Chrysogorgia; species Chrysogorgia sp. JL179-B06. The sequence goes on from JAYKKM010000242.1 coordinate 918,120, forward strand.
TCACAGTTGATACACAACATTGTTCACAGTTGACAGCACAACATTGTTCACAGTTGACAGCACAACATTGTTCACAGTTGACAACACAACATTGTTCACAGTTGGTTTAATATGTATTTATTATCTCCTTTCTCCTTAACCTTTCTAGGCCATGATCGATTACTACCGAAACAACACTCTGGGAGTCAGTTTTCCTGGTCTCGACACGTGTCTAACACGTGGTATAAATGAAGCGAGACGAGAATCCAAATCTCAAGGTTGGTTAATTAATTTTTGTAAAATACTTCTCCTTCCTCAGTAGCATTTCTATATCACTCATTCGATCTCGAGAGTGTGTGTATCTCACATTTTTTCTATTCTGCTAGGCATTGGCTACGCTAGAGTTAAATTTGATTACGAAGCAAGAGATCCCCGAGAAATATCGATAAAGGTATACTGTCTTTCAACTGTCTTTTCTGAGGATACGAGCTTGACGATCGTCCATGTATCGTCTGTCTACACCAAGCTCTCCCACATTCATTGGATACTAGCGTTCATTGGATGATTTCCTCATGAACTATTTATGATTTTTTTATCATCTCTAGAAACAAAGCAATATATTAATTATTAACAAAGATGGCGACTGGTGGAAAGGCGAAAACAACGAAGGCCAGGTAAATAATAAGTATACCTAATATTGTCCGACAAGCTTTCGTTCTCTCAGTTGAGGAAGGGGTGCTCCAGTCAAAATACAAATGTAGTTCATATGAAAGATCTTAATGACTTTAGTTCATTTCCAAAGTTTCAGCATCTCTATCAATTTAGTTAAGAAGATATGGCTAGTTGAAGTTGGAGAGAAGTCAAATTTCGACGCCATATTTGTTTCTCAAATAAGACGTCACTGAGTACTTCTATCTCGTTTTATGCCTAAGAACCTCCTCTACTTTCCCGCATGAGGAACTGAATAGTTTATTTGATCAATTCACTCACAACAGCTATCATTATGTGATCACCATCAAAACAACTCCACTGCCAATAAAGAAACACTCAATGAGGGTCATTTTTTCAAAACCAATATGGCGTCAAAATCCTCAAATTTTCAACTTCAACTAGCCATATCTTCTTAACTAAATTGATAGGAATGTTGGAAATAAACTAAAGTCAGTAAGATCTTTTATATGAACTACATTATTTTGTATTTTGTCTGGAAGTAAGTGACTGAGCTGTTCAGCTTTTATTCGCCGATAACAAGATGAGCGTGAAACTGGAACGAACTACATCCACAAAAGCTCATGTGATCGTTTGGAGTCTTGGACGAACAGAATATCATCTTCGGTCAAAATTGTGTCACTTCAAACGATCCCAGGAGCCTTTGCGGCAGAGATGGTAACAAGTCACCATTTTGCAATTCCAAGTTCAAGTCAAGTCACTTTGTCCAAGTCACAAGTCATTTGTATAATAACTTGTGTTACTGTACCGTCTCTAAGTTGTATTGACGGATTCGATGTTGTACTTAGTTTGTGGTGGATGAGTCGGACAGCTGAATGCAAAATGAGATAAATTAGTTTACTATATACAAAGCTGCAAGCCAACATTATAACATCTGATTAAAGAGAAGTTCAAATATACAAGCTGTATTAAAGTCCCACTGCTCCCAGTTGCCGCCATCTTTGTTAACATTCCACAGAGGCCGCGTAAAAGCTCTGGGGACGAGAGTTTACAAGTCTCATACTCAGGGCCCAGCGGAGGAAGCCGCGATGAATTCCCCGAAGTGCATACGATTGTCGGTAGTCAGTACCATAGAAATATAGAACTAAGATAGTCACAAGTCATTATGTTCAAGTCACAAGTCACTATGTTCAAGTCACAAGTCATTATGTTCAAGTCACAAGTCATTATGTTCAAGTCACAAGTCATTATATTCAAGTCACAAGTCATTATGTTCAAGTCACAAGTCATTATGTTCAACTCACAAGTCACAAAAATAGTGACTCGACTCTACAACTCTGCTTTGCGGTCGTAGTTCGCTCCAGTCTCCTCGCTCGTTTTATTATCGGCCAATTATTAAACGCATATACGTTCGCGATATTGTTCACGACAGAAGGTCGACGAAAAGCGAAACCCGGCACTCTGTAAATGTGGCCTTGTCCGTTTCATACAGGTCGGCTTTTTCCCGTCGAACTTCGTGAAGATGCTTGATGACGACAGCCTTGGGACATAGCGACGTCCCCGAAGACCTTCGTCACACAATGTGTAAAGAAATGCTGCTCTTCCGCGAACATGTTGAAGGGGGGGACGGCTGCACGACGTCGGCCATCTTTCACATCGCACCCTGCATGGATTTTACTCACAGCATAGTTCTGATGCCGTCGCAGTAACGGACCTTTTCCGAATGGTAATCACTAGACAGTATGAAGCGGCGTAGACCTCTGATAATGGCGACCAATTTCAATATTCCTTTATGTGCATCTTAATTAGCCCTTAGGGCCTCGTTTGCGTGCGTCGGCATTTCAAAGAAACTTGGCTGTCTAACGGGGTTGTAAAGGCTATTTTATTTACACATAAAAGATACCGAATGACTATGAAAGTGTTTTCGAATATGGCAATTGTAAGTAACGATTACCATAAGTCTATCATTAGTACAAAACACTTCATCGTCATTCGGGCTCGTACGGATATCATTCGGAAATCATCGTGTGACGTCACAACGACATGAACTGTTCCCGCGTGGAGACTGAGAACTTTGATACTAATTCTCCCCCGGAAACCTTATTTTGAAGCATGCTTTCTAGTGATTACCTTTCCGAATTCGCGGTGCCAAAACCTACGAACAACGCGTTTGTTTGTTTGTTTTTATCGACCCCACGATGTGGATACCTCGTTTATCGTGCTGGACGCCATTTTTATGGGAAAAATCGACTCAACCCCTTGCTTCGAGGGCGAATTCAGGAATGGTCTCCTCGCAACCATTCGCCCGAGACTAGCATGTCGCATGAAGCAAGCAATTTTATTGTGATTGTAATGATTTTAAATTCTTGTTCAACGTTTTAGAGGAATGATTTTCTTTTCAGGATTTTAATTTAAATCGGCGTGTTTTTTTCTGACACGAATGCACAATCATCATCATGTAAGAAGAGTATTTATATGCTAAATTTTATTCCTAGTCCTAGAATGTAGAGGCCTAGGGCAAACGAGGTGAACAGCGGCAAATAAACAATGCATCGTTCTCCATTTCAGTTCGTTTTCAGTTTTCTTGACCACCATTCTTGGCTTCACTCTGTGTTTGACAGTCCATTAGCGTTCCATTTCAATTATATAGTTATATACATAGCTAAAAATTACACAAGTTGTTACAATATTGATAGCTGAATAATAATGTAACAACGTGACTATGACAACGAACAATAGACCTCTTTCATAATGGCGCCCAAATTAAATATTCTTTTATATTCATTTAAATTAGCCTTTCTGACCTCGTTCGTGTGTCTGTAATTCCAAAGAATCGTCGCTTTGTAACGAGGCCAGAAAGGCTGATTAGCATGCATATAAAAGAATATTTAAACTGGCCGCCATTATGAAAGAGGTCTATGTTATTCAGCATTGTTTCAACAGTGTTGTTCAGCATTATTTCAACAATATTGTTCAGCATTGTTTCAACAAGTTGTTCAGCATTGTTTCAACAATGTTGTTCAGCATTGTTTCAACAATGTTGTTCAGCATTGTTTTAACAATGTTGTTCAGCATCGTTTTGTTCAGCATCGTTTTGTTCAGCATTGTTTTAACAATGTTGTTCAGCATTGTTTCACTATTCAGTGTTCAGCGTTGTTTCAACAATGTTGTTCAGCATTGTTTCAACAATGTTTCAACAATGTTGTTCAGCATTGTTTCAACAATGTTGTTCAGCATTGTTTCAACAATGTTGGTCAGCATTGTTTCACTGTTGTTCAGCGTTGTTTCACTGTTGTTCAGCGTTGTTTCAACAATGATTGTTCAGCATTGTTTCAACAATGTTGTTCAGCATTGTTGAAACAATGTTGTTCAGCATTGTTGAAACAATGTTGTTCAGCATTGTTTTAACAATGTTGTTCAGCATTGTTTCACTGTTGTTCAGCGTTGTTTCAACAATGATTGTTCAGCATTGTTTTAACAATGTTGTTCAGCATTGTTTCAACAATGTTGTTCAGCATTGTTTCAACAATGTTGTTCAGCATTGTTTCACTGTTGTTCAGCGTTGTTTCAACAATGTTGTTCAGCATTGTTTTAACAATGTTGTTCAGCATTGTTTCACTGTTGTTCAGCATTGTTTCAACAATGATTGTTCAGCATTGTTTCAACAATGTTGTTCAGCATTGTTTTAACAATGTTGTTCAGCATTGTTTCACTGTTGTTCAGCATTGTTTCAACAATGATTGTTCAGCATTGTTTCAACAATGTTGTTCAGCATTGTTTCAACAATGTTGTTCAGCATTGTTTCAACAATGTTGTTCAGCATTGTTTTAACAATGTTGTTCAGCATTGTTTTAACAATGTTGTTCAGCATTGTTTTAACAATGTTGTTCAGCATTGTTTTAACAATGTTGTTCAGCATTGTTTCACTGTTGTTCAGCGTTGTTTCAACAATGTTGTTCAGCATTGTTTTAACAATGTTGTTCAGCATTGTTTCACTGTTGTTCAGCATTGTTTCAACAATGATTGTTCAGCATTGTTTCAACAATGTTGTTCAGCATTGTTTCACTGTTGTTCAGCATTGTTTCAACAATGATTGTTCAGCATTGTTTCAACAATGATTGTTCAGCATTGTTTTAACAATGTTGTTCAGCATTGTTTCAACAATGTTGTTCAGCATTGTTTCAACAATGTTGTTCAGCATTGTTTCACTGTTGTTCATGAGCATTGTTTCAACAATGTTGTTCAGCATTGTTTCACTGTTGTTCAGCGTTGTTTCAACAATGATTGTTCAGCATTGTTTCAACAATGTTGTTCAGCATTGTTTTGTTCAGCGTTGTTTCAACAATGATTGTTTAGCATTGTTTTGTTCAGCATTGTTTTAACAATGTTGTTCAGCATTGTTTTAACAATGTTGTTCAGCGTTGTTTCAACAATGTTGTTCAGCATTGTTTCAACAATGTTGTTCAGTATTGGTTCAGCAATGTTGTTCAGCATTTTTTCAACAATGTTGTTCAGTATTGGTTCAACAATGTTGTTCAGTATTGTTTCAACAATGTTGTTAAGCGTTGTTTCAACAATGTTGTTCAGCATTGCCATTGTTTCAACAATGTTGTTCAGCATTGTTTCAACAATGTTGTTCAGCATTGTTTCAACAATGTTGTTCAGCATTGTTTCACTGTTGTTCAGCGTTGTTTCAACAATGTTGTTCAGCATTGTTTCAACAATGTTGTTCAGTATTGGTTCAACAATGTTGTTCAGTATTTCAACAATGTTGTTCAACATTGTTTCAAACCCCAAATGCGTATTAAAACAATATCTTGCCACTCGAACATGATAAATTATTCATATCTTCTTGCTACAGTTACAAAGGGTTATTGCTCGGACACTGATTAAACACGTTGATAAAGACCCATGTCATTGTACGGCCACTGAATAAAATGGGGACCAGTCGGAATTATGAAAAGAGTCCCGAAATATTTTTATAGTTCAATGATGGAGACCTGTTTAATACGAAAAATGTAGAGTTAGGGCATTCATCTTTGTGTTATCTGAAAAGAAATGAACTCTGGAAACGCCCCTGCCAATCAATTTCCAGAAATTTGTCAACGATTTTTCGTGAAAATCCCAACTTTGTTTGTAATTGCGACACTTCTAGACTACGCCTGCGATACCCTTTACCAGCAGCGTTTCGCCACGCTCACAATATGGCGGCTGTTCAGTTCTGTGTATCCACTTTTGTTTCATATTTATTCGCTATTTAACCGTTCAAATGATTGAGTTTCGTTCTCGACGTAATGATGAAATTCAAACAACGTGTTATAGCCGTCGTTTGTGTGGTTATGATAAGTATTCCGTATTTGTGGATTAAATATATGTCTCCAGAACGTAACCCAGTTGTTGAGGTCCATGAAGAGAAGTTGCTTCAAACACTGTTTCTCGATAGTGCGTTTGACTTCAACAACCTAGATCATCGCCACGAGATTGCGAAGTTGTCCTCAACAGTAAGACGGGATACGGAATCTGAAAATGCGGGCAATCGAACGACAAAAGTGCCTGTGGTCAACACCAAACGAACGTTTACATCGACTGACTTGACAAATGTGATTCTTCCTTCTGAAAAACGAACCCTTGGACAAAGACCAACGAAAGCCGACACTGTCAGTGAAAATTCCTGGGAGGTGTGGAAAGAAATGGTAACGGAGAACAGGGTTACTCCAAATGAGACCCTAGGAGGGTTACGAGTCGGTGCTATTTTGAAGTCCTTGAGGAGTTCCCCTATCGTTAAAGTTGACGTGGGGTTCAAAGGAAGTCAGCTGAAGGCTTCCATGTTTCTGGAAGGGAATCAGATGACTGTTTTTAAACCAAAGAGGTTTGTATATACTATTAATAGTTGTTAACCAATTCCCCGATGCACTTGTCACTGGAAACCCCACCCCCACCCTAGGGGAAGTATGGGGCATAGGTGGGGGATGAGTGGGGTTTAGATTATCGTATGTGCTCCATGGGGTGGGGGCTTAGGTGATTTTCGTCAACCTCATATAATGAGAGAGACTGGGATATGACTCTAGCTCGACCGCATGACTGGTCAAGCTTAAAATGGCGGATGTCCACTCCAAAGGGGTTGAAGGTGAGTCTTTAAATCTATATAATATACATGCATTGTAGGTGGGGGTTTAGGATGTTTAGCCAGTATTGTTTGCCCCTATAGGTGAGGCATTTTCTTAGTTTATTTCTTGAGAAGTCTAATCTCCCATACTTCCCTGGGGTGGGGGTTTCCAATGACAAGTGCATAACTTGAAACAGGTTGTGTGTTTTTATATACACCACTCAGCAACCAACCAGTGTATTTTATTTTGCACACATACCTGGAAACGAGCTCTGTCATGATAATGTACCGTAATTATATGTCTTGCATTATGATAGATATGATAGGAATTTCACCATTCAAGGAGGCCTATATGACGGATATGATCGACATAATGGAGAAATAGCTGCTTTTCATCTTGACAGGTATATTGAGCATTATTTCATCTTGAGCATTATTTCATGCTGCACTAAGTTTTATATAGTACCATAGATACCAGTGTATAACCTGTATTCTGCCATCTATCTATTCTATAAGTCATAGTTACATTTTAGGCAAGGGCCCTTGCTTGAAATCATTAATGTGTTTATGTTAGTTTTGGCAGTTCACTATATTAACCTTTACTTGTATCTCAATTTAGATTGCTTGGCTTTTACCGAGCTCCCCCTGTTTCTGGTCGGCTGGTCAACCTTAAGACAGAGGTGTTACCAGTTGTCCATGATACACTGAAGAAGACATTTTTTACACAAGGTATGCTAGAATGATGGTGGTGGTGATGATGATGGTGATGATGGTGGTGGTGATGATGATGATCAGGTGGTGATGGTGATGATGATCAGGTGGTAATGATGATGGTGGCAATGACGATGATCGTGGTGGTGGCGATGATGATGATGATGATTATTATTGATGGTGGTGGTGATGATGATGGTGGTGATATTGGTGGTGGTGATGATACTGGTGGTGGTGATGATACTGGTGGTGATGATCATCATCACTATCATCACCACCACCAGTATCACCACCATCATCACCACTAGTATCACCACCATCATCACCACCAGTATCACCACCATCATCACCACCAGTATCACCACCATCATCATCACCACCACCATCATCAATAATAATCATCATTATCATTGGCACCACCACCATCATTGTCATTGCCACCATCATCATTACCACCATGATCACCACCAGTAATATCACCACCACCACCAGCAGTATTACCACCATCATCACCACTACCATGTGATAATGATAACTAACCCACTCAACGTGAAGTTCAGATGAGTCTTTTTACAAGATTAAAATCTTATATATTGGTATATTTGCCACTACTTTGTACGGTTTTATATTTGCTCGTCGTTTGTGTCCTAAACTCACTATGTCACACTTGCCACAATATGTATATCCTTCAGGTAACAATAGCTGTTTCTATGGCGTATGCTTTTACTGCAAGCCCAAAGAACCAGCCTGTGCTGATGGAGACATTATGGAATCCTCGGTTACCATATGGCTTCCTGAGGGATGGGATCTAAAACTTTGGCGACACCCATGGCAAAGGACGTACAGTAGGAGACGTAAGGCGAGGTAAATTAGAGAAGTGACGCGACCTTATTCATCAATGGCTGGAATTATTTGTATGTTAATAATCAATCAAGATAGAGTGAAAACACATAATAAGTGTGCCTGATGTCATTTCATCTGCTGGCTTACTTTGTGTAGATGGGAAACTGACCAAACGTACTGTGACTCTGTCAAGAAAATGAGCCCATATGACAAAGGACCAAGGCTTACATCTATCATTGATACAGCTATCTTTGACTTCATAATCGGTAAGAGAATTTCATATTATTTATCATAAAAAGGAACTTTAAAAATATATTGTTGTAAGATCATTGAGACTATTGTATAATGCTCCTAAAACGTCATTATTATTATTATTATAAAAATCAATGTTCTTGTCAGTCCTTTTCGTTTGATGCATACAATTGCATGCAATTGCATGCACACACGTTGCCACAAACCTAACTGCAGGTGCTATTTGTTGCATGGGTATCCAGTCAAAACGTCTTTGGGTGAAAACGCCCTTGACTCTTCTAACTTCTCGGATTGTAATTGCAGCACACTAATCTTGACTTGGGTTCTGTGTCTCGTGCCCAGACCTCTTCGCGGACCTATGTATAGTCAACAAAATCTCGATTTGTGTAAATTGCCCTCCCCTCTGTCAAGATGTCGAGATATTTGCCACAGTTTTGTGACGTAACTCGTAGATGTTCAATTAATCGCCGGATGCGGAAAGTATCCGAATCAAATGTTCGGAACTCGCCAACGGCAACGTGTTCTGCTTTAGTGCTGAACTTCTAGTTGTATTTTATGGCGCGTTTATAATGTCAAAATTGAATGTGACCATTTAAACGCCATACATCTAATTCGAAGAACATTTACTGGAAAGAGCAAGCCTCGCGAAGTTATGAATTTTCCATTCAAGCGGAAATCATGCGGGATGTCACTGTTGTCAAAAACATTGAGGTTATAATGTTGCTGTGTTCCACTTGATGACAATCTAAACCACAACATTTACTCGAAACGAGCAAGCCTCGCGAAGTTATATAAGTCTCGCGGGTATTTTCTTTTCAATTTTGACGTCATTGAGTGCTTGTCTTTTTTTCCTAGCACTCGTCCAGAACCATAAAATACGAGAATGAAAACGTTATTTCTCAAGTACAAGAGCAGATACCGTAAAACTATTAACATTTCTAAACATTATGCGTAAAGGCCTTTTATGTAAAATTAATGTATTTTTTGACTATTCAGTTCCCCTTTAATATATAGCCATAGAAAAAGCGGAAGATCTTTGGCAGAAGATCATTAGTTTTAAAAGAGATGAGTTCCCAAATGTGTGTACCGTTGCGGAGATTTTGATTGTCATATAAAGCGGAGGTGAAATTCTAGCGTCGAGCGTGTTATTTAGCATATTGACTAACATGATATCATACAGGCTAGGCGTCTTTCATGAAGCATGGAATCAGAGGAATGGAGTCGATCTTAATCATTGGCGCAAACGACAAAAACTGGACAAAAAGAGAGGCTAAATTATCAAGGGAGCAATCAATTTTTATCTAGAGAAAGAGAAACGAGTCAGGAGGATCCGAGAAAATCTCGCGAACTGACGACGACGATGACGACGAGGAGGAGGAGGACGACGACGAGGAGGAGGAGGACGACGACGAGGACGACGACGAGGAGGAGGACGATGATGACGAGGAGGAGGACGATGATGACGATTATGACGATGATGATGACGATTATGATGACGACGGACGATGATGACGACGATTATGATGACGAGGACGACGAGGAGGACGACGACGATGATGATGATGATGACGACGACGAGGATGACGACGATGACGACAATGACGATGATGATGACGACGAGGACGATGACGACGAGGAGGAGGACGACGATGATGATGATGATGATGATAGATGGAGTCGATCTTAATCATTGGCGCAAACGACAAACACTGGACAAAAAAGAGAGGCTAAATTATCAAGGGAGCAATCAATATTTATCTAGAGAAAGAGAAGGATGGAAGAAACGAGTCAGGAGGATCCGAGAAAATCTCTCGAACTGACGACGACGATGACGAGGAGGAGGAGGACGACGACGACGACGAGGAGTACGATGATGATGACGACGATGATGATGATGACGATGACGACGATGATGATGATGACGATTATGACGATCATGGTGATGACGACGAACGATGAGGACGATGACGACGACGATGACGACGACAATGACGACGACGACGACGATGATGACGACGACGATGATGATGTATTGTGTTGTATTGTAAATGAACATGCAAATAAGAAAGGCATTAATTTTTGTTAATTTATTATTATTTGTAAATTTATTATTATTATTCTAAGGTAATGCCGACAGGCATCATTATGAGACATTTCACAAGCTGGGGAACAGAGGTTTTGTTTTACATCTTGACAATGGGAAAAGGTAGGATAAAATGGATTGTAAATTTTCTCTAAAAAGAACATACCCGGTTGGAACGGTATAAATTTTTATTTTAGATTTTTATTTAAAATTTTATTTTTAATTTTCAAATATCAGACATATTGACGCTGCTCTGGCTTAAAAAAAATTTTGAACGTAACTTTAAAAGTTATTATCCATGACGCAACGTTTCGACACTCCAATCTAGTGTCTTCATCAGGAGCGATCAGGAGTACATCGGTCAGACTAAACGTCAGTTTCGTGTACGCGTTTAAAAGAACACCAAAAGGCTGTTTTCTTTTCAAAAAAGGAAAATTCTGCTTTTTCGGAGCACGCGTGCGTATTGCGTGGGAAAAATACTAAAATTATTACCACTAATCCGCGGTACCATCAGAGACGTTATCTGGAGGCTTGGCATATCAATAGCGCCTACGGTGGTCTATTACCAGAAGCTTGTTTGCATTTTGTTAATAGATAACGTCATCATTGGTTATCATGAGGGTATAAATAGGACTCCTAACTTTACAACGATCACTCCTGATGAAGACACTAGATTGGAGTGTCGAAACGTTGGGTCATGGTCAGTAACTTTTAAAGTTACGTTCAAAAACCTTTTAAAGCCAGAGTAGCGTCAAACTATGTCTGATTTATCACGTGGTTGCGTTGGGAAATTATTTGTTTTCAAATATCATTTCGAATTCTGTAAATCCTCTCCCTGTTTAACATTCATTTCTTCCATTTTCATTTTACTTCCAGTTTTGGCAACCCCGACGTCGACGAGATATCTATACTAGCACCTCTTTACCAGTGCTGCAGGTAGGAAGGTCAACCTCTCGGCCAGAAATTATATGACGTAGCTTACATGGTGTACCCCAGTCAAAATACAAATGTAGTTCATATGAAAGATCTTACTGACTTTAGTTTATTTCCAAAGTTTCAGCATTCCTATCAATTTAGTTAAAGTGATATCGCAAGTTGAAGAGTTTGTCCAAATTCGACGCCATATTTGTTTCTCAAATATGTTGTCACTGAGTTCTTCTATTTCGTATTATGCCTAAGAAACTCCTCTACTTTCCTGCGCGAGGAACTAAGTAGTTTATTTCGACTAATTTTCGTTCAAAGAGCACTCACAACAGCCATCACTATGTGATCACCATCAAAACAACTCCACTGCCGATAAAGAATCACGCAATGAAATATGGCGTCAAAATCCTCAAATTTTCAACTTTAACTAGCCATATCTTTTTAACTTAATTGATAGGAATGCTGAAACTTTGGAAATAAACTAAAGTCAGTAAGAACTTTCATATGAACTACATTTGTATTTTGACTGCCAGAGTACCAGGCTTTAACAGTACGTTTTATGGTTTGGACGCAAGGTATTTTTTGAATTTGAATTTAATGAATATTTAACCAGGCGCCTAGAATACAATGCTTAAAATAATAAAAATTACAAAAATATATAAACTAGAGTAAGATATACACACAAGAGATATGCAGTGAAAGAAATTACAAATAGTTACAGCCATTTGCGTTCAAGACAAACCGCAAACGCTTCTTCGAGCCATTTGGCCCATTTCGCGTCCAAAACGCATCGCTTGGCTGGGGCGCTCATCTCGCTTTAACCAATTAGATTTAATGTTCCCACGCTGTAGATTTCACAGCGAGATCTTTGAAATCTGATTGATTACAACGATATAAACGGCCGACCCAAACGATACGGTAAACGTAAAATAACTCGAGGAAAAAAAACGTTTGCTTTGCCTGTGCTTGAACGCAAACGGCTGTAAAAGTCTCATAGAGAAGTATAAGTCTCATAGAGAAGTACAAGTCTCATAGAGAAGTATAAGTCTCATAGCGAAGTATAAGTCTCATAGCGAAGTACAAGTCTCATAGAGAAGTATAAGTCTCATAGAGAGGTATGGTTACACACTGTGTAACTCAAAGTTAAATAGTCTAGGACAGACCAGAACTAGAATGAGATAATATTTTTCAATCTAGATTTAAACAGTTACCAGACCCTTAGCAATTTGAGGACATTTTTTGCGGGGAATTCAAAATAACGATGTTTAATAGCGATGTATATACGGGAAACGAATGGATACGTACTTATACCCCGTTTACACTGGCGAAACTAGCTCGGGCCGAGCCCTTGTTTGGGCCCGGCCTGGGCTAGTTTTTCCAGTGTAAACGCGTTAACCCAGGCTCGGCCTGGGTTAAAAGTAGCCCTGGTCGTTGGGTAGGGTTCGGCCTAGGCCCGGCCCTGGCCCGGCCTCGGATTTTACAGTGTAAACGCAAAACAGCGCTCGGCCCGGGCTAGTTTTTTACACGCATGCGTAAAACTGCAATTTTACGGACGGAAATTCGCAAAGTTGAGATGTAAATGACTACCGAAATGATACCATTGTGATAGTGTTTATATAGAAGCCGAAGTCATGTCTAAGCCAGACAGAGGTGCAACCTGGAGTAATGATGAAGTACTCATGCTCATTTCCATTTGGTCGGACAAACGCATTCAACAACAGCTTGACAATTGCTCGAGGAAGAAGTTGATATCACATCGGAATATCTGAAAGGATGTTAAAGGAAGGGTATGCACGATCACCTGAGCAATGCAAGGAAAAACCCTATCCTCAGGAAAAACCCAAAACAGATAAGGATAGGGATGGATGTCCTCATCTGTGTGTTTTTCTTCTTTAGCCATGCATCAAGCATCTGACACACATATTCAAAGGTGACTTTTCGCATTCTGAAATTAGCGATCCAGTCATAGTCTAGCCTGCGTGCAGACCCCACCCGATAATAAATATTATAGTGTAATATTTATTATCGGGTGGGGTCTGCACGCAGGCTAGTCATAGTCAGTAAAAGTATTTAAAACGATATTTTCCCACCAATGATAACTTCTTTCCTTGCACCAGATTGCTCTGTCAACACGTCTCGGTAAAAGACAACATGCTTATCTTGATCACCAAAGCTTTCTGCTTCGATCGGACGGAGTTGTTGTATCTACGAATTATCCGTTGTTTTGTTCGCTTCCTACGGCGTTCTTATGTCACTCTTTTCTTTTCGAACATTCGCAATAAGGTCACAAACAATAGTGACTGTGAGACGTTCATTCTGATATTATAATGTCAGAATGATCGTCTCACAGTCACTATTGTTTGTAGCTTTATTGCGAGCTCTCGGCTCAGCTCTTGCGAACACTGTGCATGCGCAGTAACAGTTTACTATAATCTGGCCCAGGCTCGGCCCAAGTTTGCGTTTACACACGAAATATAAAAACCCAATATGATTGCTTTGAAAATTGCGTGTAAACACAAACTGGGCTCGGCCTGGGCTAGGCTCGGCCTGGGCTAAACTGCTAGTGTAAACGGGGTATTATAGTACATATTCCATATAAGGTCATATCGGACGGGACTGGGAAGAGCATATACGGTGCCCTGACGAGCAAATGCATTGCCCTCGTACCAGCCTCCTATAGGTAATTGGATTGTAACCGAACCCAAAACTGACAACAAAGGTTCTAACCAGCCTAACGAGTTTTCAAACCCTAACCCCATGGCTGTGTTTTATAAAGTCTTTTGTAAATAGCTAAAACATACATACAGCTTAATAGCTTATCCTGGTATAGCTAACTTAGTTCTCTTTAAAAGCGGATGACAACAAAGGTTCTAACCAGCCTAACGAGTTTTCAAACCCTAACCCCATGGCTGTGTTTTGTAAAGTCTTTTATAAATAGCTAAAACATACATACAGCTTAATAGCTTATCCTGGTATAGCTAACTTAGTTCTCTTTAAAAGCGGATGATCGAACATGCCCAAAAATATAATTTTCGTATTACGGATACCATCTTGTAAACAAAAACACGAACTTTCGGCTGTCTTCGACGAACGTTTTCTTGAGAAATAATCAACTCCCAAAGCTATAATATATATTAAAACAAAGATAAATTATCTGTTTACAATATGCGTACAGCTTATCCGGCTAGCGAACGTAGTTTTCTTAAAAAGAGCGGATAATCGAACATATCGTAACGTGTGTTAACAACCCCAAGGGCTGGTACGAGGGCAATGTATTTGCTCGTCAGGGCAATGTATTTGTTCGTCAGGGCAATGTATTTGCTCGTTAGGGCAATGTATTTGCAAACCCAGTCCCGTCCGATATGACCTTGCGATAATACGTACGATAAATGGACCAAATGAAAAAATATAAAAAACTTCACAACTATTTTGGAAAGATAAAAACTGTGGAGGTTTCACATTCGTTTAAAAACGAATCTTATCTCATGCTCTCCAAAATTTCGTTTCCTTTACATAGAGTTTCGCGTTCTACATGGGAAACGTTGAAGGACCTGAATAACCGCAAAGATAAACCATTTAGTGAAACATTGAAGGAATCCCTTTCAATCGATCCACTCACACCTGTCCTTACCCAGAATCATCTTGACGCAGTAGACCGCAGACTAAAAAAGATCGTCGAAGTCGTCAAGCAGTGTCTAAACAAACATGGCGACAGGGAAGTGCTTGTCGATAGCTAACTACACACAAGGTAAACACATTGCTTTTCCAATGGCGCCCATCGTTGAGTTTTTCCACCACTGGTTATAAAGATCGTCTGATATAGAAGTACGGCTGAAATCCAAGTGCAGGTATTTGGGGATCATAATTATCCGACAGTGCTGTGTTGTTGGCTGCAGTAAGCCAAGAAGCAGTGTCAAAAGGAGACGATATTACAGCTCGCACACTCCAATATGGCCGCCACGCGCTAATTCCAGCGTCATAGTTTACTGTTATAGAGCCGTAGTTTGTGTTCTAAATACGGAAAAACCTTCGACAACTGATTAATTTTAGAATGTTAAAAGATCAGAGACAGATAGTCTCTGTCGCATATAGTAAAACTATATATAGCGTGGTCCATTCAAGATGGCCGCCACGAGCTGGATTACGCCTTCTGCTGCACATGACTTGGATTCCAAAGGTCTTGATATTCTTCTGCTTTTTGCCAACTTTGCTGTTCTTTAAAAGATAGAGATATGTCGATGTTAATGATATGTAAATCAAGTGTATTTTATTTATTATACCGATATACCACTAAAGTGCCTATCTCACGTTTGGAGATTTTACACATCCGTAACATTTGGGTCTTCCTGAGCAAAATCATAATATATCTTGTCAGACGAAAATTTCATCTTCATGAAGTTTTTTCCTGTTAAAGCAGGGTCTTAGCCAGCCAGCCGTCGAATAGTTTCGATTTAAGACGGCTTTTGGACGGCTATTTACTATTTTGACACCTTTTGGACGGCTATTTACTATTTTGATCAGCGAAACATTTATCGTGCACAAGACATGTATTTTGACATTCACAACCGCGCTGTTGACGAGTAGCGACGATTCGTCAAATATCCGTACTATTTGTCGGCTATTCGCACTATTCGTCGTCGATTCGCACTTTTTGTCGATTATTTTACGTAAGGTATTTTTCTAACCGTATATGATAACTTCCAAAATATTACAATATTAGCCTTTAGAATACCCCTTGACGGGGGATTCACGGCAAATATACAACCCCCCCCGTCCAGGGGTTGGCCAATTTGGACACCCAAGTTTCAGATCCTGGCTAAGACCCTGTGTTAAAGTTATCCGCGGATGTGATGTCATAAGAGGCATTTTTGTGTCAAGTAACAAAAGAAAACTGGTTTGCAAATGGCCTCTTGTGACATAACTCTTGTAACTTTGACAGCGAAAAAGTCCATGAAGATGAAATTTTCAGCTGACAATATATATTATGATTTTGCTCAGGAAGATCCAAATATTACGGAGATGTAAAATCCCCAAATGTGAGATAGACTTTAATAGGATTTTATATTGTATTTATACATGGTCGCGAATCTAGAAAAATCAAAAGTTATTACAAAAAGCAGCTATTCATATCATTAAGTTTTTAGCTTGGCACCTGACAAACGTAGCATTACATTTTGGCTTCATCCAATCATAGTGCCGTGCTTATGAAGTTCTCGTTTCAGTCTTGTATATAGTTCATTTTAACACTACTTACGATTTGTTTTTTTACGACTAGCCATCGTTGTTTTTCTGCTAAAACATAACACGAGTATGAAGATCAGGAGCATTGCGAGTGACGCGAGAACCGCGAGAACCGCTCCAACAACATACGCGTGCCACGTGTTGAATTGCACGTAATCATGTTGTGCCTTGCTCTTGTTTTCAGCGGAACTGGATCCTCCTCCTACTTTTCGACACTTTCTGTCCGTGTATCGACATGCGCTGTTCGTTGGAAAGCCTTGCGCCAGACATTGTTTCTCGAGGTCTTCCTTCTGCGTGTCTTCGCAGCACGGCGAACATTTCTCGCAAGAATGAACGATACTGCGGTAATGACTAAAAGAAATACAGACAAGACAGTTTCTCGTTAATCCCCTCGCAAGCGGAGCGAGGGTGATAATCTCGCCGGGGCAGGGATCTATTTCTCACAAATAGTTTGTATATATATTTATATATTTATATATTTATATATTTAAAGGGATATGGCAATATAAATTAACTTTGTCTCATTTGAAAGAACTCGTAAAATGGTATAAGAAGACCTTTTACAATTTTTCTGTATCTTTCTTGGTTTTTGAAATATTTCAAATAATTATGACAAAAGACAGTCTACAATCCGCCATCTTGTTGTAATATTTGACCTAATTAACTAGGAAATTGGTGACGTCACAAGCAGGGTAAACCTGATGAAACTACTCCATAGGTGACCGAATTTCCGCGGAAGGCTTTTTAAAATGTTGTGGGCCAATTGAAAATGGAGATAGTGCAACATAATCGAGTTTCTGGCTCATAATGTCGTAAGGTTGGCAAGATAAAAATTTCACTTTCCCTACTTATGACGTCACATGCATATCGAAAATAATTCCAAGATGGCGGACAGCACGCTGTCTTTTGTCAAATTATTTCGAAAACCAAAAAAGATAAGGGAAAATTGTAAAAGGTCTTGTTATACCATTTCACGAGTTCTTTCAAATGAGACAGTTAATTTATATTGCCATATCCCTTTAAGCGGAGCAACTAATTATAAGGAAGTAAAAAGTCGTTTTGGGTGAACCGTTTGAATGAATATCGCAGAAACGCTAGCCGCCATTGGCGAGTGATCTGACGAACTACATAAAGAGGTTTTTACGAAGGGTATACACGTTTGCGTAATATAATAGTTACGTGCAGTGTTGTGTATTTAGACTCGCTAATTCCAAATCTGTTTTCAGAATTGAAAACGGTTAAATATTGATCGAGATAACGTTCAAAGTATACCACGAAACGGCCGGCTGGCTGATAGCCGACTAATTTCTAAGTACATAAACCGTTTTTACGAAGGGTATGCACGTTCTCGTAATATAATATAGGTATGTGTGTTATGTATTTAGACTCGGTAATTCCAAATCTGTTTTCAGAATTGAAATCGAGTAAATATTGGCCGAGATAACGTTCAAAATCTACGATTAAGACTACAAATACAAATACGCGGTCTGGGCATTGGGGACCATGGATGGGGAAAAGAAGCTCTAGGGGTGGGGTGGGGGTAGTGATAGAAAAGTTGAGCGAGGGGATTATTGCGGATTCGCATTTCTTGTTAGGATAAGGAATCTTTTGCGTCTGTATTCTCATTTCCAAGAATAATAGTCTTCCTTCGATTATTCGCCCTCCGAATAATCGCCACCTTTGTTGGAAAATATTTGAAATAATAGCAGGTCTCCCGAATGATCGCCTCGCTTTCCTCCGTTTCGTTCGTCCCTGGAATTCCCCTTTCGTAAACAGTCTATGCCACCTTAATGAACTCTATATTCCAAGCAAAAAGTGCGGTCAAACATGGCGGACATTGAAGGCGATTTTGTACGTCAGTTTCAGTCCCCTACTCGGTCATGATTTGTTACCATTACTTACCCTGGTTTACACTTGCCACATTCAGTATTCGACGTTGGCGTGCATTTCTTGGTCACATATTCCTCCTCCACACAAACTGTACACGGCTTGCACGACGCAACATCATGTGAGTGCGAGTAAGATCTACCAACGACGCATGCGTGGCATTCTACGGAAACATCGCGTCTAAGGAACGCACCGCATTGTGGCACAGTTCCGTGTCCTTCAGGGCATACCGCGCAATTCATGCAACGGATGGTATTGTTGGAGTGAGTCACTGTATACTGATCTAGACCACAACTTGTTATTACAGCACCATTGCAACGTTGCAAAAGGAGCACCTACAAAACACAAGGTATTTGAATTTACAAATTGTCTAATGCCAATGCATAGGCTACGCTACTATTATCTGCTCATAGTCAACAAGGGCGAGTTGTCTAACAAAAAATGAGATTGTATTCACTTTGCTTCAAATTTGGTGCAGATATACTCCATATAGGCATAAGCGAATTCATTTTCTTATTCGAAAATGTCAAACTGAGCAATTTTCCATTACTTTCGGGCCAATGTTTTCGTGATTTCATCACTCGTATATAAATTTTAGCGGACGCCACGTTTGGACTAGTTGCAGCGTGAATATATATCGTGGCTTCTGATTGGTTAGGATAGGAATATTCTAGTTATAAGGTTTGTGATTGGATAACGCTACCAGTGGTCTATCACCAATAGACCACTAGTAGCTCAGCCAATCAAAATGCCGAATTTGTAATAATAGACCACTAGCTACGTACGATCGCTTAAATCGCGGTGATTGTAGCGATCGTGTTTCCGGCATATAATCGCTGCGATCGCTCAATTTTAAAACCGGCGATCGCGGCGATTGTAGCGATCGTCATGTTTCCATATAATCGCTGCGATCGCTCAATTTTAAAACCGGCGATCGTCATGGACGAAGTAAACAAAGACAACTTTCTTTTACTATCATAAGTACAGCTTTTTATTCTAGTTGCTCTTATCAGTAAGGCCTATTTCAAACGTCGAATTTATCATGTTCGAACGTATAATCGGCCTCCCCTAAAAAGAATCCGTTCGGATTGCAAACTACTGTCTTAAATCTCGTCCCAGTTTGTTTGGACGAACTTGCGCCAAAGAAACATCGTTTTTGGGTTCGACAGATATTTCGAGTGAGAGAAGAGCTTGGAGCCTTTCACACGCTCGTCGCACAGCTTCGGGCACAGCTACGTTTTCATGACAGATAATTATTTTACAAAAAGTATTTACATAAAATATTTACATAAAATGCTTTAGTTTCACTGATTCATCTAAATTTGCGTGATGTATACAATGAAGGAACCGTTTAATCTTATTACTGTAATGTGTTTTATAGATATAGCCGAATGTCGCTGGGGTACATACCGATCGCTGAGATCGCCAGGATCGCTGAACCAGTGTTTCCAACATTTTCTATCTCGGCGATCGCGCTCGCTACGATAGTTGCGATCGCCAGGATCGCTGAGCGTGTGGTTTCCATATGATCGCTATACGATCGCCGGTTTTAAAATTGAGCGATCATATGGAAACCAGACTTTTGTGATATGCAAATGAATAACCACCAACATCACGAGGTTTTTACACGTTTAATTTTTAGAAAATCACTCCGCTATTTCCATTTCCAGATAATTTTTTTCAGATTTCGACCAATGAAAACGGCAAAATGTTTCTCTAGCGGCGAGCGATATCGGGTGAAGTGGAAAACGGGCAGTTTATGTCCCCCGCTGAAGTGTACGACAAGATTTCCCAACAGTGAATCAGTTTTCTTTGTATTCGAAGGGATTTCCCCTGGAAATTTTCCTTGTCAGCGAAATACAAAACTTTGTGTTGTCGGACAGTATTTTCCTGCTAGAAACGACCAGAATTTGCTTTACACATCGTCTGGTGGTTATTTCCGTTTGCAAAAGCTTAGTTGCGACGAACGATCTTTATTGCTGCCGTCGTCAGACGTGTCCGTGATCAAAAATTATATGTGTAAGATCCATTAAAAGAAAAATATATAGCCCATCATACTTACCAATACATAGCTTTTAAAGAGCATAATCATATCTGTCCAAATAAATATTCCTAAAGAGAAATTACAACTGCTAGACGACTTGACAATATTTGTGCTAAGTCAGCGCTTTGCCATCTTCCCAACATTGTGTCGAAAGTCCAGATATTTCCGGTGAAATTTTGCTTTGTCATGGCATTCATGCTGATAATTACCTCGTTCGTATGTTTATTGTTTTTCAGAAAAGGATTCGTAATGCGAGACGAAGCCGTCGTCGGAACACAGGAATACTGAAGGTTGAACTACTTGGTTTGATGTGTTGCTTAATTTTCCAATTTCCAAGGAGTGACCAACGCCCGTTATTAAAATGGGGACATTCCCTCAAAAGTGTGCGACATAATTTATTCAAGATAAATATACCATAATTAAGTTAGCCATCTTCCTCGTGATCAGGATATTCGAACTAGAATATTGTCAGTGAGTTCGGTTGCAAAGTTATTAAATTGTATAGTGTAGTTCCTAAAGTATATATTATATAACTAGAAGTGTGGCATTGTTTGTTTCTTGTGATTGAAAAGTGCTACTACGGGCATATTGAGCGCTTCACCGCGTTTGTTTGTGTGATTTTTTATTCAGTTTTGGAGTAAAAAATACTTTGAGTTTATCGTCGGGAACGGATAGAGCCGACCATGTGGCTCGCCAACACTTTCCAAAGAGCAAAGTGGTCTGCATAAGTGGTTTTACACCATCTACGTATACTGTTTCTGGTCTACCGGGCCTCCACGGCAACATTCACCTTCATTTACAAAACACTGATAGTCTGATACTAATATACCAATGAGCTGTACTGCGAAGGTAGTGTTAACTGTTAAGATACAAATTGAAAGACAGAAGGGCTTTCGCTCGATAGTCAATGTCAATATCGTATGCAAACATGGTAAACTGTTTGCTATACTCAAGCTTTTAACGCAAACTCAGAAAATGTTTCTGAGCCCCAGACGGCAATCGAACCCGCAAGCTTCATGATCTCCGGTTAGACGCTCTAACCATTGAGCTACCAGAACTCAGATGGTAGAACGAAGGCTACGTTGCGTACTAGTTCGTACGTGCGACATACGTACTGCTAATTCAGTAGTCTCGATATATGTCTGTATATCTTATCAGAATATTTCAAATGTAAGTCGTAAGATAATGTAAAATAACCAAGCTGCAAGTCACATTTGAAATATGGTATGCAAATACCTGTTCTATATGTTGTTGTTACGTTTATGCAAATGTATGCACGGTGACTGTTACTGAACACTTTTTTTTTTTTTTGGTATAATGAAGCAATCATCCATTCATTAGCAACGATTGTGTTCAGTAGTTCAACCTATACACCGAATTCATAAAGAGGGCGGCCTAGTACGAGAAAATGATCAAATGAATGAGCAAATGCAAAGGCCTACAACCTGATTTACACACAATTATATAGTGGGCCTTGATATAACCTGGTCCTGTAACAAACCTATGTACTTAAAAAAAACATTTGAAATTGCAAAGTGAGCAGTGCAATTGCGAAAGCTGTCAAACAAATCTATTTGGACCAACAAAGCATAACAAAACTAACTCGTTATAAGGAAGTAAAAAGTCGTTTTTGGGTGATCCGTTTGAATCGGACAATATTTCGACCTTGACGATTTGTCATCTGACGAACTACATAAGCAGGAATGGTATACACGTTTGCGTAATATGATATTATGTATTTAGACTCGCTGTGAATGAGGCTGCAAATCATCCATATTATATACTTCTCGAGCAAATACAAGGCATTGACGAGCAATACCAGCCCACTGGCTGTCTGGCTGTGGGATTGTTAACACGTTCGATATGTTCGATTATCCGCTCTTTTTAAGAAAACTACGTTCGCTCGCCGGATAAGCTGTACGCATATTATAAACAGATAATTTATCTTTGTTTTAATGTATACTGTAGCTTTGGGAGTTGATTATTTCTCAAGAAAACCGAAGACAGCCGAAAGTTCGTGTTTTTGTTTACAAGATGGTATCCGTATTACGAAAATTATATTTTTGGGCATGTTTGAGTTCGACTATCCGCGCTTTTAAAGAGAACTAAGTTAGCTACTGGGATAAAGCTGTACGTACGTTGTAAATAGATTATTTAACTTTCCTTTGATATATTCTATAGCTTTGGGAGTGGTTTATTTCTCAAGAAAACGTTTGCCAAAGGGTTCTATTTGCGCCTCCTTATAAGGAATACGTACTAGACATGAGATTATCTCGTGATCCCGTTCTGATCAACAAAAAGGGGAAATCCCTTAATTATACAATTCCGCACGCAGGCTATTTAACGTTTGATCATTTATAAACAAATATTGCAAGTGGTCTAGTATTCTACGAAAGTGACCAATCAAGTCATAAAATTGTTGATTTGCCTGTGGAAAGCTGTTAATTTAGGTAAGGTAAGCAATCTTAGTAACCGTCCAATATATTAGTATCTGTAATCTCTATATGTAGTTCTATAATGGAGATTATTGTATTTGATATTCATAGCTATTATTAAATGTGACTTGCAGCTTGGTTATTTTAATATGGTAAACTGTTTGCTACTCAAGCTTTTTGACGCAAACTCAGAAAATGTTTCTGAGCCCCAGACGGGAATCGAACCCGCAATCTTCATGATCTCCGGTTAGACGCTCTAACCATTGAAGAACGGCAGAACTCAGATGGCAGAACGAAGGCTGCGTTGCGTACTAGTTCGTACGTGTGCGACATACGTACCGCTAATTCAACAGTCTCGATATGTCTGAATATCATCATAATATTATATATTAGCAATATCTTCGTCAATCGTTTTTAGAACGCAAAAGGACGTGTAACCATTTGAGGAAACCTCTGATGACTTTGATTCATGATTTTGCCTCCGTTGTTTCCGCCATATGGGTTTACCAAAGAAGTACACCCATATAGCGCCCATTTAATATTTAGCAGCCACAGCTATATCGCTTGCAGTACTGAATTAATTGTAAAATTCTGTAAATTCGAGCTAGTTTAGCCTGCGCTCGCAAAGCCGTCGCGAAATGGCAATTATTGCATCATCCCCGTATAACTGTTGAGTCAGCCATTATTGCGACATCGAAAGGAAATAACAAGACAAGCCGTCAGGTTTACGGATTGTGCGCTTGGATTGGAAGTATTAAAGTAAAGCTGGTTTAAACCTGGGAGTATAAAGACAAAGTAAACCAGTAAATCCTGCAAGTCATGAGGTTATCTCATGAAATGATACTCCTTAATTAATTTTTTCATAACAGTCTTGATCCTAATTGTAAAGAAACGTTTGGTCGAATATTATCCTGACTACTATATCAACTAGAAGTTACTATCGCAAGGAAAGTGCTGCCTCAATGGTCCAAGGCAGTTGTGATATTGTGCAAAATTGCAAAAATAAGTGGTGGGCTTATTGAAGTCAAAGTGAAGTCAAAGTACCAGAGCAGTGAGCTCTATGTATATATGAAGCTCACACTGAGCTTGCTTGACCAAAGGTACTTTGGGGTTAGTAAGACATTCATTACGCACAGCTATGGGCAGATGAAGCATGTGCGGGGGGCCCTGGCACATTTGCAGATGCAGCACATCTGCCCCTGTACGTCAACTGTTTTGCGTTCACATTGAACTGCATTTTTATGCAAGCCTTGTACAAACTAGAGAACTATGTTATACAACTGTTTTATCTTTATGTTCAACTGCATTTTTATGGAACTGTTGAAGTTACATCTGTTTAATATTATACATGTTCATGAACTACTATATTGTGAATAAATGTTGAGAACGGTTTAATACACAGGTAATACCAGTTGACAAATTAAGTTAATCAGAATTTGTTTCTGATGTGGACACGGATGTGAATTCTTCTGCATGCTCAATATCTGTTATCTTGTTATCTACATTATTATGTGATATTGAATGATTTGCCATATTCAACAATAAAGAAGACCATGTATTCTTCTGATGTGGTATATTTAAGATGGATGTTGCTTCCCAGATGCTGATCAGCGTGAACACAATGGCTCTTGTAAGAAACAATGAACTCACATGCACCAATATACACCTAAATAGAAAGTAAACCGTATTCACAAACAAAACAATTTGATAATTGATGATAGTTTATCTGGAAAGAAATTGCAGATGACATCTTGTAAATAATTTCTACCTCACTCAGCGATGCGAGCCTTTTTAAAGGACAAAAATACACAGAACTATCTTAGTCGTCTTACCTCGACAACAGAATATCTCTAAACTGAAATGAATTGAAATTGGCGACAGCAACAAAGGCAGAAGAGATCGTTCGAAAACTTCGTTCACTGTTGGCACAGCTCACTCACCTCATTGCTTTGCGAGTTCAGAAAATACCATGTTCGTGGTGGCGTTGACAAGTTCCGAACATTAATTCCGTACAACTTCCGTGAATACGAATAACGTCTGGAGTATGGATAGCAACTTGAACTTACGTCACAAAACGTCATAAAACTGAACATCCATCCATCCATCCATCCATCCATCCGTCCATCCATCCATCCATCCATCCATCCATCCATCCATCCGACCGACCGACCGACCGACCGACCGACCGACCGACCGACCGACATCCAAAATTTTTACAGATCGAGATCTCGTTGACTATACATAGCTCGGTAAAGAGGTCTGGCACAAGTCAAGATTAGTGTGCCAAGTGGTGATCTTGTATTCCACTAAAGTGACCAATCAAGTCATAAAATTGTTGATTTGACTGTGGAAGGCTGTTGTCCTGTTGATTTATTCTTTCGAGCTGAATTGGTAAGCAAATACCTTAGTACACCCTAATGAAGATTATTGTATTTGATGAAGTTTAATTAAAAGCATAACACGTCCTTTTGACGAGCTTTGAAAATTATGCTGACCACAGCAATTCTATACTCTGTAAATTCAAGAAGGGATATTTGTATGTTCATCGTTGTTAATGTTGGCAACGAAGACTCGTAAGTTCATTAACAACGATACGCAGAACCAATCAATCAATAATCGGTCTAATCAACGTAGAAAAAACATTGTTGTCAAGAAGAGCCCTGAGTCAGTAAAAATTCACAAAGATACATCTAAAAGGGGGCGCGGGCTTCCGCAACATGGCCTGACATTCGGTAGTAATTCCATGACACGCAGTTTATTAAGAACGAAGCAACATTGTGATAATGTTGTTTCAGTTAACTGCGAACACTTACGTTCCCCTCCCTTGTGATTATATTTTTGTGTTGTTAAAATCTTTATTCCATTTCTGCTGATTTCTGTTACCTTAGAACCTTGCAAGGGATTTCCCCGTCGGAAGTACAAAAATGCGATTTTCCAAGCTTTAACTGACCTTGTGCGAGATCTCAAGAGTCTTTGATGGTCTCGCTATATTAATACAATCTATAAAGGTAGGTTTTTCATAATCATTTATTGCAGTTAAGTGCCGCACTAAAGATTTATATTAAAAATTAATATCGTTGTTTTTAACTTGCAGTGCTATATGCAGTGCTATGTGCTAACGTCTAAAGTAGTATTACGGGCAACATGTGAAGGCGGCAAAGGGGGACATAATCTGAACGACATGTTCTTCGTGTACCACACACACAATCAAGGTTATTTTCTCCGGATTCAGAAGCTTTACAAGAACAAAAACCATAACCATAACCCAAATAAAAACTCTATATAGTCCGGTGCACGAAGTATAGCTCTGTAGCAGCCGTCTGAACAGGTATTACCTTTTGTTTTATTGAAATTTCGGTAGCATGCACTAATAGATGTAGATCCGATTAAAGTTAACAACGCTCATATGATCAACGCTCAAATAGTTTACATAATATTCATGGTCATTTAACGATTTCTGCATTTAATATATTGTTGGCCACAGTCTATCACAAATAATTTTCTTTTGCTCTCAAGAACAATCTGGAAGTGCATACAATTTCATTCTCAAAGTTCCTACATGAATTTAAAGAACTTTTACGCAGATATTGATTGCATTATCACATATTTGTATTAGTTTTAATGAAGCACCCATCTATATATCTAGTCGAGATGACGTCAGTACCGATGTTTGTCCGCTTTTACCCATAATTATTGCGGCCATAACAAAAGAAATAGCTCATTTGCAATCATTTGTGAGTCAAATTTGGTTTGTTTGTCTGCTTTTTCAGCTATTAATAGCAGCCAGACTCTACGCTATTATACCATGAGCTGCTCAAGTCGTATATGCAGAACTCATAGCCAACGAGGCGTGAAGAGCGGAGTTGGCTATGCCTATTCATATATGACGAGAACGAATGGTATAATTGTTTTATTATATAGCCAAATACTTAGTCAGTTTGGGGTTTCATCGATTTCAGCTTTTTCCGGGCAAAAAAACATGCCACCAAGGATATGGGTCGGCACTAGATCATGGTCGAGATTTGGTCTAGATATGTACAAATGTGCAGCTGCTAGCTTACAACAGACAACTTTGGTAGGACGATCGTGACAGTCGTGCATGTCTCACTAGTCTATTAATCTAGCACCTCAAGTAAGGGAGTGGATGGGTGGGGGTTTAGGGACGGGGAAAATGCTGCCGGGGGTTAGGGTTAGGATCTTTGTTGTGTTGGGGTTGGGTTCTAAACATTGGATTAACGATTATCCTTAATTCAGAGCGATTTTAAAATTAAGGATAATAGTGAATCTGAGGTGAGAGGACAACCTGGGAATTGTTAAAGTATTATAAGCAGTAAATTATTGGATTGTAATTAACCCCAAAACAACAAAGAAACAACGCGAGGAACGGGTGTTCGAAGAAAGATATACATATATGTTATGTATTACCTCGTTCTTTTTACCCGCTTAACTTTCTGAATAAAAACCGAAATTTGAAGCGGGTTTTTTTAAAGAACGGAGGTAAATACATAACATACCTCTATTTCGAAGGCACCTACCAAAGTTAAACGCTGTACTGCACCCATTTGTACATATCTCGACCATGATCTAGTGCCGACCCTAAGGATATGCCCTTGTAGTAGAGGAGCCAATCAAATTGCGAGATAGCTCATATCCTACTAGTACAGGTAGTTTTATAATAAATATATATATATTATATATATATATATTTATTTATTTATATAAATTTAAAAAGGTTGGTGTGCTGCCGAAATTAGGCCTTCGTCAGAAAACCAACGTTTTCAGATATTTGATGTAATAGAGGTTCTAACACAAGTGAGCGTAATTCTTCCTCCTCTGATTTCTAAATACTGTACGGACAAGCAGGTTGAAAATACGACGCAAAGCCAAGTTTTTTTAACAGGTTTCTCCATATTTAGACATCAGAGGATGAACAATTACGAGTGTTAGAACTTGCTTCTCAAACAAATCCATATTTTGTGAGAAAATTGAGGTTAAAGTTTAGCGAAATTTGGCCATAATCTTTCTCTTATTTCTAAATACTCATTAAATATTGATTTCTTTTGAATTTTCATCATGAATTATTAATGAGTTTGAGAATTGTATTTATACACTGCCTATGCAGCACCACACATTTTATATCTACCGGTATATAATAGAGTTTATTGTTGGCTTTGTGGCTACGTGGACAAACATTGTTTATCTGCTGAAGTATCTGGAAATCACAAGTATGGCCAAATTATGGCCACATCAAGAATGATATTGCGAGCAATGCAACTGAACTCAGTGTACAATTACTGTACAAAATTACTGTACAAAATTTTACAACTACTGCATTTCGAATAGATTCCAAAAATTATAGATTCCATTTTGCCATTGTCTAATTAAATTCCATTTCTCAAATGTTGTTCTTAGGTCAACCCTCAATTTTGTGCATCATTGAAAGTTGTGGTGACTCATATCAACATTTAATAACAAATGACTTGTAAACAGTCCTTAAGTCTCCTTATTAAGGTAGTGTAAAAATCTGTATACAGTATTGTTTGATAAATTATTTTATTTGTTTTGTTTTCTTCCTTCCTTCCTATCCTTACTTTCCTTCCTATCCCTACTTTCCTTCCTATTCCTACTTTCCTTCCTATCCCTACTTTCCTTCCTATCCCTACTTTCCTTCCTATTCCTACTTTCCTTCCTATCCCTACTTTCCTTCCTATCCCTACTTTCCTTCCTATCCCTACTTTCCTTCCTATCCCTACTTTCCTTCCTATCCCTACTTTCCTTCCTATCCCTACTTTCCTTCCTATCCCTACTTTCCTTCCTATCCCTACTTTCCTTCCTATCCCTACTTTCCTACCTATCCCTATTTTCCTTCCTATCCCTATTTTCCTTCCTATCCCTACTTTCCTTCTTATCCCTACTTTCCTTCCTATCCCTACTTTCCTTCCTGTCCCTATTTTCCTTCCTATCCCTACTTTCCTTCTTATCCCTACTTCCCCTCCTATCCCTACTTTCATTCCTATTCCTACTTTCCTTCATATTCCTACTTTCCTTCCTATTCCTACTTTCCTTCCTATTCCTACTTTCCTTCCTATTCCTACTTTCCTTCCTATCTAGGGATAGGAAGAAAAGTAGGGATGTATAAAGATACATCCCTACTTTTCTTCCTATCCCTAGATAGGAAGGAAAGTAGGAATAGGAAGTAGTAACGTTTCTTCCTATTACCTACACCCACATGGTACCTATACTTCCTACATTGACATACCTACCTTCCTACATGGTATACCTTCCTGAAGCCCTATCTGAAACCTTCCTTCTTTTCTCCTTTCCTTTCTCAATTCATTCATATTTGTACTGATTTTACTAATTAATGCATTTCATATATAATCTATATGATATAGGTCATTGCCCTCTCATTGAATTTAATTTTGGCACATGACCCTTGTGGAAAAGATTACTATGAGGTAGTTAAAAAAGATGGAAAGTTCATTACCTGTAGACATTGCCCAGAGTGTGGGCACGATTATGGGAACATGATACCTTGTGGCACACGTATTTATCCAGATGCACATATTGACTGTGCTCTTTGCATCCTGGGCAAAACATATTCGGATGAAAATAGTGTGGGACAATGTCACCCGTGTAATAGCACAACATGCCACCGCAATGAGGTAGTGGTTGGCTACTGCACCCGCGGGTTTGACTCCACAACGTGCAATGGTACTTGTATGCCTGGTTACTACTTGAGTCAAGTTAACAGCTCGCATCCTTGTTTGCCTATCCATCACAATGTCAATGAAAGTAATGCCACATTCACAACCAACCAGATGAGTGGTAAAGGAGGATCATCTGCTGGACTTATAGTGGGTGTAACTGTTACTTTTGGGATTGGGATTGTTTTGATTCTTCTACTGATATATTGCTGCAAGAAATATCAAGGCTGCTCGTTCGATAAAATATTAACGAAATACAAACGTTGTAAGCAATCTGATCGTAAGTATGGAGTATGAACTATGAATGTAATTTTAGGTAAATGTGGGCTCCTTTGTGTACCAGAAACAGAATATTACATCATTGAAATATTTGGTTTAAAAGTAGGGTTAGTATTCATACATACATACATACAAATTTTATTGCCACGTCCCCAAAGGGGCTTTTCAGAGACAAGTGATTACAAGTATAAATTTAAGATTAAATTATAAAATAAGTACCTAACAAATTAATTAATTAAGAATACAGTAGGTCTAGTATGAGACTAATTAATTATTTACAAATTCATTTAAAAGCTTGCTCTTCAATAAACGCTTAAAATGTTTGATAGATTTACATAATTTAAGATTGCGGTCGAAAGAGTTCCAGATTTTGACTATTCTATAATAAAACGTTTGCTGACCACTTGCTGTTTTAAAAAGAGGGATATTCAGTCTCTGTGAGTTCCTTGTCACACGTTTTGACACCTGGTAACGTTTGGTGAACTGCATGGATAGATACAGGTGTAGTCTGGAGCACAACCCATCATACATTTGTATGACATAGCATTTACGGAAATAAAGTTGCTGTCTCACTCAGGGAGCCAACTAAGTTCCTTCAAAATATGAGTTGTATGGTCGTATTTCTTCACCCCAACTAACGATGCGGCATCGCCGGCATGCAAAATTCTGTACTGCTTGAAGTTTATTTAAGTTCATTTCAGAAGTATTACTCTAAACATTGGAGCAATAGAATAACTTACTAAAAACTGGGGAGTTAATTACAATGATTAATGTGTGCTTGTCGAACGCATGTTTAATACACGTATATATATGTACAGGGTATATATATAACTTATATACTGCATATATGTGTATATATGCATATATATATATATATATATATTTATATATATATATATATATTAGCCTGTGTAGCGGCTCTGGAAGGGGGTACGTTTACTAGAAATACTGTATGTATCCGCAATAACATTTTGATCTGCAATAACTGTTTGACCCGTCGCTAAGAATCTTGACATCTCTACCAAACATCATTTGTTGGCCGTGTGAGGCAAAGAGTTGATTTTAAAACTGTTGATAGCATTGTAGATGCTGCTATGCAGAGTGGCACTAATTAAGATTCAATCTGCTGTTCTTAAAGGATCGTCATTACAGAATGATAATGTTGAACAGGAAAATGAACCATCTACCTGCAATCCAGGAAAATTGTTTTGTACATATTAAATAATAATACACTTCTATTAGTGTCATTTCCATTTAGCCCAATGTTCTTTACAATTATAAATAATCTAACTATAATAATGGTTGATTAAAACCAGTGAGGTGATATTATATGTCTGGTAGCGAGTTCCATAGTTTTGGTGCGGCAAACTGGAATGATCGTTCGCCATGTTTTAGTCTTGGAGACAGAATTTGTAAGGACTTAAGTGTTTCTGTATCACTCGGTGACAATTTCTTATTTTGGCAATATTATCTATATGGCGAATGGCCATGTCTAATTATCACACTGTACATTCATATCATTGACACACATTTTTATATTTTACAGTTGAGCCTGCTAACTGTGCTGCTAATGCCGATGATACAGAGGCTTCTTTAGGCGAAGATTCAAATGATAGTAAGTACAATTCAAATGATAGTAAGTACAATTCAAAGACAGTGTTACGTGGTTCTGCCACCAATACTTATCACACTGTAGATTCATATCATTGACACACATTTTTATATTTTACAGTTCAGTCTGCTAACTGTCAGAATGAAAATGATACAGAGGTTTCTTCAGGCAAAGATTCAAATGATAGTAAGTACAATTCAAGGAAAGTTTTACGTTGTTAACATCAATTTTATGGAACTTATAGTAACGATTGGCATAGCTTGGGGCAGCCACCCTCAGAGTATTGTCATTGTATTTCGACATCTGTTGGCAAAATTGGATAAAGAGGTCATTGAATGAGAGTGAATTTGTGCCATTGTGTTTTTTTCACCAACAGTAGTCTTTCTCAAGACTACAACAACCTTCACATTTCTAATTAACGTTATGTCATGTATCCACAATTACACATCTTGTTTTCCTTTTTGATTTAGACCAAGCGACTGGAAACCTTTTAGCTGGTAAGAAAGTTTATTGTTAAAATATCATTTAATTTTTATGTAATAATCAACTGAACAAAAGAACAAAACCAAATTGTAATCGTATAAGTTCTACAAGGATTTGCGTGACTTATTAATGAAATGAAAATACATCTCTTTGTAACGTTGGTCCTCGCAAAGACGTGAGAACTGTCACTTCGATCGTTTTAAACATAAATTCATGCGATTTTCGTTTTTTCAATTGACAGAAACCCCACCATCTTTAAGCACTCCCAGTGACACACCAATTGCCGAACGTAAAGTAACAGGTAAGTTACAAAGTATACATATTAATACATATTAATACATATTAGATGGAGTACAGCCATAAATTAAACTCAATCCAAATGTATAGACTGGATCGAGTAAATATTGTTCAGGAAATAAAGCCTGAAGTAGCTCGTGGCGGCCATCTTGTTGGGACCACGTTATATAGTTTTACTATAGGCGACACAGAGACTATCTGTCTCTGATCTTTTAAGATGCTAAAATGAATAATTTGTCGAAGGTTTTTCCGTAATTTAGAACACAATCTCCAGCTGGAATTAGCGCGTGGTAAAGCACAGCACTGTGTGCCAAGATTTCCGATTTTCCTATAAGGCTTGCATAACCATAGTCAATCGAGATATGGTCTGGAAACTCGGCAAACTTCAAAGCGACTATAATGAGCTACGTTTCGGTGTTGAACCGTATCTTACACCGTGCACATCCTTTGTTTTAGGTTTATTAATATTTAAACAACGCGGTTGAGCGATTAAACCCAAACGATTCTATTGGATGATTGCTTCATTATACTAAAATACAATAGGTTCAGTGACCGTGCACCGTGCACAAAATTGCATAAAGACGAACAAAAAGATAGAACAAAGACTTTAGCTGAGTTTCCAGACCATATCTCGATTGACTATACGCATAGACCTCTCTCCTTCGTTTCTTGGTGTGTAATGAAAGACTTCGGACAGGATTATTTTACCGTAAAGACCTCCCAAAAAC
Source organism: Chrysogorgia sp. JL179-B06 (assembly GCA_035772405.1). Lineage (NCBI taxonomy): Eukaryota > Metazoa > Cnidaria > Anthozoa > Scleralcyonacea > Chrysogorgiidae > Chrysogorgia > Chrysogorgia sp. JL179-B06. The sequence goes on from JAYKKM010000242.1 coordinate 951,400, forward strand.
GTCCCAATTAATCAAGCCTCGTTATTGTGTTTGTAATTCCAAAGGATTTTCCACATAAGAATGAGGCGTGGAAGGCTAATTAAATGCATATATAATCTTCACCGTTGTTTGAGACACAATTCTAACTATTGCATGTGCTCCAACCAGTGAACAACATGAAAACGTACTCGTAAACTAAATCTTAGACAAGGATTTATCAATGCGTTTATCTAATTCTATTTTGTAGATTTAAGGAGGAAGCTTTTTTCCAAACCAGGTAAATAACCATAGCAATTTCCTACTTCATCCATATATTTAATTCCGTATATTATATTTACCAGTGTGAATCTAATTCTATTTTGTAGATTTAAGGAAGAAGCTTTTTTCGAAATCAGGTATAACCATAGCAATTTCTCACTTCACCTATATTTAATTCCGTATATTAATTATATTTACCAGTGTCAATCGCGAAAACGACGCAGCCTGATTGACTGGCAAGTTGGTCGATGTGTTCAGTGATTAAGTTGCGTATACATGCAGGCTCACGAGTGTTGTGGTATAATTGTTACACAGTACAGACTGTGTTAGACAGATGTTCAGAAATGTTATACGATTCGGAGAAACGACGACGACGACGACGACGACTTTTTTTAATCCAACCAAAAACAATTAATTACAAATTAACTAAGCTCGCATTATTAGTTGGTATTGGTAAAGCTTAGAAAAACCATTGGTAAAGGGTTTATCAAAGCTAGGCAACAATATATTATTAAGATAAATTGAACTTTACAATTCAGTCGAAAAAAGTATACTAAAAAAACAAACATACAAAGACAGTGAAGTGATCATTTAGGTATAAGCTACGCTGTATACATAAAGTAGTAGCTATCAAATTTTTCTTAAGAACAGCTAGAGATGAGGTCTTGATTTTAACATCAGCAGAATTCCATATTATTATAGGCCCTTGAAATCTAATATTATATATGCAGGACTGACTTGAAGATAATCTGGTATTATAACTATATGTATACTTGATTAACAGGCACAAAAAAGAAATCAAACATTGAAGGCAAAAGAGATAAATACAGCAGTACTAATTTTGATTACATCTTGTAATTTAATCAGCTTTAGAGATACAAAAATCATAATAGGAAGAAAAAGTAACAATTCGTATAGTGCGTTTCTGCAAGGTATGTCCGCAAGCAATCAAAGAATATGTGAAAAGGGATAAATCAGCGTTAAGTGCATAGGCTAACAAGAGTTTTTAGATCGACAAAATATCTTAACTGTGGACAATAGTCCAACATTTCTTTTAATTTTTTTTTATTAAATAATTAACATGTTCCTTCCATTTAAGATTGCTATCTAGGATTACACCAAGATACTGAATAGATTTTCCTCTTTAAGAGGTTTATAAATATTTTTAATGCATATACATGAATGTGTATGTGAATAACCGAATGATGGTTTAAAGTGACTGATGAGTATGGTCAATTTGTGTATGACAAATGACGTCTGTTACAGTTTGTTTTAAGGATTTTTTGTCGAAGGAAAATGCCGTTCACTGTGTTGCTTTTGAGTTAACTGATTACATTTCATTATAAAATCGAAATTACTACTGCATGTATACCAATGAAACTAAGATAACTACAAACAATATATTAATTCGATAAAAAAGCCAGTTCTAATTTTCTCTGATAATGAATTCCAGAGTTTTGAAGCGGCAACCGAGAATGTTCTGTCTCTATGAGTAATGGTCTTCGTTTTTGTCATAAATAGGACATAAATTGTCATAAATATTTGTCATAAATTGTCATAAATATTTGTCATAAATTGTCGTAAACTACAAGTATGGTTATATTAAGTCAGTAAATCACTGATATAAATAGGTTCCTGGCCATGTAAAGCTTTGAAAGTAATCAACAGTATAGCGACCAGTGAAGATTATTCAGCAGGTGCATGTGATCTGATTATTTAACCCTTGCAACAAGGCAGGGTTCTATCTACGGGGTTTGAGGGGTGCAGAAGCTTCTCCCCAAACAGCCCAGCTTCCCCCCCCCCCAAAAAAAGTTGTGATCATTCACAACTGAAGTGTTATTATTGGACGTAAGGTGGTGTATCGCGTGCATGTAACTTAATTCAACTTAACTGTTCAATATAAAATATATTATAAATTTTAACAAACAATATAAAATGTACTCCAAACCTTCAGAATTATGTAAAATCTTCCCCCAAAATGTAGGAAATGCCATTTCAGAGACTCTAGATTTCAAAATTTTCAGGGGGCATGCCCCCAGACCCCCTACATGCTCGCTCCCACTTTCCGAATCTTGGCTACGTCCTTGCTTCTCCCCCAAACGAAAAATCCTAGATAGAACCCTGCAAGCTGTATTCTAAATTATGGCAACGACTGTTTATAAAACGGCCTACCGCGCGGCCGGTGGAAAACTGCCTTTAACGTGTTTGCGAATTATTTGTAGAATGCAAAGTGAAAACATGGAAGATTGGCAACATGCTTCCCGATACTCTCCGTAATTTTTGTCAACTGTTAGATGAATTACGACCATTTGGAGGTGACTACAAGACTTTGTTGACCATACTGGAATACGACGTAAGCGCTATGCGCGCGTTTGAAGGAGAAAAAAGTCCAACTGACGCTATGCTGAATGACTGGTCCACAAAAAAATATAATACTGTGTTAGCATTGATGGTAAAAGTGAAAGAAATGGGAAGGTCGGATGCTTTAGATTTGCTCGGGGATAAGTTGCGAGGTGTGAAGTGCAACTGTGGCAGCTGCCCCGAAATTCCTTCCAGCCATGAACAACCACCTTTGGCACTGTAAACGAAAGGCTCTCAGAGTACGTGCACCAAAAAGTTTAGTCACTTAAAAATGTATTTCTCGCATTATAGAAGATAGAGTAAGAATTATAGGATGGGAAATCTAGAGAGACCTACATAAGCTGCACATTTAAGGTGGATTCGTAATGCACCCCATGACTCTCCTTATATTCATCAGTGATTACACTTGTCAAATATAAAATTGTCATGGGACAGCTTTTATTTGAATACCTGGAATTGAGAATTTTATTACATTCGTGCAACAAATATATTTTCCAATTTAGCTTTACATAACTGAAAACCATCATGTGATTTGTCAAAATCAAATCAATTTTATTCACCACCTAAAAGTGCATAGTTGTAAAATAACTCTTATTTGAAAGAACTCTTGAACTATAAAGATTAACCATTTGCAACTTTTTCATATCTCACTTTACTCTTGAGATATTAAGATTTGTTTAATATGTAAATGATCATACTTATGACATCACACTGCATATTAATGACTTATTGAAAACGCTTATACAGGGTGTATCAAAAAAAGCGCAACCTCGGATTTTCCCAAGAAATCCACTTTGTTTTTATTAGCACAAAAGATTTTAGGCCTCTGGGAATTTAACTGTTGTTGATACTTGTAAACTAAACAACTTCCCATTAAATAAATGCATAAATTTCGATTCAATTCTGCTTTACGTGCTCGAGTTTGTAGTAATTAGACAGTTATGCCCCTGGAATACGATTACAAGCTATTTTAAATTCCCAGGGGCGAAAATCTTTTGTGTTTAAGAACACAGTGGATTTCTTGGGAAATTCCGAGGTTGCGCTTTTTTTGATACACCCTGTATATCCTTGAGATTATATAATGAAATAACTTGAATTCTTGAAATGCAGGTGCATGTGCGTGGATGTATCCAATGACATCAAATATGCAAATCATCAAACGATTCCATGTGATAATGGTATAGATGTGCAGAATTTTTCAATAAGTCATTATGCATTGTGATGTCATAAACATTTACATATTAAACAAATCTTAATATCCCAAGAGTGAAGTGAAATATGAAAAAGTTGTAAATGGTTATAGTCTTTATAGTTTCAAGTGTTCTTTCAAACAATACACCTGAATTTTTCATTGTTTTGGAACTTTAAACTATTATACAAGTTAAAAGCAATAATATAGCAAAAAAACAACCCATCAGGCTTAATATTTAATATTTTCATATATCTTATGGATATCTGCATGGTTTACATCCTCCGTTCTTGGTAATTTTCCAAACTATATAACACGATTGAAGAGGTTTCCTTCAAATCATCAATTACTGAATGTGAGAGGTTATGGTGATGTAGCCATGCGCATTCATTTAGCGTTAGTTCCATATTTTTCTATATCATTTATATTCTACAGCAGTGCTATGGAACGAAATTGGGCTCGATATTCGTCGAAAAAATACTACATACGCTCAGACCATAATCAGACGTATGTATATTTTAGCACCTCTCATAATTCCTTAAATTCTATGCTCGATTATGAAGGATCTTTGACATTCATCGTCGTGCGAAACAAACACAAAACATTCTTTGCTATAGATTTTCCGGTGGAAATCGCAGTATAAAAAGATAAACTATCTATATAACATATACTAAACTTACCTTGAACTTGCCACGTCAACGAACGCCATCGCATATAGAGCGGCTTTGAAGCGAAAGAGACCAACTTTACTCCGCAATTGAGCCGACCCCTCTTTATACATTATTGACAAGTGATAATTGGCCGGTTTTAGTGAACAAAAGAATTGACTAAATAGTTTTATAATAATTTGATAACCATTGGAAAACTCATTCGTGTTTTTTTCCAAATTACATTCGAAATCATGCTATTTATACCTCTAACTTCCCATTAACAACTAATTATACCTCATTTTATGATAAGGAGAAATAAGAGAACTTCAATGTGTCGAAAAGCATTTTTATTTTTGGTTCATTGCCTAGCTCTAGCGGTGGTCTTGATTATTGAAACGTTTCACACTTGTAGCATTTGTCTATCAAGAGAAATTGTGTTAATGATAAGCGACAGATTTTATGCAAATTAGTTTTCTGGATTTATTGGAAACACGATTTCTCCACTCAGGTAAATGTTGAGGGTATAAAACGTTTCAGTAAACAAGACCACCACTAGAGCTATGCAATGAACCACAATAAAGTTCAGATCTGCATTACAAACATTTTTATGCGAAAAAATGCAATTTCTAATGATTTAGACTATCGTTTTCCTCAAATTCTAATTCTGGAATTTGAAGGCCACGAGATGCTATTTTTTTTTATATCAAAAATATTTGACCTATATGAATGAAATTTTTACTGTGAGTTCATACACGAGGTATTATCTGTGCAATGACGAATTGATTTGTTGTTAGACCACTCCAAAATATATCTAGGGCCTTTCGAAGAGATGTAATTGGTCATTTTTCGGCCCTCATTTTTGGGAAAAAATATATATAAAACATATGATGGCATTGACATATCTGTAAAATAATTCGTCATTGCACAGCTCTGATATTGCATGTACCCATATAACATTTCAGACCCTTAGCACTTACCTGTTTGGAGAAAACACTATTGGCGCGTCCTACAGAAATGTTGTGTTTGCGGAAAAGGGTGTGACTGCTAAGCAATTAAAGATATGGACCCAAATCGTTTTTCTTTGTAAATGCTATTGGACCATGTTAACTACTTATGTAAAATATATGACTATATAAAATTTGTAGTATGAATATACATAAGTACTCTTACTTAAGTATTTTTCGACACATTGAAGTTCTCTTATTTCTCCTTTTCACATTATATCCAGTTCTTTTGAGAACTATATTTATTCTTATCAATCTCAAAGACTGAACACGACAGGAATATCCTCGACAGAAATATTGGCATGGTATTACAACGAAATACCATAAAAAGAGTGTCGTAGCTAAAGTGTATGGACGCCACCTGCTTACGAATTGTAATTAAGTTGGTGTCCTAATACTAACGACAATCCTAACCCCTCCCATAAATATTAATATTGGCCACAATCTTGAAAACTACCTCTCGTCCATACCATTCAGTCATTACCATATATTAAAAGAGGGTGGAGGCCATTTCAGATACAGTATAGGACTTTGGTGATTGTTTATATAACATATATGCTTCGTTCTTTAAAAACCCCGCTTTAAATTTCTGTTTGACAATTCAGAAAAGCAAGGCAGAAATTTAAAGCGGGCTTTTTAAAAAACGAAGCATATATGTTATAAACAAACACCAAAGTCCTGGTGATTAGGTGCTCTACCGTATCTGAAATATAGCCTCCATCTAAAAAGAGGTGTATTGGCTAGGAAACCTCCCCTTGGCTTTGTTCGCATGCGCATTTGAATAATTTCATCCCGTATTCATATGGGAAAATTTCATCCCGTTTGCCCCGATCTCACTGCTGCAGTGGGATCTCGGCGAGATCTTGGTAACCGGCGGCGGGCCCGCCTACCGAGATCATACGAACAATCCCTTCGTGAAGCGGAAGGTTTAGCAACTGATACATCTCTTTAACTTTTAACTAATGACATCCAGTGTAAATACCAAATGCCAGTAATTAATTTCATTATACCTGAGACCTTTGTAAATTTTTTAAAATTTTGTAATAATTAGAAGCAAGTTAATAAAAATTGATTGAGTATTACTATGTGTAAGAGTTATTTATTGAGACCAGGGGAAGTAAGATACGGTAGACCATTAACCTAATTGCAAGGTTAGAAAGAACTCAGAGACGTGCCACGAAAATATTCTAAAATTACCGTTTTCTTGTTCTGATAGCCGTGGCCCGTATAGCTCTAGATTGCAATCGCTGTCACTACTTCCAATTACTTAGGTTTAGTTTATTTAAATTTTCCATCTTACCATCAAGTAACGTTAATGTTGTAAAATATGTAATTCCTAAATGTAAAACAACAACATACCAGAAATCGTACTTTATAAGATGAACCCGGGTGGACAGCCTTGCCTTGTTTAAATCCGTTATGCTCAAATACTATTTCACATCTTTGAAAACTACTTTTTACTGTGAAACCCCGAGGTTGAGGTTAATAACGAATTTAGTTGATGATTGAGTAGGTTGTCGAACAAAACATCAATTATTGTAATCACACATTATATACAATCACAAAAGTAATCAGGCGTCCATTCGCGGGCAAATATCAGACAGATATAGGAGGCCTTTACGGACTCGTAATGTGACCTTATTTTATTTTTTACACTCCGTATCCTACCATATGAGCCCATACAGTAAAAAAAATACCCCTCCCAAAAATCACATCCAGGATGTTTGGATTTTAGTATATACAAACATCAGTGATCATCAGTTTTTCCGCTTCGTAGTAAAATTTAGGGGTATTTTAGGAACGCGTAAAATTGATTGAAAAGGTATTAAAAGGAAATAACACTTGTAAAGAATTAATGAAAAATCGCACTTGTGTTTGGCGAAATATTCATAATACCACTCGTGCTTCGCACTCGTGGTATTATGAATATTTCGCCGAACACGCGTGCGATTTTTCATTAATTCTTCTCGAACCGTTTTATTTCCTATACATATATCCAAGAAATAAGCCGATCATACTCATGTTTTAGATCGTCCCGACAGATATGAAACGATTTTTATCCGTTAGTCACTCGTGAGAATTGCGTAAAGTTCTGGTCACTTGAGCTTTTGCAGGCTTAATTGAGACGCCATCTTTGATGCATGAAAATCTCATTATTTTCATTTTTAATTGTCTGTTTGATTTTTATACCAAAGTATTTGATAAAGTTGTTGAAATTTCGCAAGAAAACCGACCTTGTTTGTGCTTTAAAAGCATGTGTCGATATTGTACTTACCCGACATGCATTGCGGGGGAAGGCTAAAAGGACCTTTCTGGGTGTTTTTTTTTAAATTTTTCATTAGCATTAAGGTTAGGATCAAGGTTAGGATCAGGGTTAGGGTTAGGGTTAGGGGCACTTTAAATGTTTGAAGGGTTCACATAACCGTTCTATAGAAGCCAGCGTTCGTTTTTGTTCAGGGTAACTAAATTATGGAACGAGCTACCGGACAGCGTCAAGGACACGGCTAATATTAAATTTTTTAAAAGTACTGTAAAAACATTCTCGTTGAAGAATTGCTGGAGCACATAAGAATGTAATTTTTAATATTTTATATCTTAGCTTTTTAATAATTTCACATTTGTTCATATTCTATACTTCTTTTAGATATTTTAGACTTCTTTTAGACTTTAAAAAACTTTCAGAGACGATGATGATCTTATGTTGGTTTGATGATCTTGTGTTAGGTGATCGTCGATGATGATGATCTTATAATATGATGCTATTTGATAATTTTCTCTCTTCGAGTACTCGTGCAGCGCTCGTTTAATCCGAATTATATTTATGGTTTAATACGAATTTTTGTAGCAACTCTAGACAACATTGTGCACGGTCAGGTCTGTATGTCCATCCAGGGCCGTCGCGAAGCGGTTTAAGCAGGGGGGGGGGGTGTGAGTATAACATTTGCCGACAAAAGGGCGTGGCAAATGGGTGTGGCTATTTCAAGTTAACTAAACATTACACATACTTTTTGAAACTGCATGATATATATTTACGTTGTCGAGGATTTTGTTGGACAACGCCTTAATTCATATTAAGAATAACATGTTCCCGTGTTTTAACTCGGTACTATGTCAACACTTTATGTGTATCAAAAGTAAAGGTAAAGTGCAGTTAAATTTGGCAATCACTAATTTTAATACCGTGATACAGTAAATGAGGATCGCACAGTAAAAGTGATTTTAATTTAATTTGAAATATCGTAAGTAACTGCATGAAAAGAAGCACTAACGAAAATCACACTTTTTGCGAGGATCGAAAATATTCTTCTATAGTCGTCTCCAACTGTCACTCTCCTTTGAATTAAACAAGTCTTTTCGCTTAGCGTTTCGATAAAACTGCAATGAAGGTTTTATTAGTGTTATTTCCGGCTATCATAGCCGACCGTAGGTCCGTTAGGGCCGTTACAGACCTCAAGTTAAATTTATCTGAATGGTACTACAGCCTACAGGTTCGCTCAACTAAATGTAATTCTTCGTGTTTTAAGTTCCACCCATTTAGCTGCAATGGTGTCCATGTTAATGGCATTTGTAATATCTTTCTCGCAAGAGATCAACATTAGCGATTCCAATCGTTGTTCCATTGTCGTTCTTAGGTATGTCTTGATTAGCTTCAGCCTGCTGAATGTTTCAGCCTGCTGAATCCTTCATTTGCCGACAACCTGTTTTCAGGGGGGGGTGTCACACTCTACAGGGCCGTAGCAGTCTTTCGTAAAGCGCGGCGATTTTTCCCAATTTTTCCAAGCCACTCGACTCGTACCCAGGGTTTTTTTTTTACTTTTTCAGGACTGCGCTCTTATTCTCAAAGGGATTTCCCCGTCGACTGATCACTGGTAAAAAGTGTAGGTCAGCGTTTTGAATAGCGTTTGGAACGGGCTTGAACGACAAGAGACTCAATGGCCTCGCTGTATAGTAATCGTTATCTGAAGGTAGGGTTTTCATAATTGTATTGCTGTTACATGTTTAAAGTCCTCACTAAAGATAAAATATTAAAGTTTAATATCATTTCAAGTATGCTAATATGTCATGAATATATTATTGTACAAAAAAATATAAATACACGTGTTTTTGATGATACCACGTTTATATAAAACAATCGATCATAAATCATTCAAACGTTCTTTGAGAATTGAGTTCTATATTCTTCAAGAGCGATGTTTTAATATGAGAACGAAGAAAATTATTTTTGATGGACTTTGACTTGAGTCTTTGACCAGACATAATGAAGGATTTTTCGGCACTTGAGACATGCCTGTGTACTGTATACATGACTTGTTTGGTATATACCCACTCAGAATATTATGTGAACTAGAAACGTGTTGGAAGAGCTATATATGAGGCGAGAAATCGAAGAAACGGAACTTAATATTGTTGGCGCATTCCTTCAGCATTCCTTAATTTCCTTGACATCATCATACTGTAGCTGCTCATGGAGTCACTTTTAATATTATTGACCTATCGTGAGTTTCCAAACTTGATTCCCAGACAGAGACATCTTGTTACAAGTGAGAATATTGTAACATTTGGTCTGTGTCTATTTGTCTCTCCCGTGGACATATCAAGGTTATTTTTTCGAGATTCAGAAACTTTACAAGATGACTAACCCAACTCCTAAACCTTATAATTCAATGCAACAATATTCTGTGTCTGCTACCTAAGGAAGCAACCAACATTTGACCCAACTGTGATATAGGAACATGAATGAAGTCGTTTCATCTGGAGAATTTTTACTCTGATAGATAATTGGAGCCTGTGTAAGACAAATTTTGGAGGCAATTTTTTGTGAAAATAGGGCACCAAGCCATTTCTAAAATATGTATAAAGATTACAAAGGAGGTATTTGTACATCAGTACATAAAAACTTAATCCAGCATATTATTAGTAACTGGGAACTTAAACTGAACTCGTTGCATAAATTGTCCTCGGTGACAACATTTATCATATGATAACTGATTTTTGAACTTTTATAAAATAACTACAAAAAGTTAACTCATGCCTATAGATTTTAAATTACGTTTAATTTGTTAAGCTAACGAAAAACTGTGCTTAATAATTAATCTGTTTTAGCCTAATTAAGTATAATTTTTTACTAGCATGTCTTGTGTCCCATATTTCATTCTGGCAGTAAAAAGCCATCGAACAATTGTATGACTGGATTTTAAAGCAGGGTGCAACCTCGTACCAAGGGAGGGGAGTCACACCCACCATTATCAGATGTGCTGTCAAACCTGTTCATGTTCTGCAAATGTCCATGTTTCTTTTTACATAATATGCTGAACATGAAGTATTGCATATTTCTTTTCCACGATTGAGCTTCTTGTGCCTAAAAAGCAAGCAGGGCCGTACTCAGAAAATTTTACATGGGGGTGTAAGCTCACTCCAACTGACTGACGCACAAGCTTGTACCGACTACATCCTATTGATCGAAGCTTGTCAAAATATTGTCTTTCTGTTGGGTGGCTACTAAAATGACCCTGGTCAGGCTCAGTGAATTGGTTAATTAGTCCTATGTTAATAACACACACTCAATACGAAATGAAAACATGACATTTTAATAAATTTATGTCTTTGGTGTTCTCTTGTTGATTACATTTACATATAAACAATTAAACATTTAACATCAACATTAGATTTGTGAGTCTTAAATTTAGTAGTTTGAAATTAATTTAAACCGATGATTAGTGCTAAAAGTTAATGATTCTATTTGTTTAGCTGTGTTAAATCGAACACGTCTATAACTTCTGCCGACTAAAATTTGTTAAACGATTTTGGGGGTGTTGCACCCCCCACACCCTCCATAGCTCCCGGCCTGAAAGCAAGTTAGAATAATAATTTGTGTATGTAAACAAGAAAAAAGAGGAGGTAATTCATGACATATCCCTATAAAAGCATCGACAAATAATGCTTGTCAATGTCTTGTAAATGCACAAGCAAATTTTATAACTAACTTGGAATAGATTCCAAACAATAGAATATGTTCCAACACAGATTTGGCCATTTTTCAAATTCGTAATTATGCTGATTTCAACTTTTTTCTTGTAATCATTTCATATCCATGTTCGTATATATTATAGGCAGCTGTTGTCATCATGAATTTAGTGCCATGCATCATAATGGCTGCACGTGATCCTTGCAAAAGAGGACAATATACAGTAACGAAACCAGATGGAATCAGCTTTTTTTGCATAAATTGCCCTGATTGTGGGCATGGATATGGGAACATATTACAATGTGATAGTCACATTTATCTTAATGCAACTATTGATTGTGATTCTTGCATACTGGGTAAAACATATTCCTCAGAAAATAGCAAGCAACAATGTCAGCCATGCAACCACACTACATGCCACCATAATGAGGAGGTGGTTGGTGAGTGTAGCCTTGTAAAGGACACCACGAAGTGCAATGGCACCTGTGTGAAAGGTTACTATTGGAGTGCAAACCGCACAGACCCTTGCCAGCCCGACCATCGCAATGCTAAGGAAGTAACAATTACCACCAAACATGACAGAAAGATTACCACAAAGATTACAGAACCTACCACCACCCCAGAAAAGATTACAGAACCTAACCAGCCTTCCCCACGTCAAGATACTAAGAAAGACAACACCACAACCACCCAGATGACAAAAACTGCCAATACAGAACTTAGCCAACATTTATTCAGCATCATAATTACAATATTTTTGATAATTGTTGCACTGATGTGCTGTTTCAGGAATTATCTTAAAGGCTGTTTCACGCGCATTTGTTGTGACCGATGTAGTAATGGTAAGTATAATATGATTGAGTATTTTAGATGTTTCCCCCTGTCTATATTTGTACTCGATAGAAAATGGCATTGGGGAAGCAGAGAGATCGGTCATTTGCTTCCCAACCTTAGATTGTCTAGCAACTTTTAAGAAACTCTTTTCCTCATGCCATATGCAAATTAATTACCTTTTTTCTTTGACTAAATTATGTTTGGCTAATAACTTTAATTTGAACATATTGCAGTGCTGGTTCCGAATTCATCTTGAATTTATCTTAATATTAATGTTGGAAATTGTGTGTGTTCAGATGAGCACTGTATTATAGATAATTAATTTTACATTACGGTGTATTATATAAGGCAATTGTGACTAACTGGAATCAGTGGCAGATCTAGGATTTTAGAAGCCTGTTCTCAGGATTAAAAATGTCTATAATTCAAAGGAAGATCGGGTTCCTGGAAGTTCTCTTTCACTTCAGCATAGAAAATAGAAAATTTTGTGCAAGGCTGGTTATCTTGCATCTGCCACTGGGATTGAATTACATCGATATAATTATATATTTTATTAGCTTGTCACACTTCAATTTACAATAAGTACATATATATACATAGAGTGATAGACAGACCCAATCAGTAGCAGATTAACCAGTGGGCACAGTGGGCCTATGCCACAGGGTCCCGTGCCCTTGGAAGAAAAGAGAAGAAAAGAAAAAAGTAAAGTTTTACTAGGCCATTATGGCCATATATGATATGTTATGAAGACATGTGCACAAATTACTCATTTAAAGTTGCATGTATGTAAAAATCTCTTTTTTAAAACAAATATGCTTGAGATTATAGTGCCCCACTCGGGCCCACACTTGCTTAATCTGCCGTGGGACCCAATATGATTGCCATGATTGGTGTTGTAGATCCTAGGGGATTGTTTCTGATTTGTGACTATATTTAAACTATATGTACATGTGGGATCTTCTGAATGAGATCTACCCTGATTCCCCACATCGAATCTTATGTCTCCTACATAATAACGTACTATAATCTCAGACCTACCTTTAGTACCAGTATTATGTATATTTAGTACCTCTATTATGTACCTGTATAATACCATTCATATTCAATTTACACACTATATTTTGATATCTTATAGCTGAGGCTGCTTCTCGAGATACGGATGGTAAGTAAGACTATAATACAGTCAAAAAAGGATTTTACCCCTTTCACATCACATTTAGACAATTATTATAATACAAAACCTATAATACAGTCTCAATGCAAGACCTTTCTTTACCAAACGACTTTTACTCAAAGATGGCTGTACCATAATTTGTAAAAGTTGGTGGTGCATTAATTTATTGAAGAGACGAACAGGTGGTTGGCATCTACATTTACCTGATTATTATTTTTAATGATGCAAGCCTTTGAAAACTCAAAAATGTTATTTTGAAGCATCTCTGAGATGAGTTTTTTTAAAGTCTGTGTTTCAAAGTGTCATTTGCAAAGACTTTTTGAGGAGTGTGTACAAGTCTTTTTTACTAATGTACCAAAACTAGCTTTAGTAATTGATAAGCATTTTATTTTTATGTGATATTGTTAATGCATTACACAGAATGTTTCTCTGTTAGCCATTATTGTGTTCAATGAAGGAGAAAACTATCTAGCTATTAATGCTATACCATTGGTGTATTTATGTGCCATTCCTTCATCAGCCCATGGGTCTGTTAAATATTATACAGTCTGTGTCCCCTCTATCAACAAAAGGCCACAAATTCCACTATCAACAATCAGTACCGGTACTTACAGTTCAGCCGAGAGTGGCTTATAATTATATGTCTGCAACATAATTGGCCGAGTTTTGCTGAAACACTAAAAAATAGTGATATATGGAATGGAATAATAGTAATACATGTACTAATTAGTACGATTAATGGTCTCTTGTATATGGTTGTGGACTTGTGGTCTGGTGTAATGGTACTAATTAACATTCTGTTCTTACCAATGGTATAGTAGAGCAGGTGGGAATGCCATTAATGCCGTCATCACAAAATGACAAACTGGAAGATGAAGGTAAATTTAAAATTTTTATGCATATAGTTATGGCCAAAAGATACGTTACAATTAACACTCAAGGTGGGGTGGTAATTAGCACAAAGCTGGAGGGGTGTTAGGGTTAGAGCAGGCAATGCAGTTGTGAGCGGCCTCAACTAGATAATGTATGTCGCCCCCTGTGGACCGGCTTTATTCTTTGCAGGAGGCATACCACCGTGTGGTCTATGCGCTCGTAAGGGATTAACATATATGTGTATGATTATGAGTAAGAATTTTGTGGTTCTTTTCAATGTCTAGAGGTGTGGAGATATTCGGCCAAGGAGAATAATAACCAACAACTCGCACCAGGAAATATTCCAGGTAAATTTGAACAAATAAGAGCTGTCTTTACGATCACTTAACATTCCTCTTTTTGTGTGGTAGGGAGGGAGGTAGGTAGGTAGGTAGGTAGGTAGGTGGTAGGTAGGTAGGTAGGTAGGTAGGGAGGGAGGGAGGGAGGGAGGTAGGTAGGTAGGTAGGTATAAGTAGGTAGGTAGGTAGGTAGGTAGGGAGGTAGGTTGGTATAGATAGAGAGGTTGGTCGATTATAGTGATGCCGCGTTGTAAATGGACCAGTTGCAGCTTGCCAATGATCATTGCATGTAGAGAGTTCGAAAGTTAACCTTTGTAATTTCCAACATTTCCTGTGCTGGCTGATTCAAAAGTGCTAAGAAAATGTCCTATTTGTTATAGGTGTAGGCACATCACCTTCGTTAAGTGGACGGAGCACTCCGTCCATTCAGGAAGAAGCGACTGCTAATGAGCAGACAGAACATGATGGTAAGTATTACTATAGATGATACAAATTACATGATACAATTGTTTGTGCAACTTGTCAAGTTGTCTGCAAAGCCATTGAGAGAGAAGTTGCTCCAATCAGTACAACAATTAGTAGCCCACAAAGGCACAAACCTATGACTACTTTGCGACATACAGTATACTGACAAACGTAAAAGACAAAGAACAGCCTCACGAAAGACAGGGTGCAGTTTACGAAGATCAAATGCGCCGACTACCAGGACACTTATATTGGTGAAACCGGCAGAAACCTAAAAATCAGACTAGCTGAACACAAACGAGCTACTAGAGAAACGGGGACAGGACTAATCACATAACTGATCACCACGTACAAACAAAACACGACATTGACTGAGTACCAACTACAAATAGCGACTTACATTAGAAAGTTGGTATACCAACTTGGAACACAAACCACTTAACAGATCACAACAATTACCGACACCTTACAAACAATATACAACCACGCAACAAACAACTGATGACCAACAATATTGGCCCACGCTTAACGCGCGACGTAACACCCACTCACACTAATTATGACACAAACAAACAATGACGTAATGAACCAGACGTATATATAGGCAAACTCTGACAAGCACGCTTTACGCTGATGACCGCTGCTGAGGCCGTCGAAATATCAATCACCAACAATAGTCTTTCTCAAGACTACAACAACCTGGACGATCAACTTCACACATCTAATAATAATAATACTCCTAGGTTCAAACCATTTACTTTATTGCAAGATTATAATTGAGATGACAATTGTTTTGATTTTGTTTTGTTGGCAATTGTTGCTTTTATAAATGTACATTATAACTTGTTGATGTCGTGGTTATAGATGCCTGCAGTGCTAGTTTCTACATTGAAAATACGACGGAACCAGTTGATCAAGAACCCATTAGTAAGTATTAGACAGTGGCGGCACTACGTGGGTGTAGGCCCCGGTGCGAGAAAAAAATGTGGCCCCTCCCGCAAAGTGACGAGGTACATGGGTCTGGGTGATTCTCCGCTGGAAATTTTTTGAATTTAGGGTCTCTGAAATGGCATTTCCTGCATTTTGAGAGCGCTTTTGAATAAAATCTAAAGACCACAAATCACTTTTTTGTAGTGTATCCATTATTTTATTTTTAATATAATAGCCCCATTAATAAAAAGAGGCAGTTTGCCAGATAGGTGCGGCGCACCGTTTTGCACACCCGTAGTGCCGCCACTGAGTATAGATATAGTGGTTGAAGGTTTCTTAGTTTCAAATAAGGGAAATATTGCTTCTGCACATTTTGACACACATTTTGATATATATTTTACAGCTGCAAACAATGAGAATACCGATATTGTTGATGCTTCTTCAATCGACGTTTGTGTGAATACGGACGGTAGTAAGTATAATACTATTAGGGGTCATCCATAATTATCAACATTTTTACAAGCGTACAGAGCGTACTCTTTTTTTTCCGACCCCCTCCCTTCCAGAGCGTACTCTTAAATGTTGAACCTTATGCACAACGGTTGCTCTCTTCACCAAGAATTTGCGTAATGTTTCTATTTCATGGTCGAGTGAGCTATTGTCGGTCTAGCCTGCGTGCAGACTCTATGATTGTAGAGTCTGCACGCAGGCTATTGTCGGTCGCCATTGTTGTGATAATGAAGCTAATGCTTCCACTACGATCCAGTTTTCTTTTTTGAAGGATAATTTTCTTGCCAAAATCGTTGCAAGTGGAAGTACTGCTGTGCATTCAATGAAAGCCATCATCGACATTTTAAAAAGCGTACATTGGTCATTAACCCCCCCCCCCCCCCCCCCCCCCCCCCCCCCCCCCCCCCCCCCCCCCCCCCCCCCCCCAGCGTACGCTCTGTACGCTTGTGAAAATGTTGATAATTATGGATGACCCCTAAGCCTAAACGTTTCACCCCATTCACGTTAAAGTTTGGATAATTTTACAAAACCTATGATATGAAAATGTCGTGCTGCGTCCATATTTTACTTCAGGTGCAGGGTAGAGAATTGCTAAGTTTACAACGTTCATTATCATCGGAGGAGTTATTATACGCACATTTTCAAGTAAATTTGTGGAACAAACTTGAAGATTGAAACAATATTTTAATGAGTGAAACTTCTTTACCCTGCACCTCACGTCAGAGACCATCTCATTTACATATCAAACAAACTGAAATATTTCAAAAACGAAGTAAAATATGGAAAAGTTGTAAAAGGTGTTACTCTGTCATTTTACCAGTTCTTTCATATTAGACAAACTTAATTTTTGTTGCCAAACGGTCCTTTAAGGATTTCCACCACTAATAAATTCAATAATCAAACACATGTGAATTATTAGTGATAATGTCACATGTGTCCGCGATTATCGTGATCCAATGCTGTAATGTTTGTTGAGAAATGGGACTATGGGAGTATTTTTTATATTCTGTAACAAACAGAACATACCTGGAAACACAGCCGACTATACGAAAAGCCTTCGCAAAAAAGCCTTCAAAACCCCAGAAACTTTTTGAACTTCATTATGAACCCTGTGAAAGACTTGCTTTTCTTTTCTTTTTTTTCTACTTGAGGATCAATACCGATTGATAAAATCCCAACTAATATCTACATGTCCATGTGTCGGAAATTGGACCTAAAACTTATGGGCAAGGACTGGAGAGCTATGGTAGGAGAAATGCACTACGAGAATTGTTATATTAAAGATTTTGCGAAGAATGAAAGCCCCAGTGATGCTGTTCTTTCCCACTGGAGAACTGAAAAACGACACGATGTGCATGGTTTAGTGGAGATTCTTGAGAATCTTAAAAGAGATGACATCGTAGAAAGCATACAGAACTGGCTTTTGGAAATTAAGCATAGAAAATGAAATTCTGACAATTGAGCATCACGCAGAACGAGCAGTGAAGGACGGTGTTGGTTACTCTTGGGATTAAAATGTATTCATTATTATAATGAATAATTAATTCTATTGACGCCGACGCTGTTGTCTCTTTCGTAAACTGACGTTACATGGCATACTATCAGACATAGTTTGACGCTACTACTCTGGAGCTTAAAAGGTTTTTGAACGTAACTGTCCATGCAGATTGCAGACACAACTTTCGACACTCCAATCTCGTGTCATCGTTGTAAGGTCATCGCGATTCAATTAGGCGTGGGCGCTATTGATATACCAAGCCTCCAGATCAACGTCTCTGATGGTACCGTGGATTAGTGGTAATAATTTTGGAATTTTCCCACGCCAATCGCATGGCCCATTGGCATTGAGTCGCGATGACGGTGATCTACTTACCAGAAGCTTATTTGCATCTTGTTAATAGATAACGTCATCGTAGGTTCTATGAGGGTATAAATAAGGATCCTAACTTTACAATGATCACCCCTGATGAAGACACTAGATTGGAGTGTCGAAACGTTGGGTCATGGACAGTAACTTTTAAACTGGTTACGTTCAAAAAACTTTTTAAGCCAACGTCAAACTATGCGGTCTGATTTATCAACTGGCTGCATTGGGAAATCATTTGATGGCATACAATATCAAAACATTCAACGATGCTGCCCACACTCAAGAGACTGCAAGACTTCAAATACCTATAGACGCGAGAATGGAGAGTATAGAATACTAAAAAAGATACCAAAGACTGCAAAGTACTTGCTTCATGAACCGCACTCACAATATCAAGAAAAGCTGGCAGTCCAACCTGACGAAAGGGCTGAAACAGAGGATCATCAGTGCTATATTGAAACAATCCTACTCTACGGATGCCTGCCATGGACACTCATCAAAGCGCGAGACCAGCATCGTGTCCGACTCGAGAGCTGTCGACGGAGCTGAACTGAACGTGGAAAGTAGTTTATTTATACAATTTTATATTCACTCGGTTTTATATACGGTTTTATATTCTACTCGTTTGTGGCAACACGCTTACTCGTACCTCTCTCGTACCTCGTTCGCAACTCGTTCGTACCTCGTTCGTACCTCGTTCGTACTTGTCTCGTACCTCGTTCGTACCTCGTTCGTACCTCTCTCGTACCTCTCTCGTACCTCTCTCGTACCTCGTTCGTACCTCTCTCGTACCTCGTTCGTACCTCTCTCGTACCTCGTTCGTACCTCTCTCGTACCTCGTTCGTACCTCTCTCGTACCTCGTTCGTACCTCTCTCGTACCTCGTTCGTACCTCTCTCGTACCTCGTTCGTACCTCTCTCGTACCTCGTTCGTACCTCGTTCGTACCTCTCTCGTACCTCTCTCGTACCTCGTTCGTACCTCGTTCGTACCTCGTTCGTACCTCGTTCGTACCTCTCAGTTATCTATTACCTTATCAGTTATCTCGTACCTCGCTCGTACGTTAGCGACACAAACGACTCGTGAATATACAACTGTACCTCGCCACTTTCCATGCGCAATATATATATTTTATGTTTTTATATATTTGTTTAATGCGATATATATATATATATTTATGTTATGCTAGTAATACTACCTTATTGGCTGTGCTAAGTCAATCATCATCAACTCCACCACGATGACGAGCCCCAATCAGGGCGAAACAGCTGTCCTTATGCATAAACTGTCCATGGTTGCTGTTCCATACTACTAATAGTTGTCAGTTTGCTCAAGTTTTACTAGGGTTGACAAAAGACACGTTTGCTGGTGGTTGTTGGGATATATTTATTATTTTGTCATTGTTATTCAGTAAATTAAGTAAAGGTCAAAGTAAAACATATAGGTTATAAACCGTGACCGAGGTGTTTAAGCGATATATCAACCCGAGGGCGAATTGCCCAAGGATTGATATATCGGGTGAAGTTTCATATAAATCCCGAAATGACGTCACAATGACGTCACTATCAGTAGTAAAATTCGAAATTAAAATCAGCTATTATTTCTGAAATAAAGCGTTATCGTATTAGAGTTAGGGTTAGTATTAGGTGTAGGGTTATGTATTAGGTGTAGGGTTATGTTGGGGTTAGGACTGTTTTAATTCGGGATATTTATATGAAACGTCAGCCGATATATCGCTTAAACACCGAGGTCTAAGGTATATAACCGCCTTATATCATCACCTCATGAATAATTTTATGAGGTTAATAAGTACTTTATCAGAGATAATGGCCACTAGTAGAGAACAAAGGAAACTGAACCAATGATGATATAAGATATAGTATAATATAGGTACTATTTTTGTAATGAATTATAATTTACTGATGGTAAAAATACTCTTAGAGAGGACCATGCAAAAATCACCGAAAGGTTGGGCCGGTGGAAAAAAGAAAATTGTACAAAAAAAAGTTCTTGTCCTCCTTGCTTTCAAGGTAAAAATAGTCTTTGCCCTGTTATCAACCTTTAGGGTAAAAAGTCAATGCCCTGCCGTTGTGTCTTTGGATATGTGAAGTGCTACTACAGCGGAGGATAGATATGAGAGACCAGTGAATGAGTTAATGAGAAGAGGGGATGCACCGCACCCCTATCCCCATTGCTTTTTGCACACTCTATATCCTGTTTATAGTATTTATATTATATTATTTTAAAATATCTAATATATTAAGTCAATGTTTTAATAACAGAAAAAGTAAGTACCCTGCTATTTAGTTATTATAAAAAAACTAATGGCCCTGCCTTTCGTGTGACCAAAAAAAAGTTATAGCCCTGCCATCTTTTCAACCGGCCCAGCCTTTTGGTAATTTTTGCATGGTCCCTTAGTACATCATCTTCGTACAATATCATCATCTTCATATTATGAGAATTAATTCTGCATCTATAAATGCAGATGAACTGCACCTTAGAGTGAGTGTCAGGCCGTCATGCATTGCGGGTGTTTGTTATTGTTTTCGTATAGATCAATACGGAAGTTTGCAACAAATAGCAATAAAAATATTCAGTCTAGTATATTTTCACTTTGGAAATCCACAAACTAACGCGTGTAATGAAAGGATTGCAAAGATATCGACGGATTCGGATCACGATTTGAATTAGGCGTACCACCAATGGCCGGTGAGAAAAACAAGCGCGCAATGCATTACCCTGACACTCACTATTTACAATTTTTTAATTATATACTTTTTTACTACATTTTTATAATATAGGAATGTTTATAATACAGAATTTATAATACAGGCATAGAAGTTCTTTGCCTCCGTCAGGGGTTATTTTAAGGAATTTTTATCACTGCACAAAGAGCTGAAAAAGGCGCGATGGAGCAGCTTGGTAGCTCGTCAGTAATCAACTATAGTCATACTGTCATAGTATACATAAGCAGGCCCTCCTGTTTAATGAGTTAGTCCCTTTCACACAGCATACATTCGCATTTTCAAAATAACAATGCTCAAACAGTAGCACACGGGCACAAAGCCACAAACGCATCGACCTGAGAGAAGCCTCAAGCATGTTATGTTGGCACCGTTGGGTAGGGCCTGCTATAGTAGCTACATGTATACTCGTGTATCTTGAATGTTGAAATGCCAGAATTTTTTATCACTGCACGTTAAAATAATCCCTGGCCTCCGTTATTTCTAGTCACTTCCTCGCTTCGTTGGATCTCCCGTCTCAAGTACTTTTTGGTGACTCTAATGTGACGCAATGGCAGATCTTTTATTTGAAAGTAAACACTGGGCACAAGCTTCGCTTTGCTGTGTATTTTAAATGTTTTATGGCATTCATGGCACTCGGAGCCCTCTTTACAATCACGATTAATAGAAGAAACATCATTAGCCTGGTGTCGCAATAACATGATGCAATCCTGCGAAGAAAAGGGGAATACCCTAAAATATGCAATGTCATGATTCGATCCCATCGTCCCACTCGGCAGACTTTGATATTGTATCAAATTACATCATGGTAGTTTCTTCTGGCTGTACTCACTCCAGATAATGCCAAAAATGGGGCTCTACCGTGTCCACTTTTCCTTGGTTATGGTGAGTTTTTAAGCACGTTATTAAATCTTAATTGGAGTGCCAACATTACCAATATTTCAAGCGTTTTAAACTTCTACAATATTGAAGCGTGTCCTAGTTATTTATTGCCTAGTACCGGCAATCTCGATATCTCTCGATGATGAATTCCAGATTCCTAAAACTAATGAATAATTGAGTACCTGTCTATACTCGATAACCACTTGTTTATTCGCGCTCACAGCGTCGACTTGTAATATTAATTTTTTCCATCTTTAAAACAAAACAAAGGCATCCAAGTGCTTTCAGTATCAATAAAAGAATATTACAATAAGTCTTATAGATAGATATTCGTGTACATGTAGAGTTTGCATCGTTAAAACGAAGCATACAGTCACACAAGTGAAGTGTGTCTATTTGGAAACCACTTTGATGCAGACTTTGTAATTAGGTGTAATTCGCGACCGAGTTTATCTGCCAGCACAATAATAGATAATTTCTCAACGTATATCAAAATTTCTAAAATGTAAAGTCTTTAAAAAAGTAATTTTATACACACAGGTAATTCATGACATTTGATTTCTTTTATTGAAAAGATTTTGGCTGTGACAATTTATGCTGGAACCAAACTATCCTGTCCAAAAGGGAATTATGGAATAGTATTAACTAGTGGCATACTCATTTGCAAGAGTTGCAGTTTCATTTCAAAGTGCCCTCATGGTATGGGAATGTCTACGTTAGTACAATGTGGTGACATTATACATCAAAATACAAAGTTACGCTGTCTTCACTGTATTGCCGGGAAAAACTTTTCATCTACCTACGACAATTCCATGTGTCAGCCATGTCAAAGCACAACCTGTAAACCAAACGAAGCGTTTGATGGCAAATGTACAGTATTCCCTCCACGAGACACCACCCAATGTAATGGTAAATGTGTGAAAGGCTATCACACCAAAACTGACAGTGTTGATGATTGCACGCCATGTGCTAAATGCTATGGCCCAAAAGCTAAGCGTGTTAAGAAGTGCATTGCCGATAATGAACCAAGTGATAGACAGTGTGAAGTTCTCACAGCCTCACCCTCTCCCACCGGCTTGCCCTCTCCTACTGTTGCTACCGAACAACATAAAGTTGTCATTACAGAACTAGCAGCTAGCAAGGGGAAGGAAGATGAAGAAAAGAGTAATACAGGTTACAAAGCTTATGGCCATCCAGCTATGTTTGGCACATTTTTAGTGATAATCAGTGTTGCGATCACATGCTTGTTAACGATCGCATGGAAAAAGAAATGTTCTAAACAGAAAACAAGTCAAAACATTGAATCTCAACAAGTTGTTCATCCTCACCAAGTTCAGAATTCTAGTGAGTTAATTATGAATTACATTATTCTGCAAGTTTGCCTCCATATAGGTATAATAATAATAATAATAAAAAAGACGTATTATACAATAGTCTCAATGCTCTTACAACAATATATTCTTAAAGTTACTTATAAAACTAATTACAGTTTCATTACAAGATAAAGCCTATAACACCATGAACAAAAAACTATTAATTTTAAAAAAGAAAAGTCTTAAGACTTAAAACTACTTAACATTTCAAAGCTTCTAATTTCCTGTGGTAATAAATTCCACAGTTTTGGTGCTGCAACCGAGAATGCTCTGTCTCCTTGAGTCACCATCAAGGTATGCATATACCATTCGTATCATAATTAATGATGAATTACAGGCACCATGCCAAAACTAGCACTGTATTGAAAAACTAACAAAAATAAATATATCTGTTTTGATAGTGAACATTGTTAATGTGCCATATTTATTTATCTCATGCAAGAAAATTTCTGTCACAATTATAACAATGCAACAAATACTAAACGGTACAATAAAGCGCAAATTGCTACTTTGAAGGTTGTTGGAAGCTCAATACCAGTATTCATTTAATGAATATCAAGAGAAACTATTGCCTGACAGTATTAGTGTTATACAAAATTGCCAAGTTATACCATATGTGTAAAAAACATAGCACACTTTTCACTAATGCTCTGGAATGGAGAACTATAGAGATGGACAACCTTGAGAGCCTGCTTGTGGAGAACTTAGTGTTTAATGATAAAAACATGATTTTATATATTACAATAAATTGTGTTCAAATTCTTAGGCTTGACAAAAAATAAAGTCAACAACGTCATTTACATGTGTCATAAAAATGCCTAGGGTTGCACTATGGGTTGCAACACCTAACCTGATAATTACCACACATACATTAGTTATGTAAATTCAGCATGAAATCTATGAACACTACAATTCTCAGTCTATAATTTGCTTATTATAAGTACTAATTACAGTATACTTATAAATTATGTTTTCTTTCATTAGTGGTAGAATTAGAAGATGTTCGTGAAACAAATCATAATGATGATGGTATAGCATCTGGCTTTACAGATTCATCAGTTAAACCTAGTACAATACTGAAGAAAAATCGAGCAAATTCGTTTGGTGTTGGTATGTAATTTTGCAACCGAAATTTTATCTGCTATTCATTCATTCATTGTGTCCTCCAGTCCCAACAGGAACTGGTGAAGTATTATATAATATATTTATTCATTTGGAATTTAAATTTAAAGCTTTTTACTGTAAATCATGCTTCAGTTGAATGATATAATTTTCTGATTTCTCATTATACCATTTAGGGAAAAGAAAAGTTTCATTTTCACATGAGCAATCAATTTCGGCTTCTGAAAAGAGCGAGGAAAGTAAGTATATATTTAGACTTTGTTCGGAAATGGGAGCTGAGTTATTCTTTTATAAACATATAAATTAGACCCCCTAAACTAGTTTTCTTTTGAGTTTTTTACATTACAGTGATCAGGCTAGGGAGTCAATTAATATGTGCACATAAAAGTATTGAATTTAATCCGTATATATCCATCCAGTTAACTATATGGATAAACTCAAAATAACAGTACTGCTACAGGTACCTCTGTCCTACTGCATGAATACCTGGACTTAGTATATTTTTAACCCTTTCCCCACCCCCCCCCCCCCCCCCCCCCCGCAAATCAAATAGTTACAACACACAGATCATTCCACACATGTATATTAGCATGATAAAGCTGACAATTTATGTGCAGTATCTGTCATTTGATTGGCCAACACCTGGTAATTTATTTTAAAGCAACAGAAGACATAGACAGCCTTTCTAGGGCAAGGGTTAATTATCACAACTTTGTTGCACACCTACACTCCTACAGGGAGGCATAGGAAAAATGTGGCGGTTTTGTGTGGGTGGCGTACGTAGTAGGGAAATGGTTAAACTCGACTCCATCATATCTGCGAGATATGTTACTATAACCTCTCTATTTGTAAATTCAAGTATGAACTGTTAAAACATACAACTGAACACATGTACGATTCTAGCTGTCGATCTAGTCTTCTTGTTGAAATGTGTTGTTAGTTTATTTTATTTATTTATTATAATTTATAATACATATATCAATGACAAAGTATTACAACTACAAATTGAATGTATTAGGGTAAACCAAAAACAGAATTCAAGATTCCCTCTGGATCAGGTCACCCTTTACAAGTGACCCTCCATAGTGGGAAAACATACTTTATCGTTTTCGCGAACGCCTTGAAAACGCCGTTCGAAGTTCGAACACAAACGCATTCGAATGCCGTTCAAACGAATTCGAACGCCGTTCGTTTGAACGGCGTTCGGTAAGCGTTCGAACGCTGCTAAACGCCGTTGGAACGGCTGACTACTAACCGTTCGAACGAATCGCCGTTCGAACGGTTGAACGCTTGTAGGCACTAGCCAACTTCCAGCACACAAGCGTTCGAACGCCACTCACTAGCCGTTCGAACGCTATAGCTAGCCGTTCGACTGATTTTTCACCAAACCGTTCGAACGGTTCGAACGCCGTTCGAAATCGTTCGAACGGCGTGCCGTTTTTTTTGCGTAATGGATCAATAAGCTCCGTAGGGTACTTTTTCTACTACTGAATGTGGTATTTGTATATAAATAAATAAATAAATCAGCTGCCATTTTTGAATAAGTCTATAGTAGCTATATGTAAATGTTCTTATATTTAACAATTATTGGATGAGTGAAGCACGATGTTGAGAAATTATCAAGTCCAGGTGGATAACATCTACCGAGGCCTTGATAATTCTCGATATCATGCGAAAACCAAACCCAATATATAATTGTTTTATTATGCACAAGAAGTGCTAAAGCAATGCGTCGTCGAAATATATTTTCAACACTTCACCGAGCGGCTCCTTTTCTTCGGGTATTTCACTTATTTTCTTCACTTTCAAATAGTCGTAGAAGATATCCCAGTGCTGTCTTCGTAGCTCGTTTTGTGTTCACTACCTCCTTGTCATCTAATAGTTTCTTAAAATCGTTTTCTGTTACGTTGGCGAATGTTTGCGAAGAACCCGCCATGATTTTCCTATTTTCTTTCGCCGTAAAAAAGCTGGCACTGACAAGCAAGCTAGCAACACGATATTGGAATAATGATGTCATAGCTACACTTTTTGAACCATAATCTTGGAACATTGACGTCACATGAAGCTGATGTCACAAATTAGCTGTATGCCAACAGCCAATCAAAATCGAGATAGAGTAGAAAATGCATAATAAACACATTTACTGTCACTCTGCAGATAAATAACCCTGGCTCTATAATGAGCTAATTATCCACGTTTCTTACTCAGGAGAAGCTTTGGTTCCAAGGAGATCAGCTAGCGTGACTGATGATGATTTCAACACGAATGATGATGTACCAACAACTTCAGCAACTGCAGGGCAATCAGTTAGGAAAAGGAGTCTTTCATCCAGTTCTAGCAGTGGTTCGTAATATACTACTACTAGATGCTGTTTTAACTATGATAATAATCATCATCATCTGCATCATCATCGTCATCATTGTAATAATAATAATAAATAAACAGAAAGTTGGTATACCAACTTGGAACATACACCACTTAGCAGATCACAACAATTACCAACACCATAGTATGATACAAAAGACTTCTTCACACGCACCAACGAACAATAGATCCACCAACGAACAATAGACTGGCCCACGATTAACGCACATGGTACAACACCACAAATGATGATGTAATGAACCAGACGTATATATAGGCAAACCTGACAAACACGCTTTACTTGACTCTGAAGATGACCGCAGCTGAGGCTGTCAAAATGTCAGTCACCAACAACAGTCTTTCTGAAGACTACAACAACCTGGACGATCAACTTCACACATCTAATAATAATAATGATAATAAAGACGTTTTTAAGAGCATTATAAAATAGTCTCAATACTCTTATGTTATGAATACCCAAATATTCCTAATATAATTTAGACTTACAATTTGACAGAGCTTAAGAGATTTTTTAGAGAAAAAACACATTGATGATTGCTGTATGAATGTTTCATCCGTCATTGTATCATCCTTCATTGTATTTTTAGCTGGAAAGAAACGCTTGAGCTTAAGTCGTCAAAACTCAAATCCTGGCTCCACTAACGAAAACGAGAGTGAACTTACAAGTACGTTGTTATGTAATTTAAACATTTCAACACTTTTTTCCTTCTTTCTTTGCGATTGAGGTTGCACAAGAAAAGATCATGCATGTGTAACAAGATCATGGAGTATTGCAGTGGGTTGGCAAATTTTTTATTTTCTTATATTAATGCTACTTTCCTTTTCGTTTTGTTTTTCCTAGATGGCGTTCGAAAGAGTAAAACTTTCAGCAGTTTTAGCAGTCTTTTAGGACCAAAAGGAACAGCAGGTAATTCAATATTATTGTTCCAGAACTTTTAATTTTAGCCACGGAAAATTACCTTTTTAATAGACCATTTAATCTCTCAATATAAATCAAATTAACATTTCAGATCTCACTTGGTTCTTGAAATATTAAGATTGTACATATCGTCACACGCTAAAAACGTCAATTTCTATAATTCTTATGTAATGTAATGTAATGTAATGTAATGTAATGTAATGTAATGTAATGTAATGTAATGTAATGTAATGTAATGTAATGTAATGTAATGTAATGTAATGTAATGTAATGTAATGTAATGTAATGTAATGTAATGCGAAGCTACAGGATATTGAAAACTCGAAAAGAAGCTTGCACAACGAATTGGCTTGTTACAACAGAATCTTCAAACTTAAAAATCTAGCAGCTTGAGTTGTTTTAAATAAGGACAACAATCTATCTATATGTCTGTCTGTCTGTCTGTCTGTCTGTCTGTCTGTCTGTCTGTCTGTCTGTCTGTCTGTCTGTCTGTCTGTCTGTCTGTCTGTCTGTCTGTCTGTCTGTCTGTCTGTCTGTCTGTCTGTCTGTCTGTCTGTCTGTCTATCTATCTGTCTGTCTGTCTGTCTGTCTATCTATAAACCATGCAGGCCTCAAACACACGTTTTACTTGCAGTAATTCTAATGCTTGTTTTCACTATTTTTCTTTCGTTACAGAGGAGACAACGCCTATTCTGTCCCCCGATAGCAATGGCAAGGATTTTCCCCTCAGGATAAATATGACGAATATGATATCAGATCAAGACAGTTCTCAAGGTGAAAGAGAACCATATCATAATTATTGTCTTTATCATTATCATTATTGCCATAATCATTATCATCATGCATGTTAGCTCAAGTAAAGCAGTAACAGTGGAGTGCTTGTAGGTCTAAAGCCATGTTGCGAATTAGTAACAGTTTTGTTACTAATGCACCAGTGTTGTTACCTGTGCACCAGTTTCACTGTATATGGGAGTTGATCATTTATCAGTGGCGCAGCCAATTTAATCAATTTAGCTGAAAGATTATCAAGACCTATTGCCAATTTTTTTAGACCCCACTACGAAGAAACCTTCGCAACTGAATGCCGAAGTTTACAGAGATGTTTGTTTAAAATTAAACCAGGATATCGAAGGCAAAGATTGGCAGGCTTTGGCTGGTCGCATGGGGTATACAAATGAGGTTGTGAAGAATCTCAAACTTGAGAAAGATCCAGCTGATGCCCTCTTGTCGAGCTGGCAAACGAAATCTGGAAACGACGTGAAGAAACTCATAGAGTATCTTAGAGATATGGAAAGAAACGATGTTATTGAATTGCTGGAAAAATCAAACCCTTAAATGAAACTTCGCTGTATGGTACGACATATAGGTTATTTAACAACATGCCATTAGGGAGAGACCTGCTCCGGCTTCTCATTGGTCGATAAATATAGTAACACTGCGGTGACGTACTCAGATTTCAAGTCGCTTGGTTTAATACCGCTACCACAATCTGTCACCAGATCATTGATCGCATTTTATATATGAATTCGCAATGATGGATTTATTTGAAAAGAACTACCATAAGAAAATCTTAGTAATAAGTTTAAAAACTATCCATATAGCGACTTTTTGTATCTAATATCGAACAGATGCCAACTAGAGAATACACTGTTTACACTATATGCACTTAGGGGATATCACAGAAGAAATGATGCACACTAACTTCATTCCGAATGGTTTAAAATTGTGTGCATTTAACGCTCAGACGCGCAGGGACTTTTCTAAAAGCTATTTTCTCAGCAGTGAGGAAAAATTCTCACTTACCTCTGATCCAAAGCACACTTTTGGGATGACAAATACGTTTACCTTTTTGGATACTTTTCACTCTGTTGCTGTGAAAGACCAACATCGCGCGCAGATTGATTATAGAGTAAATACTTGTAGAATACACGCATGACAAATCACACGAAATGCATAACAGCTACATAGGTTTTAAAATCGAATAGGAGCCAATCGCAAGGTATAAATATACAAAGAGAATCATACTCGCTGATGTACGCTGATTGTTACACAAGTTTCAAAAATCCGTTTTGTGTGATTTGCGTATTGAATGCGTATTTTCTATTAAACGCATTATAACTAGGCCTTACTAATCATCACCATGATGCAAACATTCAAGGAATTAGTTTTGTTAACCAGTCAGCCACTCAGTCACTACGGAGATTTTTTCCTGTGAAAATACACGCATTCAACAACAGAAACGCAATGTTTAACGCTAACGTCGCTTATACCATCACTGCAGTGTTACTATATTTATCAACAATAAGAAGCCGGAGCAGGTCTCTCCCTAATGGCATGTATTTAACAAATAGCGTCCATTTTCTATTTCTTTTTTAAATAAGACTAAGAAATGTACTGTGACGTCATGACCGTGCTTACAAGAGACTGGATCGAGCAACCTGGGCGCCGCCATCTTGGGAAAATCGGTTCTCAAATTCAAGCCCATATGGTTCCGAAGGTCGTCACTCCAATGGCTGCCACGCGCTAATTCCGGCTTCATAGTTACTGTTATGGAGCCGTAGTTTGTGTTCTATATTATGGGGAAACCTTGGACAACTAATTTATTTTAGCATCTTAAAAGATCAAAGACAGATAGTCTCTGTCGCCTATAGTAAAACTATATAACGTGGTTCATTCAAGATGGCCGCCGCGAAATATTCCTGGCTTCATTTTTTTTCAGCGTTCAAACAATAGTTGCTCGATCCAGTCTTTAGTAAAGATAATCACTCCTCGCGTTTCCCTCGCGCGTTCTCTCCCCAGATCATCATACACCACGTGTACAAATATTTTTTTGTAATATCAAATTTTGTTGAAATATTTATGCTTGTCTGGAAGTAGTCGAGAACAAGTTGATTTTTTAGATTGTTAAAATGTCTGAATTGAAAATTTATATTTGCAATAAACTCTCTTACTTTAAAAAGCTCTTGAAATTATAAAGACGCGCGTTTATGACTCTTCTTCCCACATGATTCACTTTGTTCTTGAAAATTTGATTTGATAATCCCAAAGATATACAGGCTTTTTCAGTAAGTCATTATGCAATGTGACGTAATGCAATGTGATATTTACATATAAAACAAATCTTCTAACGTCTTACAACGATATCTTACAACGTACTGTAACGTCTTACAACGTAGCGTAACGTCTTACAACGTACTGTAACGTCTTACAACGTAGTGTAACGTTACGTACAACGTAGTGTAACGTCTTACAACGTAGTGTAACGTCTTACAGCAATGTAACGTCTTACAACGTAGTGTAACGTCTTACAACGTAGCGTAACGTCTTACAATGTAGTGTAACGTCTTACAACGTAGTGTAACGTCTTACAACGTACTGTAACGTCTTACAACGTACTGTAACGTCTTACAATGTAGCGTAACGTCTTACAACGTAGTGTAATGTCTTACAACGTAGTGTAACGTCTTACAATGTACTGTAACGTCTTACAATGTAGCGTAACGTCTTACAACGTAGTGTAACGTCTTACAACGTACTGTAACGTCTTACAATGTAGTGTAACGTCTTACAACGTAGTGTAACATCTTACAACGTAGCGTAACGTCTTACAACGTACTGTAACGTCTTACAACGTAGCGTAACGTCTTACAACGTAGCGTAACGTCTTACAACGTAGTGTAACGTCTTACAATGTAGTATAACGTCTTACAACAATGTAACGTCTTACAATGTAGTGTAACGTCTTACAACGTAGTGTAACGTCTTACAACGTAGTGTAACGTCTTACAACGTAGTGTAACGTCTTACAACGTACTGTAACGTCTTACAACGTAGCATATTGCCCAGCAAATAGCTTTAAAAATAGGCATAACAAATTTTGAAAAGAAAGATTTTAATACAGCTAACGTTTCGTTACTAAACTCGTAACATCATCAGAGTGACAAATTACAATAAGTGAAGGAGGCATATATATATAGCTAAACTGTTACATAAATAGAAAGTAACAAAATATGTCACAAAGGAAATTAAAAGCGAGACGACGGAGGAACAAAGTACGTGTGATCACAGATTGCTACCTTTAGCAATTCTATAAATTCTATAAATTAGAAAAGTGTTAAAGGAAAAGATCTAATGTTGGCATTAAGAGACGGTTTAAACTTAGAAATGAATAAACTCTTTCGAAGTAGGAGCCTGAAGACGAATTTCGTGGAGCCTGAAGACAAAATAGAAAACTCATCCAAAGAACATAAACCATGTTTTTACGCATATAAACCATGGTTTTTTACGCATCAGGATTTTTTTAGACACAACTGTACTAATTAATTGTGTATCAATCAGTGGACATATACATATGTCTTGTTATTGGCCTAATTGGTTAATATTGTCCAATCACAAACGAGCTTCGGTGTTAATACACATACCTCGAATGACCCGCGCGGTTGTTCGACAAATAATTGCCAACAAGACAGTTCGCAAAATTTGAATAAACCTGGAAATTTCTATCGGTTTTGAGGAGTTAACCCGTTTGTGTTATCCAACGAAGAAGTCTTTCTTGTTTCGTATTTCATATGAAGGTTTTGTGCGCGTTGAAACGGTAGCTATTGCTAGGTTTTAGCGTTTGCTCGTGTGGGATATTAGAGAGAAAGACAACAGGTATTCTTTTGAGTCTTCTGCCAAACCAACGACCGTAATGTTTTACCAGCTGGGAAATTCACTACAGTAAAACAACCTCAGGGAAGATGTTTAAACAGTGTCATCTTTAGTGCAAGGGATTGTTTGCCTTCTGGAAAGCAGACAAACGGAATAAAAACACCTATACCTTATACCGCTGTAACGCTACTTCGTCAGTGGATATATTTATACAATCTCTTTGGTGATAACTTCAGTTCGGTTACAGCGATGACGTTAAGCAGGCGAATGATGTCAGAAGGAGAATAGTCTCAGCTTTGTTCTCATCTACGTCTGGCTTGTGTTTGGGACGAGAGACTAACGGTGTTTTATATGGAATTGTTCGCCCTTTGCTTTACCCTGACTTACTTTGTCGGTTGTTATAAGGATTAATTTCCAGACTTTGGGGTATTTTTTCAAGCGACGATGGACGAAGATGACCACGATGTTTATGTAGCTCAACTTCGGGAGGTCTTCGATAGCTGTGATGTAAAAGGGGAAGGAATTCTAACGAAGGACGGGCTGATTGAACTCTGTCAAAAATTACAACTAGAAGATCAAGTGGCAAAGCTTCTTGCTCAGTTGCTTGGCGACAACGAAGATGGAGAGGTGAGACGACTTTTAGATAAAAGATAAAAGGATTTCGATCGCTTTCTTATTATGTTATTAAACTGTCATCCTTTAGCGGATTATAAACCTTATTAAGCAGTTCTTCGAATGTTGTATTTAACTAGAATTCATACTATATATGAGATATTTATTAGTGTACTATACATTAAGAATAACGAATAATTAGCTTAGTTTTAATACATCCCAGCTGGGCTGTCCGGGTATAAGAAGCCTGGATATTTGTCATTATCCGGTGGATAACTTGATATTCAGTCGATAAATTGTATAATTATCATTTATATACCAGAAACAAGGAGAATTCAAATTCCTCTTGTTCTATAAGTGATATATTATTCTGATACAATCTTGAATACTGCATTGAAACATCTTGTTCCTTCATTGTTGACAGCCTTCTACCCAGTAGGATATTCATTAAATATTCCCTGCCACAGCAGGGTATCCAAGCTAGAATGTTATTCAAGCTGCAATACCACAAAATGGGGGTAATTCTCTGATAAAATGACTCGTCATGTGGTACAAATCTAGCTCTCTGTTTGGACAATTTACAGTTGAGGTATAATATGACTTTATATTCACCGGATAAGTTATCAAGGCTTTGAACAATGGGTTGTCCCAGGAAAGATCCACATCTCCCCCGGGGAAAATTAACTTCAGATTAACTGAAATTATTGTAAGATGTCCTAAGAGGAGGGGTAGACCCATTTGCCATTTCCTCTGTGGGGTGAGTGTGGATATGTTCTGGAATGGCCCCTGTATGCTGTTGTCCGACTCCCAGGGCCCGGTTGCATAAAACCTCCACGTAAGTGTCCTCACTTAAGTAGGACTGTTGCTATTCAACTAACTGTCATTTATGGATGTTTCACAAAGAAACTTATCGTTTTCGAAAGTGTACGATTTGTGGGATCATTTACGGTTTCACATTGCATAACGTTTTTACAGGTAATACACAAGTGAAGATTCTCACGTAAACCTACGGGACCTCTGTTAGTACCGTAGATTCACGTGAAACTATTTTCATGCACTTACCTGGTATATATATGTCAGCCAGTAAGGGCTTTAGGAAACGTGAACCCTTAAACGATACCGCAACTTGTACACTTTCGAAAACACTAAGTTTCTTTATGCAACACTGATAAATGGACACTTTGCTGAATCCCGAGAGTCCGACTTAAGAGGACACTTGGTTTTATGCAAGCGAGCCCAGGGGATTTGTCTAAAACCCCAAAATCTAATTATGACAAATACCACAGGTACAGCAAAAAACTATAAGCAAAAAAATCAACAAGCAAAAAATCTATTAACATCCCTGGGGGCATGATTTTGTGTGGTTGTCTGGTTGGTAAGACTAAAATATTTATAGAAGTTTTCAGTGAACATTTGTTAATATACGATAGGACTGCTTGAGCCACCGGCTTTCTTGACCATACATCTGGTAATTTCAAGGGAAAAAACATCTTTAATCTAAAAATAGATAGATATAGGCTGCCATTAATTTTCTATAGGTGAACTTTGAAGACTTCAAAGAAGGCTTTGTTATTGTGTTATCTGATGCAATTGATGGACTTACTGCTTCTAGTGGTGATGAACAGCAAGGTAAATATTATGTCATACAAGTATGTGTGACAGAAGGAACATGATGATAACATACTATATATATAACATATGTCTTAATTGGTGTATAATAAGTAAATCGCTATAATTTTTTAGCCAGAGAATGCTGAGTGTATAAGTAGAGTCCCTGAGCTTAAACAACATAATATATTACTCTGTAGCACTATGACTTACAACGTAGTGTAACATTTTCCAACATGGTGTAACATCTTACAACATGGTGTAACATTTTTAAATGTAGTGTAACATCGTATAACATAGTGTAACGTCTTACAAGTAACAACGTAGTGTAACGTCTTACAACATAGTGTAATGTCTTACAATGTAATGTAACATCTTACAACGTAGTGTAATGTCTTACAACATAGTGTAATATCTTACAATGTAGTGTAATGTCTTAAAACATAGTGTAAGTACATCTTACAACATAGTGTAATGTCTTACAATGTAGTGTAATGTCTTACAATGTAGTGTAATGTCTTACAATGTAATGTAACATCTAAGAAACATAGTGTAATATCAACAATGTAGTGTAACATCTTACACGTAATGTAGTGTAACGTCTTACAATGTAGTGTAATGTCATACAACGTAGTGTAACGTCTTACAACATTAGTGTAATGTCGTACAATGTAGTGTAACGTCTTACAACATAGTGTAATGTCGTACAATGTAGTGTAATGTCTTACAACATAGTGTAATGTCTTACAACATAGTGTAAGTACATCTTACAACATACAGTAGTGTAACATCTTACAATGTAGTGTAATGCCTTACAATGTTAGTGTAAATTGTCTAAGAAACATAGTGTAATATCAACAATGTAGTGTAACATCTTACAACATAGTGTAACGTCTTATAACTGTAGTGTAATATCTTACAACTTAGTGTATTTGTATATCATACTTAGATCTCATCTTATATCATATACTTGAATCTCCTTTGATCTAGATATTGAAGAACCTCCAAAGATTGTTGTTAACGAGAAACGTTATGGTCGAAGATCTCGTCCCTTCGACTCAAGGTTTTCCGAAGATGGCTCAGCCGATGAAGGTGATGTGGAGAGTATCAGTAGCAGCCGACCTGCGAGTCCCGAGGCAAAGCCAAGTATAGAAAAACAAAGACGGGTACAAAGTGGTGATATTGAAGATGCCAAGGTAGAACCATTTCTAAGTACTGTACATCATGATCATTATAACGTCAAGCCGGTCAAGGTGTTTGCTAAACAATATACTCGGTAGTACATTGTTTGTTTCTCAAGCTTTAACGCAAACTCTGGAAAATGTTTCTGAGCCCCAGATGATTGAGTTTGAGTTATAGCTTGAGTAGCACACAATTTATTATATTGAAATGACTGAAGCTGCAAGTCACGTTTAATATGTCAGGGTCCGAATTAGCGCTCGAAAACAGCTTCGCATTTTTCTGTCAACGTAAGCGTAACGTCTCCCAACGTTGCGTAACGTCTTACAACGTAGCTAAGCGTAGCGTCTTACAACGTAGCGTAACGTCTTACAACGTAGCGTAACGTCTTACAACGTAGCGTAACGTCTTACAACGTAGCGTAACGTCTTACAACGTAGCGTAACGTCTTACAACGTAGCGTAACGTCTTACAACGTAGCGTAACTTCTTAAATCCTCTTACAACGTAGCGTAACATCTTACAACGTAGCGTAACATCTCCCAACGTAGTGTAACGTCTTACAACGTAGCGTAACGCCTTACAATGTAGCGTAACCTCTTACAACGTAGTGTATCCTCTTACAACGTAGCGTAACGTCTTACAATGTAGCATAACATCTCCCAACGTAGTGTAACGTCTTACAACGTAACTTAACGTCTTACAACGTAGTGTCCTATAATTGAGGTTTACATCACTTGCGTTGCGTCCACGGTGAACTTGGTTACTTAAAATCAGCTTCGCAATTCTCAGAAAAATCACTTCGCAGATTTTCGAAATTTTCACTTCGCAATTTGCGAAGCGTTAATTTGAACCTTGTATGTGTTTGATAAACATTCATTATCCATCTAGAAAACGGAGAATGTGTGGTCTTATATGAAATGTCCAATGCAATTGTTCTCCTTATCAAGCCCACAGAGTTCTTGTACATTTGTAGAGGATAGAAAAATATATTGCATTGCATAAAAATCCTGCTGTTATCGTCTAAGTTTGCTAAGATATGTATCCTTGCTTCGAAATAAATACTTTGTACTCAATTTGATTCTCCGAATGCTGAAAATGGCATTGCCGAGCTTCTAGATTTCAAAATATTCTGGAAGACTGGAAAGTTTGTAAGATGCGCAACGGAAATCAAATTCCGGTCGCTTTTTGCGCGTCCAGCTTGTGAAAATTGCGCGGGGAAAATGACTCGTTTCCAAGACAGACGCGCAAAAAATGACGTCTACGATAATCAACAGCGGCAGCAATTCACATTTTCCGCCTAACCTAGATAGAAATTACGTGGCTGTGGACAATTTTTGCGAAAATTAGGTGGTTGCGGGAAATTCCAGTGAAACTTGCTCAACGGAAATATCCGTAGCCTGCGTGCAGAGGCTGCAGCGCCTTATGGCCTCGTGAAGATTGCGTTACCTGTTGAGACAATTATTTTACATGTTGCACTCATAAATAGGGGGAACCCTTGAAAAACACAGACTATGAACCAGCGCCGTTAATCGTGTTCTGCTGCTATGAGGAATTTAAATAGTAGACCATGATTGGTCGCCTAGAAAATTGAGTTAAATACGCGATATTCAATTGGTTAAGAACTGCTTCCATTTTCAATGTTTGTTGTTTACTGCACGAAGACAGTTTGTCAGCCGCCTCAACGTATTCTTTATAAACGAGATTATTAAAGAGTTTGCTAATACATTTTGGTTTGAGGATGGTGAAACAGTCGAAGAGATGCGGGAATCGAATTGTTTACAATCATACGATATTTACGGTCCTTCTACTTGGCTACGTTCGAGCTAAACAATTTGTAAAAGTCAAAAGTCTGTTGTGTCTGTTGATAAGACCATTAGGTATAGGTCGTCCGCGTCATCTACCAAAGGAATCTTGTCATACACGACACGAGTCACACGACTATAGGTCATCTTCTGCGTCATTGGTTAATGTTCTGTTTGCCATTTTTTCCAACGCTCGATTTATCCAATTGACGAAGTTTTGGCGCGTTGGTTGGCGAAGATTTCCATTTACATTTAGTCTCAGCTGCCTGCATCTATTTCACCCATTCGGCTCGTATATTAAGCTATCTTTGACCGCCATTCTTGTTTGACGCGTGCATGCATGAAAGGTTATTGCGTCAAGTAGCGCTGCATGCGTAAATTCTCAAGCCAAAATTATATTAAATAGCGAAATTGGACATTTTTTGCCAAAGGAAAACGATTTAATAAAATCTCAATTTAGAGTTCTGTGCAGTTTACAAAAATTACCTTATATAGTCCGTTATTTATGGTATTATGGTAGTCGAAACAACCAGTTTCTAAATGTGTCTACAAATTTTAGAAATCTAATTTTTCGTAAATTGACCTCGTAATTAAATTGGATTGCACGCGCATCACATTTGGCGAAAAATGCTATGCGTGCAATCCAAAAAACTGCCAACGCAGCACTCTACTTTTTTACTTCAGTCTATATTATCCTGTTAGACTATAATATGATGTCTGATGTCTGGAATATCATCTCATGCTTTTACTGTTTTCAATAATCGTGAAAATGAAATTTTGTTTTTCGTTATTCGTGAAATGCCATTTCCTATAAGCTAAAGTCTAGTTTGGTGACTTGTTCTTCAGCATTCAAAAATACTCAAAGTACTTTATATGGTTTTACATTCACTCATATGAATCTATATCTATTGATTTGTACTTTCCCTTGACAGAGTTCTAAGTTAGAGAGACGGCTCAGTCGTGCCAACAGTCAGAAATTGAGGAGGAGAGAATCACTGCGGAAGCGAGATTCGCTGAGGCGACAGGATTCCTCGAGAAAGAGAGGTTTTCCACAGGCATCGGACGAGGAAATACTCGAAGCAAGCGGTCAAATCAGCAACAATACAAAGTGGAGTCCTCATCAGTCATTTAATAATTCTGGTATGTGCTCTTAGAGAAAGAGATTACAGGCTGAACGACTTTCAAAAGCTCTTGATATGACCACGAGAAAAAGCGCGGGAAAAACCGGTTTTAAACCGGGTTTTTCGAAAGTCTAAAAACTTTTTACTGTCCAAGGACATTTGTACTGTATGTGAACTTTCGTTGGATAAGGTAAATTGTTTTAAAGTTTTCTTTTCATTAAATAGCCGTGACCTCTCCTACAGAGGAACAGCAACTAAAGATAATTTGGGACGAAGTGAACGTTGGTGCTAACGGCTTTCTTGACAAGCATGAATTATCTGTTGTTTGTGAACACATCGGGATGGAGGGAATGGATGAAGAGGCGAGTTCGTTTGACAGTCCTTTTGATATTTTTCGGTTTGCGTGTGATTGTACTGATTACTTATTAACTTATTAATGTAATATGCAATTTAGTTTTGCATTTCTTGGTCCACTTCTGTCATTCAGTACGACGTCATGTCGCCAACTTTATTTTTTTTAGGAACTTTCTGTACTTTTCGACGAGTTGGATGATGATCGTGATGGTCAGGTCAGCTTTGGAGAGTTTCTTCATGGGTTGTTCATCGCCAAGGACAAGTGCCAGTCGGAATCGGACCTCCCTAGCCATTCCGCTGCATTTATCAACCAAATGGAGGTAAACAAGATATCAGTATTTCTCCTCATCTTGTCTTGTCTATATCACCTCGTCTCATCTCACGTCGTTTAATCCCACCTCATCTTGTATCATCCCATCTCTCACTTCATCCCCACTTTGATTCATCTCGTCTTACCTCACCTCATCTTTCCTCACACCATCTTGTTTCATGCCTCATCTCGTCTCACCTTGTCTCATCCCATCTCACCTCGTCTTACATCATCTCGTCTCATCTCACCTCGTCTCATCTCACACCATCTCACCTCGTCTTACATCATCTCATCTCACACCATCTCACCTCGTTTCATCTCACACCATCTCACCTCGTCTCTCCTCGTCTCACCTCATCTCACATCGTCTCACTTCGTCTCACATCATCTCACCTTGTCTTACCTCGTCTCACATCGTCTCACATCGTCTCACATCACCTCGTCTCATCTCACCTCGTCTCACCTCATCACTTCTTCTCACATCGTCTCACCACATCTCACCTTGTCTCATCTCGTCTCACCTCGTCTCACCTCGTCTCATCTCATGTCACCTCGTCTCATGTCACCTTGTCTTGTCTCATCTCGTCTCACCTCGTCTCACTTCTTCTCACCTCGTCTCACCTCATGTCACCTCGTCTCATCTCGTTCTTATCTCACCTCGTATTATATCTCACCATGGTGCCAATATTTTCATAACTTGTCGCCCCTTCACTTTTTTTGTGTTTAGAGCCCCAAAAGTCATTCTAGCGCCAGGAATCACGGTGATCCATTGACGTCAACAATGGCAAGGACAGTGAGAACAATTGAAGCAAGTACGTAGCAAATAGCAACAGCCATTAAATATATAGCTACGATATAGAACTTATACAATTTCTGTTTCTTAATAAAATAGTATTATAAAAACAACATTAGATCACTGGTAATGATCTGTTATCGTAATTTTTAAAAGCTTTGAGCTGCATTGATCTCCATATATCTTATTTTTTGTAGATCTTCTCCAAGTCTTGGATCCTGAGAATGTAGGGTAGGTGTTATTGCAATCTCGTTACAAGTGAAGTTGTATAAACAGAGAGTGATGTGTATAGGCATGAGTGTTATGCAATGTTTAATAAACGAGAAAGATAGTGAACTACCAAAATAAAGGAATTAAACACTGAGGTTTTGAGAGAAGGTCTTTCATCAAAGTGAAAGGAGAAAGATATAGCGAACTACCAAAATAAAGTAATTAAACACTGAGGTTTTGAGAGAAGGTCCTTCATCAAAGTGAAATGAGAAAGATAGTGAACTACCAAAATAAAGGAATTAAACACTGAGGTTTTGAGAGAAGGTCCTTCATCAGAGTGAAAGGAGAAAGATAGTGAACTATCAAAATAAAGGAATTAAACACTGAGGTTTTGAGAGAAGGACCTTCATCAAAGTGAAAGGAGAAAGGTAGTGAACTACCAAAATAAAGGAATGAAACATTGAGGTTTTGAGAGAAGATCGAAATCAAAGTGAAACAAGAAAGGTATAGTGAACTACCAAAATAAAGGAATGAAACACTGAGGTTTTGAGTGAAGGTCCTTCATCAAAGTGAAATGAGAAAGGTAGTGAACTACCAAAATAAAGGAATGAAACATTGAGGTTTTGAGAGAAGATCGAAATCAAAGTGAAACAAGAAAGGTATAGTGAACTACCAAAATAAAGGAATGAAACACTGAGGTTTTGAGTGAAGATCCTTCATCAAAGTGAAATGAGAAAGGTAGTGAATTACCAAAATAAAAAATAAAGACTGACGTTTTTTACGAAGATCCTTCGTTAGTGAAACGAGAAAAGTATTGAAGACCACGCGATGCTTTTTTCATGCTTTTTATCCCGTGGTGTTATTTTCATCCTTTTTGTCCCTGTCGTAGGTTGGCCAAAATGGAGGACATACGAGATCTTTGGAAAGCTCAAGAAAATACAGAAGCCCTAAGATTGTTAAAGGTAAACTGGTTTTTTCCAGTTAATGGCCACATGGGATTGACATATGAATATATGATTCAGTGAATTATTAGTCACCGGGCCATGAGTAACATTCAAATCTACTTATTGGGGAGTTTAAGGTTTCGGGCTTAGGTTTAGGATTAGGCACTGACGTATATCTCCCGTCCTTGGTAACTAGGGCAGTGTATTTGCTTGTCATAGCAACGTATTCACTCTTCTTTATGTGGAATACGGAATACGAATTTTTGCGTTTGCCTCTTCTAATCATAGCTTTTCTTCCCAACTTTTCAGCATGCGGAGGTGGACAGCGAAGGAAAAGTGAGTTTATCTCAGTTGACAGCTCTTTTGGAATCAGCGATCTATGAGAAAAGTGACAGTAAGTGACACGGCAACTCTTGCATTCATTTTAGCCGTATACCGTGATTCAGACGGGAATCGAACTCGCGACCTTCGTGAACAATTTACTATATTGAAATAAAGAAGCTACAAGTCACATTTAATATATTCTGATAAAGATACAGTCAGTTCGCACGTACGAATTAGTACGCAACGTAACCTTCGTTCTGCCATCTGAGTCCTGGTAACTCAATGGTTGGAGCGTCTAACCGGAGATCATGAAGGTTACGGGTTCGATTCCCGTCTGGGGCTCAGAAATGAGTCTGAGTTTACGTTAAAGCTTGGGTTGTAAACAATTTACTATAACAGAAACTTATTTCATATTGAAAAAATATTTCATAAAAATGTTCGTTTCATATAGGCTCTTTAAGGTCTATAATATCATTGGACAGACCTCGGTCAACATAGCCGTTTTAAAAAGTTCGTATTTTTTTTCTAGCTGTCTGTCAAGCAGTGGTCAGTATATTCAAACACGAACTCACATTCATGAGGTATTGTGTGGATGATATTTGAAGTATCCAAATATAATATATATAACGTGTTGTGTTGTGTAGGTAGTGTTGAAATACAGTGTACAAATAGAAAACTCTAAAAAGTTGGTGAGGTTTAACGTTTCGAGCTAAGGCCCTTCA
This sequence comes from Chrysogorgia sp. JL179-B06, assembly GCA_035772405.1. Classification (NCBI taxonomy): domain Eukaryota; kingdom Metazoa; phylum Cnidaria; class Anthozoa; order Scleralcyonacea; family Chrysogorgiidae; genus Chrysogorgia; species Chrysogorgia sp. JL179-B06. The sequence goes on from JAYKKM010000242.1 coordinate 993,851, forward strand.
TCAGAGAGTGAAATGTGAAGTGAATTAAATACCGGGTGCGCAGATAAACCAATGTGACAAAAATAAGCCAATTAGACGCAATAAACAATAACAAATAATTAAATATATGTAGATAATTAATGATAAGAAGTGAGATGAGATGTAATATTTCAAAGCCCTCAATGCGGACTGGACCGGATTTCAAGTCTGCGCAATTAGTGGCATCTCAAAGTCAAATAAGTCCGTATTTACAGAGAAATTTGAGGTTGAAATCGTCAAAATCCTATGTTAATTAAAATCACATATCCAGTTGTCCGTCACGTTAGTTGATTTTCTTTGTTTTTGGTTCATGAATTATTAATGAGTTTGAGATGGTACGAGGAGAGATGCGTCGAGTTAAAGGGACACTCCGGCCTAAATACAAATGCAGTTCATATGAAAGATCTTACTGACTTTAGTTTATTTCCAAAGTTTCAGCATTCCTATCAATTTAGTTGAGAAGATATTGCTAGTTGAAGTTGAAAATTTGTGGATTTTGACGCCATATTGGTTTTGAAAATATGACGTCATTGAGTGATTCTTTATCGTCAGTGGAGTTGTTTTGATGGCGATCACATAGTGATAGTTATTGTGAATGGTCTTTGGATGAAAATTAGTCGAAATAAACTATTTAGTTCATCATGCAGGAAAGTAGAGGAGCTTCTTAGGCATAATACGAGTCACGTCACTCAGTGACGTCATATTTGAGAAACAAAATGGCGTCGCAATTGGACAAACTCTCCAACTTCAACTAGCCACATCTTCTTAACTAAATTGATAGGAATGCTGAAACTTTGGACATAATCTAAAGTCAGTAAGATCTTTCATATGAACTACATTTGTATTTGGGCCGGAGTGTCCCTTTAAGACGAGATGAAATGAAATTATGAAACAAAATGGGATGGAACAAGGAGAGATGAGACGAGGTGAAATGAGATGAGATGTGGATGAGACAAGATGAGATGGTGTAAGGAGAAATGAGATGAGATAAGACAATCACACGTTCGAAGCGTATTATTTCGGCAGGACATCAACCTTTAGAGTTCTCGATTTGTATTTGAAGTATCATTGAGAATAATTAGAAAAGTCATGAATGATAATTTATAGTTTTCTGAACCGATATCTGATGTACCTCAATCTGATATTTGCGTTATTTCGCGTTTCAGATCTCAAGTCGAATCTATGAATGTAGAGAAAGAAAAACTGGTTGAAAATGCGAGTCACTTGGTGACTGAGAAAGATGTCTTGATACGTGAAAGTGAAGATCACACTCGACAGTTGGAGCTTCAGCATCAAGAGAAACTAAAGTAAGTTTTTTGGAGGTGTATGTTTGTGTGTACGAGGTTTTATGTATGTGTTTGTTTGTACATGTGTTTGTTTGTTTGTTTGTTTGTTTGTTTGTTTGTTTGTTTGTTTGTGTGTACGTGAGAAGAGAAGAGAAGAGAAGGGAGAAGAGAAGAGAGAAGAGAAGAGAAGAGAGAAGAGAAGAGAAGAGAGAAGAAGAGAAGAAGAGAAGAATCTCTTCTTCAGAAGAAGAAGAAAAGAAGAAGAAGAAAAGAAGAAGAAGAGAAGAAGAAGAAGAGAAGAAGAAGAAGAGAAGAAGAAGAAGAGAAGAGAAGAGAGAAGAAGAGAGAAGAAGAGGGAAGAAGAGGGAAGAAGAGAGAAGAAGAGGGAAGAAGAGGGAAGAAGAGGGAAGAAGAGGGAAGAAGAGGGACGAAGAGGGACGAATAGGGAAGAAGAGGGAGGAGGAGGGAGAAGAGAGAAGAGAGGAGCGAGGAGAGAATGGAGAGGAGAGGATAGGAGAGGATAGGATAGTGTAGGATAGTGTAGTGTAGGATAGTGTAGGATGTCATTTCTCTACGGTACTCCTCACTTTCTAGGTTGTGCGAAGAAGCCTGTACCGAGAAATGGCTACAGGAGAAACAACAACTAATTGAAGAACACGAGAAGACGGTTGCAGTGTCTTCGAAGAGAATCCTGGACCTTGAAGGATACGTGGATCGTTACAAGTCCGAGGAGCTTCGCACCAAACAGAAGATTGGGGAGACCGAGGATGAAATCGGCAGACTGGATTCTACCTTGAACGAAACTCAAGAATCGTTGGAAGAATCTGAGAGAGTTCGCGCTAGATTAGAGAAAGAACTGGGGAATGTCGCTGTCTTGTCAAGAAAGGTACTGTGCACGCTTTATTTCAGGGACTCAATTTGCCAGGTTGCCAGGTGAAATGTACCATTAACTATGAATACAGTCGAGAAACGGTGATCTCTAGAAAGTGTACTTTAGAATAAGCTTTCTGCTGAAAGACTGAAAATTAGGAAAATCTGGTTGTTTCAACCAGGAAAATCTGGTTGTTTCAACCAGGAAAATCTGGTTGTTTCAACCAGGAAAATCTGGTTGTTTCAACCAGGAAAATCTGGTTGTTTCAACCAGGAACTTCTGGTTGTTTCAACCAGGAAAATCTGGTTGTTTCAACCAAGAAAATCTGGTTGTTTCAACCAAGAAAATCTGGTTGTTTCAACCAGGAAATCAGGTTGTTTCAACCAAGAAAATCTGGTTGTTTCAACAAGGAAAATCTGGTTGTTTCAACCAGGAAAATCTGGTTGTTTCAACCACGAAAATCTGGTTGTTTCTGCAAGGAATATCTGGTTGTTTCAACCCGGAAAATCTGGTTGTTTCAACCCGGAAAATCTGGTTGTTTCAACCAGGAAAATCTGGTTGTTTCAACCAGGAAAATGTGGTTGTTTCAACCAGGAAAATCTGGTTGTTTCAACCAGGAAAATATGGTTGTTTCAACCAGGAAAATATGGTTGTTTCAACAAGGAAAATATGGTTGTTTCAACAAGGAAAATCTGGTTGTTTCAACCTAGAAAATCTGGTTGTTTCAACCAGGAAAGTCTGGTTGTTTCAACCAGGAATATCTGGTTGTTTCAACAAGGAATATCTGGTTGTTTCAACAAGGAATATCTGGTTGTTTCAACCAGGAATATCTGGTTGTTTCAACCAGGAAAATCGGGTTGTTTCAACCAGGAAAATCTGGTTGTTTCAACCAGGAAAATCTGGTTGTTTCAACCAGGAAAATCGGGTTGTTTCAACCAGGAAAATCTGGTTGTTTCAACAAGGAAATCTCGTTGTTTCAACAAGGAATATCTGGTTGTTTCAACAAGGAAAATCTGGTTGTTTCAACCAGGAAAATCTGGTTGTTTCAACCAGGAAAATCTGGTTGTTTCAACCAGGAAAATCTGGTTGTTTCAACCAGGAAAATCTGGTTGTTTCAACAAGGAATATCTGGTTGTTTCAACAAGGAACATCTGGTTGTTTCAACAAGGAATATCTGGTTGTTTCAACCAGGAATATCTGGTTGTTTCAACCAGGAAAATCGGGTTGTTTCAACCAGGAAAATCTGGTTGTTTCAACCAGGAAAATCTGGTTGTTTCAACCAGGAAAATCTGGTTGTTTCAACCAGGAAAATCTGGTTGTTTCAACCAGGAAAATCTGGTTGTTTCAACCATGAAAATCTGTTGCTTCAACCAGGAAAATCTGGTTGTTTCAACCAGGAAAATCTGGTTGTTTCAACCAGGAAAATCTGGTTGTTTATCTGGTTGTTTTAACCAGGAAAATCTGGTTGTTTCAACCAGGAAAATCTGGTTGTTTATCTGGTTGTTTCAACCAGGAAAATCTGATTGTTTCAACCAGGAAAATCTGGTTGTTTATCTGGTTGTTTCAACCAGGAAAATCTGATTGTTTCAACCAGGAAAATCTGGTTGTTTATCTGGTTGTTTCAACCAGGAAAATCTGGTTGTTTCAACCGGTCCTGGTTGGGTTTCGAAAGTATATCATTCGTCACAAGTAGTAATTTATCATAACTTTTCTTTCATCTATTTTTAATGCCGTTGTTTCGATTAACGTGTTTAGCTTGCTGAAGTTGAAAGCCAACGCGACCTCCTGAAACAACAACAAAACCAGAATACCACAAGAGGAATTAAAGAATTGGAGAAAATAAACAGGGTAAGCCTATAGATGTGCGAGTTCTTTCTTTGTTTTCCTCTGACACGTTTGTCTTGCTTCTCTACCTTATAGGCCAGATATATACGCACCTTAACAGTTAACCACAACAGTGTTCTAGTCTCCTACTTACAAGTGTTTTCTTGCTGCCGATAATTAGAATAAAATATCTTCCTATGTCAAGATTCGTTGTTTGGGGATTTTATTTGGTTCTACCAAGAAGAAATGTAATATATCTTGTCGTTCGAAAATTCAATCTCCCTGCTAAAGTTGATTTACTATTCACAGGAAATGACGTCAAAGCAGGGAGCGAAGTCATTGCACACTAATTCAACAGTGAAATACAATGACAGTTCTCAATTCCCAAACTTTCGTTGTATTTCGCCGCTGAATCACTGCAGCGCAATGTTTTTGCGTGTCCCTGCTTTGTCGTCATTTCCTGTGAATAGTAAATCACTTTAGCAGGGGGGAAAGGTATGAAGATGAAATTTTCGCACGACAAGATATTTTACAATTCTTCTCAAGAGATTCCAAAGATCACAAATATGTAAAATCTCCATACCCCAGACGAACCTTGTGGTTTCGACAACTTACAACAAACTTATTGTGAGATAAAGAACGATATATCCTTTCCTCAACATAGTGTTTCAAAACATGAATTTTGTAGGAACTTCGCGACGAGAATGATGAGCTCCAAAGTCAAATGGAAGCGCTGAAGTCGCAAGCAAAAAGTGGCCTGAAGCGAAACCGCAGTCATCGAAGGCGCACAACCGACAGGATATCCCGAGTTGGGTCTGTCTTGTCGGACTACACCAAACCCGTGATTATCAAGAGAAACAAAGATGGCGTCACGTCGTCGGAAGACTCCGAGATCGACCTCGTCGATGGCAAGCCTCCTGTCCTTAGGGTCGGGGGGGATGGGGGATCAAATCATGAGGACGGTACGTTTCAGAACGGTAAGTTGTTGCTATAGAAACTGTCAATAATCAGTTGTCATCGTGGAGAGGACGTTAATTATAATAATAATAATAATAATAATAATAATAATAATAATAATAATAATTTATTTATTTATTTTTTATTTTTTTTATTTTTTTAACTCGATTCCTAAATTTTATTAAAAAGAAAAACAAAAAAAAGGTTCCAATATTAAAAGGATTCAAGTTCATAAAATTACAAGTCCTGACATCAAAGACCACGTTCCGGTATTAAAAGTTCGAGTTCACAAAATCTCTATTGAATGGCTCCCTCGATAGTTTCGACATCAAAGTCCACATTCCTAACATCACAAGGGACTCTCCTGATTGTCCTAGAACCTCTCAAGCAGACGAGGGCGGATCTTAATGATGCAAACGACGTTTTTGCTCTGATCCAAGAGACCGTTCAGGATTATTCAGGATTACTGTAATACTTCACAAGAATACATTACGTTACGTTACGTTACGTTACGTTACATCACATATTACATCACATTACTATTATAAACTGTACAATGGCTCTCACATGCACTTAATTCGAAACTAATTAAATTGGTGTTTTTTTCAGTTCATTTTTAAATACTTATAAAACTAATTACATTTCATTATAAAATCGTAACTACTACACGTATAACCAATATTCTAGTTTGCTCTGGTAACGAATTCCAGAATTTTGCAGCGACCTCACTTTTAACAGCATGTCTTGTGTTCCTTATTTCGTCGTGGCGGTAAAAAGCCATCAAATAATTGTACGACCGGGCGTCGAATGCCTCCCTAATTTTTTCTTTAATTTTGTTTTTCACACAGATAAACCCCATATAGAGACATATATGTGACATAATTATATATAAGAGTTTTACTATATGACCCTGCTCTTATTTCCATTTTTCATTTTTTATAGAAAATAAAGGAGCTGCGATTAACAGTGCACAGCAAAGTAAGCGTGTCTGTCTGTCTGTCTGTCTGTCTGTCTGTCTGTCTGTCTGTCTGTCTGTCTGTCTCGTCTTACTCTGATGAAGGGCTTCGCTTCGAAATCAGTATTTCGTTCCTAAGTCACTTCTCTTATACGTTGTGTACTATCTTGTAAGAAACAATTGAAGACCTCGAAGGAAAATTGGCCGAACGCGAAGCAAAAATCAAAGAACTCGAGAACACTGTACGACAACAAGAACAGAACATCAAGGCCAAAGATGGTTCCATTACCAAGCAAAAAACAACCCTGGATAAATTAAAAACTGAGGCGAAGGAGAAAGATGGTGATATCACTGAAAAAGTACAGATTATCGAGAGACTAGACAGTGACTTGAAGACAAAAGAGGTATATATTGCCGTTACAATCTACAAATTTAGTTTTTTGTGTTTTCAATGATTGTTTTTACCACTCAAACCTTGTCTTAGTAATTTAAAGAAAGAGCAACAGTACTTTGTTACACTACTATAGTGTGTTTTTTATCTAAATGTACTGAATCTGAATTTTGATCAAAATGTACTGTACAGTATTATGTAAAAGATAAAGAACTAAGCTTAAAGAACTGGGCCCTGAATGTGTATCTGAAATGTACATTACTGTAGTAATTTATGTGATCTAAATGTAATGGGCCTGAATTTTGTAATCTAAATGTACTGTACAGTATTGTGTAAAAGATAAAGAACTGGGCTTAAAGAACTGGGCCCTGAATGTGTATCTAAAATGTACAGTACTGTAGTGATTTATGTTATCTAAATGTGCTGAGCTTGAATTTTGTGATCTTAATGTACTGTACAGTATTGTGTAAAAGATAAAGAACTGCGACCAGATTTTGGCATTATCTTGCGCCCCTCCAAAATACACTTGCGTTCTCTCCGGTAGCCATTTTCCACTACTCTAATCTGCGCTGAAAAATCTTCGATGTTTTGTTGCAGGAGGAACTTCTTGCACACAAGAGCCAGGTGACTCAATTGCAAGAAGCACAAAAGAAAAGCGAGTCGACAATGCGAGAGAAAGAGACCAACATGAAGAACTTAAAGAGCGAAGTGGATTCTCTACAACGTCTGTCGTCTTCGGAAAGCTCTGATCTGAAAGACCGTTTCAACAAAGAACTCAGCAATCTGACGTCGCAGTTTACAACGGAGATGGACGAAATGCAGCAGAGATTTAGCTTGGAAAAGGAAGAGATGGAGCAGGAATTCCAGGTGAACTATAAAGAACTGGAGGTTGTACACGAAAAGAAGAACAGTGCGACTGTTTTAGAGTTGAGAGCTGGTTTAAAAAACGAGAAAGATTTGCTTGTCGCCGAGAAATCCGAAGTGGAAATTGAATTTCAGAAGCAAAAACAGATGTTGGAGAAGTTTTATGTCGAGGAGCTGGAAAACGCGAAAAGTAAACATTCTGAAGAGCTGGCGAGACTCGGGGAAGTTATTGAGGTTTTACGAGAGGAAAAGAAACAATTGCAGACTTTATTTGAGAAAGAAAAGGTTGATATCGCAGAGCAATTTGCCGCTGAGATGGCGGAGATTGAACAGGTATGGCGATAATTTAGGGAATGCAATTGTTCGCTGAAGGGGTGTGTGATGGATTCAAATTATGTTAAGAAAATGTAACGCATCTACTATTTTGTTTTTGCTCTACCATGCCACTCTACTCTATACTTTACTCTACTCTTCTCTATACTTTACTTTACTCCACTCTACTCTACTCTACTCTACTCTACTCTATACTTTACTCTACTCTATACTTTACTCTACTTTACTCTACTTTACTCTACTCTACTCCACTCTACCCTACTCTACTCTACTCTACTCCACTCCACTCTACTCCACTCCACTCTACTCTACTCTACTCTACTCTACTCTACTCTACTCTATACTTTACTCTACTCTATACTTTACTCTACTCTATACTTTACTCTACTTTACTCTACTCTACTCTGCTCTACTCTACTCTACTCTACTCTACTCTACTCTACTCTACTCTACTCTACTCTACTCTACTCTACTCTACTCTACTCTACTCTGCTCTGCTCTGCTCTGCTCTGCTCTGCTCTACTCTACTCTACTCTACTCTACTCTACTCTACTCTACTCTACTCTACTCTACTCTACTCTACTCTGCTCTACTCTACTCTACTCTACTCTACTCTACTCTACTCTTTACTCTACTTTACTCCACTCTACTTTACTCCACTCCACTCTACTCTACTCTATACTTTACTCTACTTTACTCTACTTTACTCTACTCCACTCCACTCCACTCCACTCCACTCCACTACTCTACTCTACTCTACTCTACTCTACTCTACTCTACTCTACTCTACTCTACTCTACTCTACTCTACTCTACTCTACTCTACTCTACTCTACTCTACTCTACTCTACTCTACTCTACTCTACTCTACTCTACTCTACTCTACTCTACTCTACTCCACTCTACTCTACTCTACTCTACTCCACTCTACTCTACTATACTCTACTCTACTCTACTCCACTCTACTCTACTCTATACTTTACTCTACTTTACTCTACTTTACTCTACTCCACTCCACTCCACTCCACTCCACTCCACTCCACTCCACTCCACTACTCTACTCTACTCTACTCTACTCTACTCTACTCTACTCTACTCTACTCTACTCTACTCTACTCTACTCTACTCTACTCTACTCTACTCTACTCTACTCTACTCTACTCTACTCTACTCTACTCTACTCTACTCTACTCCACTCTACTCTACTCTACTCTACTCTACTCTACTCTACTCTACTCTACTCCACTCTACTCTACTCTACTCTACTGTATTCTATTCTACTCTGTTCTACTCTACTCCACTCTGCTGAACTCTACTCTAGTCCATGACATAATACTACACAATTGTGATACTGTTGCATGTCGTACTTCCTATATGTACTTAATTTCTTCCACTTGAAAACTGCGTCATTGTCACATAAACTGTATTTCGTTGAAACCTTTGAGTTCGACAACAAGACCGTAAGTGGCAGTTAACCGAGGTTTTTTGTAGGAAAATTCAGAAATGGAGAAAAGGTTTTCGGACGAGCTAGAGAAAGAGCGGGGACGGTTTGTGAGAGAAAAAACAAATTCAGTTGCAGACTACGAAGAAGTGAAGAAAGGTTTGGAAGAAAGGTTCAACAGAGACAGGCTGTCACTCGAGAAAAACTTTGCACGCCAAAGATCGGAACTCGAGGCGACAGTCGAAGAACTGAGGCAAGTGTTCACGAATGGGGAGGCTGGTCTGAAAGGTAAGTTAAAAGATGACTTCATGAGGTTGCTATGTGGACATAAAGAGCAGATTGATGACGAGAGCGAGCCTCTTAGAGTAGACGTAGAGAAGATGCGAGTACATTCAGCGAACGAACGAGAAGAGATGAAGCGATTAGAAGAGATAATTGATAGTCTAAATGATGATCTTCGGATGCAGATGGACACAGCGGATACAAGGTGCAACAGAGAACGAGAAATTCTGGAGTTAGAGATGAATGAAAAGCTAGAGGAAGGTGCTGGAAAGGTTCACCACTTACAAGATGAAATCACTTCACTAACAGAGGAAAACGTTGAACTGAAAGAGCGTGCGAAAAGCCAGGGAGACTCGGAGGAGATGGTTGCCGAGCTGGAAGAGACTCGGCACGATGTCGAAGAGTTAACCCGAGAAATCGATAAACTCCGAGACGAGAATGGAGGAAGGTTGCGCGAACTCGAAGAAACCGTCGAAATACTTCGCGCGGAGAAAGATCGCATTCTCAGAAATGGCGTTGAGAACTCGGCGTTGCTAGAAGAACGCGTCGACGAGCTACAGGCCGAGAACGCGCGGCTGAAGAAGAATGGGGAAGACAGGGGAGATGGCGTCAGGTCCCGGATGCGCAGTCTACTTGAGCGGCAGGTTCAAAGTCTGGAGGACGAGAAAAGCGACATGAGGCGGAATAACGCAAACGTGAACGGTGAACAGAAACGGGAAATTGAACGCCTGAAACGAAAAGTCGATGAGCTGGGGGATTCTAAGAATAGAAGAAACGAGAAGGTTCTCTTGGCAGAGAAGGTATCGTGTAGTCTGTTCACTCATCCATTAAAGACATACATACATCTATGTTATTCAAGGTGTAAAGAAATATACATGAAAATCGAGAGATCAACCCAATTAAACGATTCCTTAACTAAACAACAACAACAGATAAACTAACTAAAAATGATTAATCTCAATGATTGATTAAATGTTCATAAATAATTCCCGTCTGGACTTAAATAAGTTAAAATTTCCAGCCTCTGCAATTAGCCTTTTCCTAAAAGAGTGAAGGACTAGGTACAAGGATGCCGCGCAAGTGTTCTTGGGATCTGGACAAATGTCACACACGAAAGTGAAGGCTAAAACGGATGCCTCAAAAGGACCTTCACATTTCTAGATCCCCTAACCCCCCGCCTAACAGTTTTCTAACGTAAGTTTTCTTTAAAAAAGTGGATTTTCAAACATGACCAAAATATAATTTTCGTAATATACGCACGCCATCTTCAAAACAAAAACACAAACTTTCGCCTACTATTGGCAAACGTTTTCTTGAGAAATAAACCACCCCCAAAGCAGTATAGAATATATTAAAGAAAAGTGAAATGATCTATTTACCTAATACGTACAGCTTATCCCGGTATTAACTTAGTTCTCTTTAAAAGCGCGGATAATCGAACATGCCTAAAAATATAATTTTCGTAATACGGATACAAAAACACGAACTTTCGGCTGTCTTCGACGAACGTTTTCTTGAGAAATAATCAACTCCCAAAACTACAATATATATTAAAACAAAGATAAATTATCTGTTTGCAATATGCGTACAGCTTATCCGGCTAGCGAACGTAGTTTTCGAACATATCGCAACGTGTTAACAATCCCACATCCAGTGGGCTGGTACGAGTGCCATGTATTTGCTCGTCAGGGTTGGTAACTTGGCTTTTTTGCGGCCAAATAACTCGATTTTGGCTTTTTTATTTCATGTTTGGCCTTGAAAAAAATGTTTGGCCTTTTGGCTTTATTTTGGCTTTTTTATCAATTGACAGGAATTTTCACTATTTTTTAGTATAATTTAATGCGAAAGAATGTTAAACCATAAAGCAACATGTATGAATTGTGTATGTTGTCAGAGGATCACCTAGTTCTATTGACACCCAATCAGATCTCAGGAAATTCAGCCAATCGTAGAGCCGAAAAACTAACCAATGACAATTCATTATAGCTGTGTCTTCGCAGAGGTCCGCTCCCTTAGTGTTTTGTATAAAAATGATAAAATTTGCTTTAAATAAATTATTCATTTATTTGGGTTGTTTGAGTTTTGACTTGTTTCTGCTTGTACTATTATTGCGAAAAAATGAAGTGATTGGATGGCATCGAAGTGGAAAGGGTCGTATGAAAGCGGGAGAAAATACACTAAAGCATGGGAGAGTAAATTTTCCTGGGTTTCTAAAGCTTCAGATGGCACTGAAAATGCTTTCTGTAAGCTGTGCCATACTACAATCAAGCCTAAAGCCTCGAACTTAACGAATCATGAAACGACTGGCAAGCACATCCAACGTGTCAAGCTTTCAACAACAATGAAACCTGGTTCTTTTTTGAAAATTGGCTCTTTTTTGGCTTTTTAAAAAAAACGAAGTTTGGCCTTTTTTAGTTGAATTTGGCTTTTTTTTAAATGTCATTTGGCTTTGTGCATGCGCAGAAGCCTACCAACCCTGTTGCTCGTGACAAGACATATGATATGAATGTCCTCCAAACAATTCCACGTACACTTGCGCGCCCACTTTATACCTAGTCTTTCACGCTTTTAGGAAAAGGACAATTGTCATACCGTGGCCTGATGCTCTTTTAAGATGTAAAAATAAATCCAACTTGTAACTTAACATAAATCTTTGTAACATAAATCCAACTAACACCCACGAATTTCTAAAAATACTTATACTCCTACATTAATAACAAATGTAACTTTATTTTTTAATTAAATTTCTTGTAAACTCGTGTTTTAAGACTAAATATAGAGAATTAAACAATGCGATATGTCTGTCATTATCGTTGTAAAATTTCAGCAATATTAAGCTTTAAAATGTTTAAAATGCTGCTCCATAATTTCTTTCACTCTAACTTAACTTAACATAATGTGTCATCTTGACTCTTGTATACAATTATTTAACTTTTATCAGACTTGAAGATTAAACAGTTAAATATAATCTCTTGTGTTTATAATTATAAAGTCTGTTATTTTCTGTGTAAAAATTCAGTAATATTAAGCTTTAAAAGGTTTAAAATACTGATGAATTAACAAATAAATGTTGGGTTATATACATAGGGTAGCTTGGACTATTGACCTATTCCATATCAATTCCGTTTTGCCGTTGTCTGTTTAGTTATAGATGCACAGAGGACGTCGGCACGTGGTAAGAACAAAAAAGTGGGTCACTGATGTTCTTACCACGTTCTGACTTCTTCTGTGTATCTATAACTGAACAGACAACGGCAAAATGAAAGGTTCTAGATCTCACCTGAGGATAAAAAACTTGTCATATTGCTTTTTGTCCTAATAGGTTAAAGTGCCTATCTCACGTTTGGGAATTTTACATATTCGTAATATTTGGGTCTTCCTGAGCAAAATCATAATATATCTTGTCAGCCGAAAATGTCATCTTCATGGACTTTTTAAAATTCGTTTTGTGCTTACTGTAGAACTCTGTGACTTTTAGGCTAGGAGAGAGTTGTGTTCTTTGGAAAGAACTGTTGAAGATATGGAAAAAGAAAGGAAGTTGTTGGAAAATTCATTGTACCAACAAAATATTAAGAATACAAGTCTTCAAGATGAAATTGATGATTTGAAGAGACGACAAATGAATGCTACAAATCGTTATAAAAAGGAACTCGATGCCGAAAAGGAAAAGGTGAGATATTAAAGTATTACAGCATTCATGCTTGGCATTCGCTATTCTCCTTTGTACTATGCTGTGCTGTAGTGTACTGTACTGTAGTGTACTGTACTGTACTGTAGTGTACTGTAGTGCACTGTACTGTACTGTACTGTACTGTACTGTACTGTACTGTACTGTACTGTACTGTACTGTACTGTACTGTACTGTACTGCACTGTACTGTACTGTACTGTAAGTGCACTGCACTGTACTGTATTGTAAGTGCACTGCACTGCACTGCACTGCACTGCACTGCACTGCACTGCACTGCACTGCACTGCACTGCACTGCACTACACTTCACTTCACTTCACTGCACTTCACTGCACTTCACTGCACTTCACTGCACATCGTACTTGCAGGATTGTACTATATATTACACTGTATTGTACTACATTGCGCTGCACTGCACTGGACTGTACTTTACTACAGTACAGTACAACACATTACAATGCAGAGTACTGTACTGTACTGTACTGTACTGTGCTGTACTGTACTGTACTGTACTGTACTGTACTGTACTGTACTGTACTGTACTGTACTGTACTGTACTGTACTTCACTGCACTGTACTTCACTGCACTTCACCTATCCTGTCCTATACTGCTTTTGAAACTTCTTTTTAATCTCTTCTTTAGATTAATCTTGTTAAAACAGAGATGAGTACTTCGCGGTCCAAATACCTACGTGAGCTGGACGACGTCCGTGAGAAACTGGACCGAGCCCTAAGCAATAACGAGCGAGATCAGTCGTTGAGAGACAAGATATTAAATGATGCCAAGACAGAAATATTAACCCTTAGTAGCAAGGTAACCATGTTTATGAAACGGCGATTTTTTGGCACGACGTATATATTAGTTGACTTATTATATGCATGACAAAATCTGATTAGTTAACTAAACCACCCTTGGTTGTTAACTAAGTTAAATTCCATTGAACTGCATTAAGTAACATTATTTTCAATTTCTCTTCTTGTATCTCGTGTTGAACGGGAAGTTGGAAGAAAAAGCCAAACGCTATCGTAGCTTGGAAGAAGAACGGTCATCCTGGGAGGAGAGGGTGCGTCAGTTGGACAGACAACGACGTGAGATGGAGTTAAGAATCAAGAAAACACATGACTCTATCGACGAACACGTGACACAACTGAGTAAACAGGTTTGTCTTTCTCTTTGAGTTGCTCGTTTTAAGACCAGTTTACACCTTTCAAAGATTTTGAAAGACTTTGAAATATAACTTAAAATATTGATTCTTGATATATTCAATTCACTCGGCAAACTTGGTGTATTTTGTGGAAAACTGCAAAAACACCACCCGATAAAAGTTTTTTTTACGTAACTTAAAAGTTACTGTCCATGACCCAACGTTTCGACACTCCAGTCTAGTGTCTTTTTTGCAAAACCTAAGGATCGTATTGCAAAGGAACAGAGGAAAGACGCTATTTACTCCATTCCGTGCAATGACTGTGATCAGGAGTACATCGGTCAGACTAAACGTCAGTTTCGTACGCGTTTGAAAGAACACCAAATTAAAAAAAAATTAATTAATTAATTAATATTAATTAAATTAATTAAATTAATTAAATAATTAAATTCCAAAATTATTACCACTAATCCGCTGTACCATTAGAGACGTTGTCTGGAGGCTTGGCATATCAATAGCGCCCACGCCCCATTGAATCGCGATGACGGTGGTTTATTACCAGAAGCTTATTTGCATCTTGTTAATAGATAACGTCATCATCGGTTCTATGAGGGTATAATTAGGGATCCTAACTTTACAACCATCACCCCTGATGAAGACACTAGACTGGAGTGTCGAAACGTTGGGTCATGGACAGTAACTTTTAAGTTACGTTCAAAAAACTTTTTGTCTGATTAATCATGTCTGATTTATGACCTGGTTGCGTTGGGAAATTATTTGTTGACCACCCCATAAGTTTGGCCAAATTTTTGTGTAATCTCGATTGTGTTTTGTTTTTGTTAGCTTCAAGAAAGTCAATCCCGGTCACTTCGCACGGACACGTTGGTCCAGGAACTTTACATCGAGAATTCTCAACTGACGAAGACCATTGAGGAGATCGAAGGTGGTCAGAAGAAAGCAGAGAAAAGCAACAGGCAGCTTTTGGAACAGAAACGAGCTTTACAAAGAGTCATATCAAAGCTGTGCGGTGCGAATGCCCTTGCCTGAACACAAGATAGGAAGTAAGTAGCCAGCGAGCAGGGTCTCTTGAGGCGAGAAGGGTCGCTTGAGGCGGGAAGTTAGGAAGTAAGTGAATTAATAGATGGGAGCCACTATAAGAAACTCATGTCGTTACATCAACACGAAAATTTAACCCTTATAAGTCTCTAATGGTAACCTTTCTACTTGGTTAATATAAGTGTTCGTAGAAGGGTTCGTATTATTTAGACTTATAATGAACAATTAGATGATGAGCTATTAATTTCTATGAAGTGATATAGTTAACGAGGGCGAAGCACGAAAAAACTATCACCTATCAACCAACTAGTGGTCTATTACAAATTTATACAATCACATGACTTGTATACGCATTTTCATTGGTTGTTGCCCATGATCTATTAAAGGACAGATACATGGATGGCATCAAATCACGTCAGCAGCTGTGTTTTCATGCCCCAACATTTTCATGCCCCAACATATTTGATAAAACTTTGGGGTTGTTTTATCTTTGATAACTTTGTGCGGTTGTTTTTGATTGTTTAAAACAAATAGATTCCATTTTTTGTTGTCTGTTCAGTTCTAGATACACAGAGGACGTGAGAACGTGGTAACAACATCAGTGACCCACTCGACTCCGTCTCGTGGGCCACGTTTTTGTTCTTACCACGTTCTGACATCATCTGTGCTTCTATAACTGAACAGACAACGGCAAAATGGAATCTATTTGTTAATTAGCATTCTGATTGTCTGAGCTACTATTGGTGATAGACCACTATAGTAGCGTTGTCCAATCACAAACCTTCTTATAACTGGAATAAGCCACGACATATTCACACTGCAAGAAAACCTGAGATCTAGGACAAACATGGCGTACGCTAAAATTTATATATACGAGTGATGAAAGCATGAAAACTTTGGGGTGAAATTTCATGGTTGTAAAATTCAAAATTCAAATCAGCTGTTATTTCTAAAGTAAAGCATTATTATCATACGAGTATAGAGTTAGTATTAGGTTTAGGATTAGGGTAAGGTTTGTATAGTTAGGACTATATATGTTTTGAATTCGGGATACAGTCTTGATATATGAAACGTCAGCCAAACATTGGCCCGAAAGCAATGAAAAATTGTTCAGTTTGACA
This sequence comes from Chrysogorgia sp. JL179-B06, assembly GCA_035772405.1. Lineage (NCBI taxonomy): Eukaryota > Metazoa > Cnidaria > Anthozoa > Scleralcyonacea > Chrysogorgiidae > Chrysogorgia > Chrysogorgia sp. JL179-B06. The sequence continues at coordinate 1,010,083 of JAYKKM010000242.1, forward strand.
TTTTCGAATAAGAAAATTAATTCGCTTATGCCTATGGAGTATGTTAATATACACATTGCTTGGGCTTGGAGTGGACAGACGATACATGGACGATCGTCAAGCTCGATCCTCAGAAAAATGATTCTGAGTCCCGGACAGGAATCGAACCTGTAACCTTCTAATTGCCGGTGAGACGCTCTAACCATTGAGCCACCATGACTCAGATAGCCACCGTGACTCGATATATTTAGTGACTGCCGCATGCATAGGCAGTACATATATCAATCGAACCAGTATTGTAACCTTCGCTCTCCATCTGAGTCATGGTGGCTCAGTGGTTAGAGCGTCTCATGCACCGGCAATCAGAAGGTTGCCGGTTCGATTTCTGTCCGGGACTCAGAATCATTTTTCTGAGGATAGAGATTGACGATCGTCCATGTATCGCCTATGGAGTATATCTATATACACCAAATTTGAAGCAAAGTAATTACAATCTCGTTTTTTGTGGGCGATTATTTATCATGTGCCATCGAGCTACTCTACATTTTGAATGGGAGACTTCTACAAATAAAAAGGTGAAAATATCTGAAAATTTTGAATAATGTTTGATAAGATTTTTTTACGTTAAAGAACGGTTGTTTATGGTTGATACTAAAACAATTAGACAAGTCGCCCTCGTTGTCTATGAACAGTTCGCCCTCGAGCTTCGCCCTCCATAGACAACTTATACAACGAGGACGAGTTGTCTAATTGTTAAATAGAAATTGATAGCGAATCATCTAATTGTGTTAGTAAGCTGTGACGACCACGTTCTTGTTTAAGTTTTTTTCAAATTTATCTAATATATATAAATATGTAATTAAATAACCATAATATACTTTTTGTAACAAATCCATTAAGTTATATACGTGATTAAATTATATACGCGAGGTTTTCTACTGTGGCTTAAACATTTGCTGGTATAGGGTGTTACGATCAAACCATGCGTAAAAAGCGGACAGCCTTGGATCAAGCTAACAAGTGGTGATGTAGGGTCCGGCCTTTGGGAAGGGGAGACAGTTTTAAGAAAAACAAGACGTTTGAAATAGGCGTCCAAAGAGTAAAAGTAGGCAGTTGTGACTTTGTGGGGAGGCATGTTCCCCCCGCAAAATTTTTTGAAAGTTAGAGTCTCCATGATGCATTTTCCAGCATTCTAAACAAAACGTGGAGACTTTCGTGGTACTTTTCGTGCACCAGTGATTTAATTTATGAGTATATGATAACAGAATGACCAATCAGAAATAATGCTTGGATTTATTTCCAAATTCATCGAGAAAGACGTTCTGAAATGAAATCACACTTAAAGAAAGCAAAGTTAATGAACAAAATATTGAGCAGCTACAAAATTGCCAAATTAGAAGTGCTCAAATTGAGTAAGGTTTGAACTGCGGCGGTGGGAGACCAAATAGGCGGCGGTAAATCGCCGGTATATAGCCGCCTTCTAATGAAATCCTTGCGCTAGGCGTTAACTCGGACCACTTGCGCTTAATTGTGATCAAGATACTTGCCAGCCACATTCCTTATGAATCTTATCACAAATTTTCTTTATTTCTTTGGATAGTTTGAAGCAAGCATACCTCCACACACACAAGTTTCTCAACGGATTTATACTTTTCACGAGCAGGGTCTTGGGGGGGGGGGAGCATCGCCCATTCACCGGCATCGTGTTCACAGACTATAGAACATTCTAAAACTTTCACTCAGTTTTCATTTCACTTTACGTTTCACTCTCTCATGATGAAAGGCCTTCGCTCGAAACGTTCTTAGGTTGGCAGAACACCAACCTTTTAGAGTATTTGATTTGTATTTCTATACACTGCCTACACAGATTAATACGTTTATATTACTAATTCGGTACAATGTTGTTTATACATGACACTTATAAGTCATATTACTATACAGCGTCACGCAATTACCAAGTCCTTTTTGTCAGATGTCAAAGCACCTATACATAACACCAAATACGATATTACTTAATACTTGATATATATTCTACATGAAGTGAATAATTGAATACCAAAATGTTTTATGATTTGAACTTTGAGTTGATGTTCTATAAACTCTTCTAGTTGATGTTTGTCCGAAAGGCAAATGAGTTTGACATCAAATCCTTCATCATTTTGGATACAATATTCTACTGCTAGAGAAATTTAAACTAATTCAAACGTTGATGATATAAAGTTGTAAAGGTTTTGCTGTGCAAGCTGTGTTAAGTTGTCAATACTCAGAAAAACTGTGAGCGCCAGACAGGACTCGAACCCGTAACCTTCTGAATGATAGACAGACGCTCTAACCATTGAGCCACTGGAACTCAGATGGCAGAGCAAGGTTAATTACGGTAATTAAACCTGGGACGAGTCTTGCCGTTATAACAAATACTTGTTGGACTACAAGTCGTGTTGTGACAGTCAATTTCCAGTCAAATGTTGTTAGTTAAATTAGGTAGTTATATACAGCTTGATGTTTGTAAAGTTGTAAAGGTTTTGTTGTGCAAGCTGTGTTAAATTGTCAATACTCAGAAAAACTCTGAGCTCTAGACAGGACTCGAACCCGCAACCTTCTGAATGCTAGACAGACGATTGAGCCACTGGAACTCAGATGGCAGAGCAAGGTTAAATATGGATTTAAACCTGGGACGAGTCTTGCCGTCTCTCCTTGTCTGGAGCTCAGAGTATTGATAACTTAACACAGCTTGCACAGCAAAACCTACAACTTTACAAGCATCAAGCTGCAACTACCTAACTTTACTAACAACAGTTGATGATATACTTGAACGATATACTAGAAATTTTATCAACTTTTTCACTCAAATCCTCAACCAGTCTATCACACGGAAAGCAGAAACGAAAGTCATTCGCATCGTCACATTCATTATCATTTCCGATAGCACATCAACACAAAACTCAAATCATAAAATATTTTGGTATTCAACTATTCACGTCATGTAGAATATATATCAGTATATAATATCATATTTGGTGTTACACGCATTTTAAACAGCTTCGTCGCAAAGAAATGATGTTTTTTATTTTCCAAGCAGGTCCTATACAGGTAACTCGAAATTAACTTTACGAAAACAACTCGAAAAGGCGAAAGGTTAGCGCGCGTTTACATTTGCGATACCATGTCCCTTCGCAGCGGTTCGATTCCGAAATTAACCATTGCTATTTTTGCAGTAAAATATCTCCAGTATATTCGAACAGGCTTTCATTTATCTTAATTCGTGAAAGACATTGCGGTTCCACCATGGTACCGCGCGTGCGGTTTTTATTGTTATTGGTTTTAGCCAATGGGAAGCGGAACGTGGCTTGGCTTGGGTTGTGGCGAGGTTCGAGGAAGGCTTTCCTCTGCGTTGCTTTCACTTGTTGCTTGAAACGTCGAAGTGATTTCGAATTATCATGTATTACTCATCGTCACGGAAGGCCGCTTCGACAAGAAAGCAGACTAGTTTTGCGCGGACGACGACGACACGGGCCAGATTCGAAGATGGCAGCCCGAGCGGTAACGAGACAGACGGTGGGTCGACAGAGCTGCTTGATATCTCGACGAGCAGAGAAGATCTATCACGAGCACCGAGTCGTTGTAGTTGCCACAGCGGGGAAAGTAACGGCGCGAAGGATGACGTGAAAGATGACGCCGCTGCTGCGCAAAGTAGTCGATCTTGGTCTAGCGCGAACTTAAAGCTAGAGTTCGAGAATAACGCCGGGAGCGACGATGAGATGTTGAAGGAGGAGTTGCTAAGGATCTTCGATCGAGAGCGCCATGGTCTGGAGACATACTTTAAGCAGAAGACCGAGAGTATCTTGCAGAACTACCGTCGGAAGCAATACGAGTGGGAAGAGACCCTAAGGACGGAGAAGATCGAGTATGAGAATAGCATGGCTCAGGAGAAGATCGAAGTGCAACAGAACTACATCGGCGAAATGACGAAACTCACAAAGCAGTTCAACCAAGAACGCGAAGAACTAGAAGGTCACTACAAGAAACAGATCACCGAGTTAACGCTACAGTTCGAGACGCGAAAGAAAGAAATGGACGAGACTATCATTAAGGAACGGACGGAGTTGAAGCAGAGATTGGAACTGGAGTACCAATCCATGTTGAACACTCAGAGGACTACCGACGAAAAAATATTTCAGCGGCAGAAATCGGACCTCGAGGAGGGCTATAAGAAGAAGATTATGGAGCTAGAACAACAACTGAGGGAAGCTTCTTCCAAGAGTGAATCATCCGGTCGGAAGATGCAGTCCGATTTGGAAGCGAAATTCGAAAAGGAAAGAGTGGTGTTGGTGGCGGAGTGGAGGAAGCGCGTCGAGTTGCTGGAGGTGGAGCTGGGGAGAGAAAAGGAACGCGTGAACAAGGAGGAATGGAAGGCGAATGAATCTCACGGCTTTCTGAGAAACGAGGTTTCCAAGAAGGAAATCGAAATCGAGAAGTTGCGGCAATCCGTTGAAACGTTGAAGATGGAGATTTCCAAGAAAGAGAAGACGACCAAGGAATTCGAGACGCTGCAGCAGAATATCTTCGTGCGCGGTAGCCACGCGCTTCCGGGAAAATTGCGCGAGGACTTCGACAAGATGCTGTCCGCGCATCGTGAGGAACTGGAACGGTCGTTCAAGAATGAGCGAGAGGTACTTGAGACCGAGACGGAAAAGCGCACGGTACTGGAACGAGAAACGTTGGAGAAACAGTCGAAGATGGAGAGGGAGAGGATGGCTTTGGATGTGGAGAAAGAACGAGGTGTAATGAAGCGAGAGGCTCGAGAGAAAGAGGATGGCTTTCGCGAGGAACTCAAGATGGAGGTGGATAGAATGAGACAGACACACGAAGCGGAAAAGGAGACGTTGAGGGAACAGGTCCGCAAGGAATTGGGCAAAGAAAAGACGGAGGTTGATGAAAAGTATTTGAAAGAAAAGGATGAGAGGGATGAGGAAGCTAAGCAGCAGTTGAAGAGAGTTTCCGCTCCTCAAGAGGAGGAGAGGAAAAATGGACTGGAAAGACACGAGTACGAACTGTGGGTGGTCAATCAGAAGATGGAACACACGAAACAATGGGTCGAGGGCCAGTATAGGGTCACTGAGGGGGAAAGTGGAGCTGTGGAGGGCAACAGGGGACCAGCTGAGGCTCAAAACAGGAAAAGTGATGCGTTATCTGAGGAGGATGGCAGGAGAAGCGACCGGCGCGGTCATGGCGAAGAGATTTCTAACACTCAAGTCGTGAATCATCGTATAAGTACCGTTGAAGAAAAAAACGCGACAAATATAACCATTAACGTGGGTAGCGACAAAAACAGCGAATACGGCTTTCGCGCACTGGAACAGGAAAACGAAGGCCTGAAGACGAAAGTGGCGGCACTTCAGGAGAACATCAAACTGCACGAGTGTTACAAGACGGAAGCGAGCGAAGAGATCGAACGTCTACGGAACACGAACAAAGAAATGAAGACCAAACTGGCAGAAATCAAAGAGAAGATGGAAAGCTACGAGGAACGGCTGGAAGACAGCGAAGAGAAAGTTAAGGAGTATCAAGGGATTTGTCAAGACTATGAGAATTATATACAAGAGTATCGCGAAAAGATTTCAGTGATAGAGAAAGATCGGAAAGAGTCGACAGTGGTTCGAATTAGAGAGGATGACGGTCGGAGAAGGTCGTATCCCGGGAGTTCACGAAATGATCAGGAGAATGAGAGTGGAGGACAAAAGAAAAGCGATGACAGTGGTAAGAAGTTTGACAAAGGTGATGGTGGTGGTGAAGATGACAGACGGGGAAAATCAAAATATAAACAGAGGGAATCACAAGAGGATAATGTAAGTACTAGAAGGGAGACAAGGAGGGAGGGAGGAAGGAAGGGTGGGTGGTTGGGATGGAGGGAGGGAGGGAAAAAGGAAGGAAGGAAAGGAGGGAGGGAGGAAGGAAGGGAGGGAGGAAGGAAGGAAGGGAGGGAGCGAGGAAGGAAGGAAGGGAGGAAGGAAGGAAGGAAGGGAGGGAGGAAGGAAGGAAGGAAGGAAGGAAGGAAGGGAGGGAGGGAGGGAGGAAGGAAGGAAGGGAGGGAGTGAGTGATAAGGAGTGAGAGGGAGGGAGTGAGTGAGAGAGAGAGAGTGAGTGAGAGGGAGTGAGTGAGTGAGAGGTAGGGAGGAAAGAAGGGAGGGAGGACGTCTAGAGTATCTGATATAAGCACGGACTGATTTTTTCTTACTTTCTTTTTATTAAAGATGGTGAATATTCTGCAGATAGAAAAAGAAAAACTCGAAGGTGTAGTTGACGACTTGGTGAGCAAGATCCGTCTTTTGGAAAAGACGATTTCTGAGATTTCCCTGGTCTCTAGCAAGGTTAGACATCGAGACCTTTTACATTACGACATTGCGATTTGCCCTCTACGGCTTGTCATTAAGTAAAAAATCGGTATAAAACTAAATTCTTTTGCGCATTTTCCCAGAATGACAATCAGGCAGACGTCGAAAAAAGAAGGGAGCTTGAGTTAAATTTGGAAAAAGTCCGAAGACAGAATCGTGACTTGGTGGAGAAAGTAAAAGATTTACAATTCCAGCTGCAAGGGTTGGTGGACAAACTGCAAAAGGAGAAGAATAAAGTAGGTGGCTACAAGAAAATGCATGGGAAACTGGGAAAATAAGTTGATATGGGATAAATCACTCAAGTGAGATCCCACATACATTTAATATAAAAATATTTTGTGTTCATATGGAGAACGAACTATCCCACATTATTTCTGTAGTACACCAAGTTTTCGATTTGTGTGTTACACAACGCAATTGCATGCTCGTGTAGCAAAAAGGTTGCAAGTTGCAAGCCTTTCCACCTCCAGGGCAGGGGACTTGACACACATGATACTGCGTGTTACCAATTGTCCCCCCTGCAATTGACACGATTTCATGACTCACGATTTCATCTTCTAATAAAGCTTCTAATAATTTCCTTCAAAGGTGAAAACCCTTCAAACAGAGTACCGCTCTTTCAAGTCGATGCACCAATCAGAAATCAAGGAGCTACAGGAGAAACTGCAGCATTCCGGGAACGTGATTGCTCGCTTGCAAAGCACCTCCGTGGAGTCGAGCGCTGTGGGGAGATTTCAGAAAGAGATCACGATGGTTGGTAAATGGATGATGGAAGAGCGACTGAACGATCAGAGAATGGTTAGGGCGCGAAGCGTTGAGGAGATGGAGAACGTGAGGAGCTTGGATCGAGAAAAGGGTGAATTGGAGAGGAAATTGCAAGACGTAAGGGTTGCTCTGGATGAGTATTCTGAACACATGAAAAATAAGGTGAGAGAAAATATCAGTTTTTCAACGGTGAAATATCAGATATTGTTTTAAAGCTTTTTAAATACATGTAGCTTAACTTAAAACGTTACTCCATTCGTTTCTTCCTCCTTTCCTTTCCTTCTTTTTCCTTCCCTTTCCTTCTCTTCCCTTCCCTTTCTTTTCTTTTCCTTCCTTTGCTTTTCTTCCCTCTCCTTTCCCTTCCTTTCCTTTCCTTTCCTTCCTTACCTTTCCTCCTTTTCTTTCCTTTCCTTTCCTTTCCCTTCCTTTCCCTTCCTTTCTTTCCCTTCCTTTCTTCCTTTCTTCCTTTCCTTTCCTTTCCTTTCTTTTCCTTTCCCTTCCTTTCTTTTCCTTTCCTTTCCTTTCCTTCCTTTCCTTTCCTCCCTTCCTTTCCTTACCTTTCTTCCTTTCCTTTCCCTTCCTTTCCCTTCCTTTCCCTTCCTTTCCCTTCCGTTCCCTTCCTTTCCTTACCTTTCTTCCTTTCCTTTCCCTTCCTTTGCCTTCCTTTGCCTTCCTTTCTTTCTCTTCCTTTCTTCCTTTCCCTTTCCTTTCTTTTCCTTTCCTTTCCTTTCCTTCCTTACCTTTCCTTCCTTTCCTTTCCTCCCTTCCTTTTCCTCCCTTCCTTTCCCTTCCGTTCCCTTTCCCTTCCTTTCCTTTCCTGCCTTCCTTTTCCTTCCTTTCCCTTCCTTTCCTTTCCCTTCCGTTCCCTTCCCTTCCTCTCCTTCCTTTCCTTTCCCTTCCTTTCCTTTCCCTTCCGTTCCTTTTCCCTTCCTTTCCTTTCCTTTTCTTTCCTTCCCTTCCTTCCCTTTCCTTTCCTCCCTTCCTTTCCCTTCCTTTCCTTTCCCTTCCGTTCCCTTCCCTTCCTCTCCTTCCTTTCCTCCCTTCCTTTCCCTTCCTTTCCTTTCCCTCCGTTCCCTTTCCCTTCCTTCCCCCTTTTCTTCCCTTTTCTTCCCTTTTCCACACTTTTCCATTCCATTCAGTCATTCATTCCTCTTCCATGTAGGTTTCCTTCGTGAGTAGTGCAGGCAGCCAATTCTCTTTAAACAGCAATGGTTATCTTCGAGACGAGCGTTTTTCCAAAACACTGCAAGCCCTTGAGGAAAGCCAAAAAACGTCTCTTCGTCAAAATGAGCGCCTACTACACGAAAAGAAGGAGCTTCAGTCGCTTGTCGGACGTCTGTGTAAGTCCCAAGAAGATCTCGGAGGCTCCAAAATGTCCTTCGCGTCCTGTGGTTCCTCGACGTCTTCATCGTCCTCATCGTCCTTTGTGTTACCTGCAAGAGGTAGCGCTCTTTTCAGCAACAGGATGTCGAGCGCATTTTCCGTCTTCGATTGACGTAGCGAAAAAAGGGACGCGCTTTTTTAAAAATGCCACATTGTGTGCGCATTTATGAATCTTATTGATTTATTTCTAATTTATTTGCTCGAGATTGCTGAGACAATAAACAATTATTATATGAGGTTGAGCATGATATCAAGAATTAAGGCTGAGGCGGATAACATTGACCGAGGTCTGAATAATTCTTGATATCATGCGTAAGCCGAATCCAATAATTGTTTTATTATACAATTATAAGAAAAGCTAAGAAAGCTTTGTAAAAATTATAAACTCAGAAATTAACAATTACGTCACCTACAGACAATTTTTGATATTTTGTTGGTGGAAAGACATCAAGAATAGTATGTAGGTTTTTTAGCCAATCACAATCGAGATTGCATGAGTAGTAATATAGTTGTATATATGTAAGTGTACTTATTGAGCGAATAGCGGAGCGCGTTAATGCTATTTATAGAACCAAAACTCAAACAAACAGAAATTGCCTTTTAAGGGATTCCTAACGACTTTTTTCTATACTGTATACTATTGTTTGGAATGCAAGAATAGCGAAGCGCACAGTTACTGTTTATAGACCAAAACTCAGACAAACAAACAAAATCTGACTTACATACTGACGTCATTACCACGCTTCGCTATTACGAGTCCTACGCTTTGTATTAAATCACGCTTTTAAAAACGTCCGTTTAAAACAGCGGAAACGTTTTATTCCAAATGTTCTCTGCATTAATATTAAAATATTTCGATAGAATTTTCAATTACTAGCATAAAAAACAAGCCTTCGGAGCGCAATATTCACGAAATTTACATCGTTCATGGGCACATTTTAGGCTTTTAGCAGGGAATCCAGGGATTATGACGTTTCGCGGATCTGAATGCTTTTGGCTCCCATGTTGGATGACAAATTGGTGCAAACATGACGGCCAAAAACAAAATATATTTTGATCATGCTGAACGTTATTACTTCATGTTTGCTACAGTCAAAATACAAAGACCTTTCCACTTCCCCGAACTCAGATCAAATCTCTTTGCTAAAAGCCAAAAGAAATACATAATTCTATCTTCTCCAACGAGTTTAATCTAAAAGCAAAGGTATTTCTCCTAAATAGATGTCAACAAATCGATGAGTTTAAATCAAGAACGGCAGTAGCGGTCGGGGACTTGTGTCTGAAAAGGAGAAAAAAATCCGTATTTTTGCTAGTTCCAGTATAGGTTCATAATTTTCAACACTATTTGGTTATTTTCTAAACTAACCCTTACCCAAAATCAAACCCTGATCCTAACCCTAATCTTTATATTTCAGTTTAAAGTCGAACAATAAGCCTTAGCATTACACAAATATAACACTGTTTTAGTCGTCTGCGGTGCAGGCTACTCTGCAGAGGCTTCTTGCGCTTTTATATGTAGTAATAATGTAATATACTGGGCTATTCGCTTGTGTTGCCCAAACTATTTGCCCGAACTCTAAAAAAGCGCAAGACTGCGCATCAAAATGACGTGCTCAGACGTTCTCGTTTTGATTGGCTGTCGTCCGAACTTATTAAACAGCCAATCAAAAAGCGTCACGGACGAGTGGTATTTTGATTTTTGACATCAGGAATATCCATATCACGTGATCTCTAGGAGAGCCATGCAATATTGGGCGAAGGAGTTATTTTCGAACTGGTATAAGATTCACTTCAAATCCGTAGTAATATCAGGCACTTAGAAGCAACGTTTAACAGTAAGTAATTCTTAATGTCTGTAGTGGTTGAAACCGGTAAAAATTATCTTAGTTCATGATCGTATTTGTGTCAAATCCAGGACCATGTTTGTGTGTTGTGCCGCTATAATAGTGTCAGTGTTTATAATATATGAATTCCTTTACCTGAATACCTGATAATGGTTCTTCAATACGAATGTTGGACTCGTCATTAAATAATCATGATCTCGTCTGTATAATGAAGTTGGACTTACATGCAACCGTTTTTCCGGACTTGATGTAATTAAGTTGCTTCGCTACTAATTAGGCAAAGTGGAAAATTACGTCATTTTCACAGCGACTTTATATTGCGTCTTGATAAAACTAAATTATTCTTCGAAGATATGATTTCGCTCTACAAACCTTACATTCTATTTAGAATACTGTAGTTCAGTTTTACTGTCGTTTGGAAAAGATGCGGCAACGAAATTGGAGGAATTATATGCCAACATCAAATCGTTTAAAATCCGCTGTTATTTCTAAAATAAAGCATTATATATCGTATCAGTTAGTGTCAGTATTAGGTTTAGGCTAAGGATTGGTGTTGGGAGTATGTTTTGAATTTTGAACACTTATGTATATGAATATATACAAGTATAATTTCCACCGCACTAGAAAAAATCCAAAAGGAATTCCTATATGAATTCCTGTTAGATTTTGGCCTATTGGAATTCCTATAGGATCCTATAGGATTTTTTCGTAAGGGGCTGCTACAAGCAGACACACTTTAATGGCTCTACATATATAAGTGATTTATGTACATTGCTGGTACTCTATGGAACAGTCGAAGTGAGAGAATCCAAATATATTATCTTTTTATATTATCTTTTTATATTGTCTTTTTATTATATTATCTTTTTATATTGTCTTTTTAAATGTTCTGTATGTACCCATACGTTGTTGTAGTTAGTGCAGGCACTAATTTATTTTATTATATTGTGTTGGTTTTATTGTCATTACGGTATATCATCATCATTTGTATATGGATTTACATGTACATACATACATACATGTATTTATTAGGTTTATATGATTATTTAATTTGTATTTATATTTATAAATTGTAATTAAATGCAGTTAAATTATATTTAAATGATATTTAACTAAGTTAACAACCAGGAGCGGTTCAGTATAGCGTGATTAGCGGTCTCTGGCATGGTATGCGCGCTCAAGTGGACGCCCGCTTGACGTTGGTGAGTATTGTTCAGTGTAGCGTGGCCAAGAAAGTTGTTGGAGCGTGGAAAGTTGTATCCTTATTTAGTAGTTTATTATATATACATATATAGTTTATTTTTTATAATATAAGTTAATTTTCCCCCCTTTTTTGTCCCTCAATTTTCCACTGACAATAGTCAGTGTGACAGGTGCCTGGAGTTGGGTATGGGGACTCATGGCTGGGTTTGGGGGGATTTGCCGGCAATGAGAGCGGTATTCTGTCTCAGGCACCCATCCTCCACAAGCGAGACAGTTGTTAAACCTATATTTGTAAATATTTTCATGTCACATTTATGTTTGTATGGGCTTTTATCTCCTTGGTTATAAATGATCTATTAAATACATTATCTATTAAATACATTATCTATCTATCTATCTATCAAGGCCAAAATAAAAAATACCTTCGTTTCCGGTTTCCCGACCCTACCTAGTTTTTGGCTAGTAAAATACCGACCCTAATCTTTTTATTGAAATTTTGAGAAGCCTGGGATAGCAAACATGGCTGCCGATCCTGGCAGCATCCTCAATATCAGCGTGGTTTGGTAAAACCTATTGTTCGTCCATGCAATGTTTAGAAAAAAAAAGTAAAAAAAACAAAAAAAACCGACCTACCCTACCTAATTTTTTCCAGCACGAAATAGGAAACCCAGGTATTTTTTTTCTTGGCCCAATTAGTTTCTTGATCATTTTTTTCTTTATGTTTACAGTCAAGACATGGTCAAATTTCATGCAGCTATTGTTTTGTTTTTGTTCATCATCACAATCGGTTTTAGTTTGGTAAGTGGCGATAAGTTGCATAAAGTAGGAAGCAATATATTTAGCTTGATGGGCAATCATTTGCTCAAGAACTACACTTACACTACAAATGTTTGGCTACAAAATATCTTGGTTTTATTTGGTGGCAAAATGTCTTTATTTTACACTTTGAAACTTGATACTGGTACTACAGTACCACCAATGTGCCTTTGCCTAATATTAGTATCCCTGAAATTAGTCAAATTGCCATATAGATCAGTATTTAAAAAATTACTGGTACAGTATACTGGTATACTGATCCTCTCTAGTAACATGGCTGTATAGCAAGGGTATAGAAACTAACAATTGAAAAGTCAAATTACAGAAAGCAAAAGTTTTTTTTCATTTCGTTTTTTCACAATTGGAAAATACAGGTAATTCCAACGATAACAGGTAATTTCACCATAATAATTATGTAGTAGTTAAAACATAAGCGGCCGATGTTTATGGGCAGTTACAATGGCGAGCCGTTGTAACTGACCATAAACATCGACTGCGAATGTTTTATTAAACTTGTAACGAAATGAGTAGAATATATAATACATACTTTGTTTGGAAGTTGTAGAAACGGTACAAACAAATTATTTTAACTCCGAAAAATCTCAATTTGAGCAAGTTAACTTTGATAAAACATTGATGTTTTATGAATCAGCAAGTTAACTTTGATAAAACATTGTTGAAGATGCTGATTAAATATTCATTTCTTTTGAATTTTCTTCATGAATTATTAATGAATTTTACAAGTAATGATAATGCAATAAGCGCCCGGATTCTGGTTGTCAAACTGAATATTGGTCAATCACTACTATCTTATGATATCAGGGTTTGAATTAACGGTGTGCAATGTGCAATTTGCACATCGTTTTGGCCCAAATAGTAAAAGTTGCACATCACCTTTCAAAACGATGTGCATTGTTGATGTTAAGTATTGAACACAAACAAATAGTTCTGACAAACTATAAGTTAAGTTAACAGTACTATTTCCCAAAAGTGGAAAAATTGTGTGTATTTCCTGCAGCCACGCAAAAATTGCTATTAAAATTGTAAAGAAAAGCCATAATCGATTGATGATTGTCGTCGACGCCATTTTTTGCATGTCTGCTCTAAAGTGCACTGGGAACGAATCACTTTCCCGCACTGGCCCGCGTAATTTGATAGGAGCTGCCCGAACAAAATGGTGGCTGAAATTTGATCTCTATACGCATTTTAGTGATTTTATAAACTTTCCAATCTTTTAAACCAATGAAGCAACCGAAAGTATTGCACGCCTAGCCTAGAATTCCTATAGGCATCATATTTCTTGCACACCATTATTTTGCTTATATTGAGAGACGCCCGCCTGGACGTCATGTATTTTTTGGGGGAAAATGCACATCGTTTTTACTCAACTAATTCAAACCCTGTGAGAGGTTTGTTCTTATAGAATCTTTCAACTTTTTTTCCAAAGGTGTTCTCCACCACCGATTACCTTGAACAATGCCGCCTCAGTGGTCCTCATGTCCTGACCTTAAATGGTGCTGATCTGATATGCCACAAATGCTACAAGTGTCCTGCTGGCATTGGAATGAGTGTTAATTGTACTGGTAAATTTGTCAGCAATACAGTAAGGATCCAATGTGTGCCTTGTATAGCTGGTGTTAACTATTCAAATGCAAGTGACTATCAACAATGTATAGCTTGCCCGAAGATGTGTGAAAATGAAGAAACAAAAGGGAAATGCTTAGTAAATAAGGACAACAGGAAATGCATAGCTTGCAAAAAGGGATGGTACTTTGATAATGCTTATCAAAAGTGCTTAAATTGCTCTTGTCACAATATGAGCAAAGAGGCAAGTGGAAAGTGTTCTGCCAATGGATTTCCCATTGAGCAATGCAAGAAGGCTTTTTCAAAGCCAACAAATCCCCTATTAAAACCAACTAACTCGGTATCAAAAGCTGTACCAAACCAGACAAATCGAGGACTGACACAGAGGGCTGCAGGCTGGAATATTATAGAAATCTTTCTACTGATTGCCTGTTTAATTTTGGCTGTTATTTTCTGTGGTTATATGTATTTTGTTGGGAGAAGACTTTGGGAATTTAAGAAAAGAACCTCGCGTTGGCCACACTTTGACGAATTTATCAGGTTAATTCTACCTTGTGTCCCCAACTGCATTTGTGTTGTTGTTGGTGAAAGTGGAGATGCAATTATACATGCTGATTGTAAGTAGCTTTAGCTAACTTAATGTAGGTGGCCGATAACACGGGGTCCCTGGCCCCCAATGATTTGGGAAATTAGGAAAAGTCTAAAAATTATTTTTGTTGCACGTTGTAAAGCATTGATTCATAACAATTTCTTGTTATTGAGAGATATTTTGAACACTTAACCATAGTTAATATAACTATGACTTAACGTAACCCAGGTGTCAGCAATGGGTCAAATTCTATCATACAGTAGTTACATATTGGTAATAATCTTTCAGCGATAATGAACAGAAAATCCTAAAATCTTTAGAATTAAAGATCGATTTTCTGTCAGTAGTCAAACTTGATATTTCAGAGATCCTATATTTAAAAAAATTCCTAGGGCAACATGTATAGTAGTATAGTATCATCGTATGGGATACACACACTCATACACAGTTTTGTAATTTCATTAAATAGTCCAAAAGTTGTACAGGCTTCTTCAATAGTCCTTATGCAGTGTGATGTTAATGTGAGGCCATTTAGATATCAAACAAATCTTAATATCTCAAAAACAAAGTCAGATATGGAAGAGTTGTAAACACCAATCTTTGTAATCTCAAAAGTTCTTTAAGGAGGCTATTTTTTATTGTGAGTTTTCCCGTTGCAGATCCAATTATAGGTTGTACAGAGTTCACAAATTGCAGAACCGATTACATTCCTCTTGCTACAAACAATGTACAGAGAGGTATGGTATTTCCTATATGTAATCATAATATGATGTGAGTTTAATTATAAAGATTTACACTATGAGCATACATTTTGTGTAATCAATTTCTTTAACAAAACATCAGTTATTATAACATAATTATTAGCGAAGTGAAAAGGTGGTAAACTGCCAAGATTTTTAGTGACGAAATACTAACGTTTCGAGCGGAGCCCTTCATCAGAGTAAGACGAGATGAAATAAAATAAATAGGGCTTATATATATATGCCAAAAGGGTGTCACACTCACAAGTAGAAAGTAGCCAATCAAATGCACGGGAGATACAGTAAACAAACTAATAATTAATGAGATGTGAAAAGTTAAATCATTTGCTGTTTTTACAGTCGATCAGCAAACAGACGGGTCCAATATTCAAGGGGATTAGGCGATAGTAAAGCGGTGCGTAAGAAACAAAAACTTGAAAAGGAATGAAAGTGCATAAGCTAATAATAAAAAAGTTCCAAGCAAAATATATGTTTTATTATTGATATTTTAAAATTGAGCTCGAATTTTTCGATCTGTTAGACAAGTGCTATTTAGTATAATTTTCAAATGTCATAAGTAGATAACTGTGTCTGGATTCGAATGTGGCATTAAGGATCAATGGAAATTTGTTGGTAAACAAATCTTAATATCTCAAAAACAAAGTTGGATATGGAAGAGTTGTAAACACCAATCTTTATAATTTCCAGAGTTCTTTCAAATACGAGAGTTTTTCACTGTGTAAATATTTTAACAAGGCTTTTTTTTATTGTGCGTTTTCCCGTTGCAGATGCAACAACAGGTACAGAGTTCCCAGAATACAGATCCAACTACATTCCTCCTGCTACAAACAATTATGTACAGAGAGGTATGGTATTTCCTATGTAATCATATGATAGTGAGTTTAATTAAAACTGGAAGCAAGTCCAGTGGGGGAAGATTCTCGAAATAGGGTACTTTCACCTTACTTGGTAAACAAGTAGTAGGAGAAGCCGTCTAACTCTTTTTTTATTTAATATCTATTACTGGACAAACAGTAAATGTTTGTCAATAACAATATTTAATAATTAATGCTAAGTGGCTATATGTAACATAATAATATAATAATATAATATATTTTAATATTTAACAAATAGAAAAATCTGTGTATCACCAAATTACACAACCTATACTTCGTAAATCGTCGACCATGATGACCAGCGAAATTAAGATGTTTATAAATTTTACATGTTTTTGCTTTCCGAATTTTGGCAGTACAAATTTTAATTTAGAGTGATAAAATAAATTAAAAACAAAGTATAAGATATTGTAATGGTACCACACGGCTGTCCCCTCGTGCTTCCGTAAGCAAAGGACAGCGGCCCTGTGACTCCGGCGCCCCTGTTTACACTACAAGTGATATTTTAAAATTGTAAGCGTTTTATGTAGTGATTTACGAGCTGTTAGGCGAGTTCTATTTAGCATATTTGTCAAATATCGTAAGTAGGTAGCCGTGTCTGGAACATGGCAAGGTTCAAAGGAAATTTGTAGGCCAGCCATTTGTAGGAATGTTGAAGGTGCTTGTCACGTGACAGCAAAGATGCACACTTGAATAAACACAAGACAATATTGTTCTGGGCTATGATTGGCTTCTTCGAAACTACGAAGTACTATATATATAAAATTATACTTGAACACATTCTGTTGGTGTCCTTTTGCAAAGCTAGCCTATTTTAATTTTTGTTATTTTTCCCATAATGTTTGAATCATAGGTCATGGTAATTTTGATGTCAGACCATAACATCTACAATGTATTGAAATTTGTAGGACAATTGGATCATCCTCCAATCTCGCGTCCCACTTATGACCGTCAGAAATCGTGCCCTGTTACTAAAGTTGAGAGGAATATTGCAATTAAAAAATTGACCACTGATTTCTTTAGACAGAAAAAGTGTGGTAAGTACATGCACAGTACATGTAGCTAGTTTTTTAAAATTATAGTTATGAAAGATGTAGTTTGTACCAAATCAGATAAATATTACAGGAATGCATGCTGCAGCATTTTCAAATAATTATGTACTATTGAAAATTATAATATATATTTACTAATTACTTTATGAATTAAGAATTGGCCTAATCTGACTTGTAATTGTTTAGCAAAATTTTGTCCACTCAATATATTCCTGCAACATTGTGGTGAAGTAGCATTCCTGCTAGCCTACGTCATAGTCTGTGAAATTTGAAAAACACAGACCTATGAACCAGTGCCGTTAATCATGTTCTAGTAAGAAAGTTAAATAGTAGACCATGATTGGTTGCCAAGAAAATTTAGTTAAATGCACGATATTCAATTGGTTAAGAACAGCTGCTTCCGTTTTCAATGTCTGTTGTTTACCACAAAGACTGTTTGTCAGCCGCCTCAATGTACTCTGTATAAACGAGACTATTAAAGAGTTAGCTAATATTTTCAAAGGCTGACTGTTTACAGTCGGCATAATTTTGGTTCGAGGATGATCAAACAGTCGAAGGGATGCGGGAATCGAATTATACAATATTTACAGGTCGCCGTTGAGTGCCAATTCTCGTTATGCTGTTTCGTTTTAGCTTTTCAGTTTGTCCTATTTATCTGTTAGAACTAAGTTTGTTCTTATTATTGCAGAGATAGATATTCCACAGAAGATTCCTCTAATTGTTACTAACACACAAATAGGTATGATATTTCCTAACATACTCTTTTATGGTCTGTTCAGATACTCTAAATTAATTTACCTTGTACCCAAAATATAAATTCCTTTTAAATAAAAGGTCTTGTAATATAATGTTTAGAAATGTTAAAGTGCTTATAAACCCAAAATGGTTTTTTGGTGATTCGGATAGAGCATGAAAAGTTAGTTTATAAGTTCTAAATTAGTTTTTGCGTTAAACGGCTCAAACATGCAAATTGGCCATTTTTTGGAAAAAAGTAGCGCCACCAAAATAACACACAGGGACCTGGATCCGAGGAACCCATCTTCAACAACAACTAGGCTTTTGTATAGGAGAAGACAGCTATCTTAAGAGTTTTTATTGAAAAATGCCCAAACGATGTGTCTTTACGATGTTACCTTGTAATATATTTTTATAAGTGTTGAAACATAACACGTTCCTCGGATCCAGTCTCCCGGCCTGCGCTACCTTTTTCACAAATTGTGACTTTGAGCCCTTATATCTCCGAAACTAAAAGTTTAACGCAAAAACTAATCTAGAACTTATAAACTAACTTTTCATGCTCTATCCGAATCACCAAAAACCCATTTTGGGTTTATAAGCACTTTAATAGTTTTACAGTATCTGTATCTTGTATTTTATATTTCTGGCCGCCGCCATTTTGCTCGATGGCTCAAACTTTTTTTACAGCAGTAATGCTCTTTTCAATTTTGACATCATCGAGTGCTTGTCTTTTGTACCTTGCACTCAATGATGTCAAATTATAAAAGAAACTCCCACTGGACAATGGACATCGAGTCTGAGCCGTTGAGCAAACTCTAGAATGAGGCATCCGAAGCATATGTTACATGACCGCTAAACGCAACAAAAATTGTAACAAATATTAAAACTAAACTACAGTTCAAAAACGTATCTGTCGTCTGCACACAACGAAACAGTCAATAGGAGATTACAACACAGGTTAAAAAATATATCTGTATGGACTTGAAAAGGAAGGAATAACAAAACCAACGGCAGGAACTCCTGCAGGAGTGACTTCGTAACCACTTTGATACATATAGCTCTCTCTCTCATTCATATGCATGCTTGAGAAATGTATGTTGGCTGCTTATATAGTTTCTACAGTATATATAATTATAGTAACATACTTCATTCTATCTTAATGCATTTACGTAATTACTAAATGACATCATAGCTGACTCATGCCAAGTCACAAGTATTTACTAACTGGTTACAAGTGCTTATCAAGTTCAGTGATCAAACTCAAATAGTGTTTTAAGTTTAGTAATTAACTGTCTTAGGATAGGCAAGTAATATTTGGCATTTCACTCGATTAAACTACATGTTCTAAGGATTTATGATGAAGGAAAATTTTGAGTGTTGGAATATATATACATTATATAAGACCAAACCGGGACCAGTTGCGAAAAATGCAACATCAAGGCCTTCCGACTGGAACTGAACCTGCGATGCTAGTTGCCAAGAGCCTTAGTCAGTTAGTCATAAGTGGTGGTAATGCTGGGATAAGATTTTGGGTACCATGAATGGGGGAAAGAAACTCTAGCTTATAAAGAACAGATATGGTCAAATCTGTTAATTATGTTTTTCAACATTTCTAGAGTGTTCAAGAGAAGGATTGAAAGTTCTTGAGATAAATAGTGAAGTATGTCGGCAAATGTGCATCCGTTTAAATACGAGCAACGAATTAGGAACTGGCCTTAAAACTTTGGCTGGGTTAATGGGGTATAGTGGTGCCAAGGTTATTGAATTGGAGTCATCTCATGCTAATCTGGCCGAGAGCTTGATCAAGATCTGGAGTCAACCCGTCGGAAACAATATTCTGAAATTCATTGGATTTCTAAAGAAAATGGGAAGGGATGATATTGTTGAGCTGCTGGAATACGAGTTGCCTGATTGTCATTGTGAGAATTGCGTGTCGATATAATAGGATTCGACAAACTGTAAGTTTTTACCATGTCAGTTGGTTGCTTGGTTGGTTTATTGTTCAATGCATCAATAAATTGATCAATGAATCGATGCTTTAGTTTTTTTAGAGGTGACTTTGTATTTTTATTAAGAACAATGTTGAGAAGAAGCTTAATTTCTTTGCATTTCCGCCAACACTAGTGACCGCTTTTTGAATGATTCATTCACCTTACGAGTATTTTTACAACTTCAAACTGCTATATTCCGGCTATTTAAGTCACTTACAATACTTAAATCGAAAAGGGGCTTCTTTTTTGTTGTCAATGTTGTTTAAAAATGTAATAGTGCAATGCAATGTTTTTTGAAAATCAGTTATTTTTCGTACGTTTATACGTACGAAAAATAACTTGCCATTATTGGCAAATTAGTAATAATGATAATATTATTGCCATTATTGGCAAATTAGTAATAATAATAATATTATTATTGCCATTATTGGCAATAGTAATAGCAACTGAAGAGACCATCTCATTTACATATCAAACAAACTGAAATATTTCAAAAACGAAGTAAAATACGGAAAAGTTGTAAAAGGTGTTACTCTATCATTTTACGAGTTCTTTCATATTAGACAAACTTAATTTTTGTTGCCAATGCACTTTAACTTTATACAAAAAAGCAAATAGCCAAAAGATCAGATAAAAATTTAAAAAAAGGTTTATGTTGCTGAAAAATTCATAAGGAATACATTTTTAATGTCCAAGATTACATTTTTCATGTTCTGATGTATATAAATGAATTGATGTATATATGTAAATCCAAAATGGGTTTTTGGTGATTCTGATAGAGCATAAAAAGTTAGTTAATAAGTTCTGGATTAGTTTTTGCGTTAAACTTTTAGTTTCGGAGATATAACGGCTCAAACATGCAAATTGTGCCATTTTTTGGAAAAAAGTAGCGCCACCAAAATAACACACAGGGACCTGGATCCGAGGAACCCATCTTCAACAACAACTAGGCTTTTGTATAGGAGAAGACAGCTATCGTAAGAGTTTTTATTGAAAAATGCCCAAACGATGTGTCTTTACGATGTTACATTGTCTACTCGAATTGTAATATATTTTTATAAGTATTGAAACATAACACGTTCCTCGGATCCAGTCTCACGGCCTGCGCTACTTTTTCACAAATTGTGACTTTGAGCCCTTATATCTCCGAAACTAAAAGTTTAACTCAAAAACTAATCTAGAACTTATTAACTAACTTTTTATGCTCTATCCGAATCACCAAAAACCATTTTGGGTTTATAAGCACTTTAACATGGCAAGAATATTTTATTTTATTATATATTCAAATCAGTCCTCATTTCGGCTACAATCTTCTACTGCTAGAGAAATTTGACCAAATTCAAACATTGATGATATACTCGAACGCTATACACCACTCAAATCCTCAAAAGAAAGCCAAATTACTGGGATGACTTTTAAAAACTTCCTCCACCCCAAAAACAAGTGTTTCTTAAATCAAAGTTCTTTGTCGCCTTACATGAGAATGGTATTAGTTTTCTTCTAATCGTTTTAGTTTGAGAGAAATTTGGCTTTGTTTATCATATTGTTGGTAAATTGAAGGCCGCTATATTTGTTCTGATTGCGCTCTCGTTAATTTTTGACGTCATTGAGTGATAGAAAGCCTATGAAAAGAAATCCTTTACAATAGTGTGAATATAAATCCTGCACATGAAGTGGCAATACTCCTGTTCCTGTCGGACATTGATTTTTGTATCTCGCTAATTGATTATTGCACAAGGTTAGGTGATACGTGGTGTCAAAGCCAGCGAATTGGACTAAAGGGAAAAAAATACTAGGCATTCACAGTATAAAATGTACGTCTATATTTGCAGTCTCGAACTTGGAAGTACGAAACGTTCAGAAATCATTATTATGAAGTGGCAATACTCCTGTTCTTGTCGCACATTGAATTTTGTATCTCGCTAATTGATTATTGTACAAGGTTTCGTGATACGTGGTTTCAAAGCCAGCGAATTGGACTGCAGGGAAGAAAATACGTGGCATTCAGAGTATCAAACTCTCGTTAATTGTTGACGTCATTGAGTGATAGAAACCTATGAATAGAAATCCTGCACAATAGACTAAAGACCATGTTATTGTCATGCTATTGTGAAGGATTTCTTTGTGTGGTGTTTGAGTGTTTCTCTCACTCAATGACGGAATGACCGCATTCGCCCGCAATCAGTACAAAAATGGCGACCTTCAATTTACCAAAAATACGATAAACTTAAAGCCAAATTTCTCTAAAACTAAAACGATTCAAGAAGAAAACTAACACCCATTCTCGTGAGAAGCGACAAAGAACTTTCATTCAAGCAATACTATATTTACTATTTTACGTTTCACTCTCTGACGAAGGTCCTTCGCTCGAAACGTTAGACAACTTACTCGCTATTTTGGCAGTACACCAACCTTTTTAGATATTTAACCTGTGTAAAGGTTATAGTGAAATATAAAATCAAAGATGTATTTTTATGTTCAACTATTTGCCTATATATTTGCCTTTATAAATAATATGGACTTCGGGATTATGGCTTGTTTTTGCCGCTTAATCTGTCAGTTTTACTGTGATTATTTAAAAGAAAGTAATGAATGACCGAATTAAAAAAAGTACAGTATATATTATTTGTATTATTAAAGCATGTACTTTTAATGTTTTTCTCTCACTGAGTGACACAACGGATTTTAAGCAAACTAGTACAGCTACGGTTACAAATCCTTTTCGCCATCCCATGAGTTGGCGGGTTGAGGCTAAACCCATCTGAAAGCTTTCTACGTTCTATACATGTACGTCGTATAGGAAAAACATGAAAAAACTTTCGGTATTGTATATAGAACGACGTTGATAATTCACCAAGGAATGTACTATTCGTTTTGGTGTAAAATTCTATTGTACATGGGGCCGTCAACCTTCAGGTCGCCGTAGCGTTTGCTTAAATCCCTATGTTTACTGTGTGGCAGAACCTCATTTGGGCTGCACTTCGTGTATCGGACACAGAATATTACACTCATTGAAATGTTGAGTTTAAAAGTCGAGTTAGTATTCCTTTATTTCAGGGTTAGGACTAGAGTTTTTATTTGGGTTATGGTTAGGGTTTTTGTTTTCGTAAAGCTTCTGAATCCCGAGAAAATAACCTTAATAGTCTGTGACCATTGTGTGTGCGGTACACGAAGATGATGCCCACATTTTGTGCTAGAAGAGAGGGTCGTATATAAAGTTCTCCGTTGGTTTATGTATAAAAACGCCTCTCGTAGTACGCAAAACTATGTTGACCTGAGAACCCGACTGCGGTCTGATCGTTTTTGAAGTAAACGATCGTAATTTAGGTCCGTTAAAGTTCACATGAACGCGGTTGTGTTGAAGATAGCACATTCGTTTTCGATCCGCTGATGTCGTTTTGAAAAACCTGTGCTTTCAAATCGCGCCGGTTACAAATGCCGTGTGAATCGGCTGAACTCCTTGAACTCCTGAACTCCGCTAAATTTTAGTGGCGTAAGAGAAGGTATATGGGAGCTTGCTACTGTTGATCCCAGCAAACAGCGAAACTCCCATCTATACCACTCACAATTCTTGTTTGTATGTACCATGCTAAAGGTAACTGCTATCTCACACTTGTAAAGCAGTCATGCTTTTAAATGTGTAAAGGTTTTTTTACCTACGAAGCATGTCGTACTATATGTATATAGTTAGAGTTGATAAGTTTGTTAATTTGTTTATTAATAGACACTTATTTTGTCTGTATCTTAGTAATACTTATTGTATACCTATTTAGTAAGCTGTGACGAAGTCATTATGAATGTCTTCTCACACTATCTTGCCAGCCGTCTCGATTCCAAGATCTTTGTATATGTTTACGGCGAGCCCGCGTTAGGTGCTTTTACATGAGCCAGCAACTGGACAAAAAGTAAAACACGTGATTTCGCAGACTTATCCCTGCAAATACAACATTGTTTGCTTGTGGAAGCATTCAACAGGACTGCAATCGAGATGGAGGCAATACTAATTTATTAATAATTTGTTTATTGCTGCTTGGCAGCACTTCGTTAGCTCACAATTTGTAATTCCTAGTCAATTTGTTATAGAATTTTTTATATTTAATTTAATTAAGCCCAAACGCGAGATAAGCACTTCCATGTACCGAAAACCGTGTCTCAAATCACTTATCAAAATCAAACCCAAATTACGCAACTTTGAGATATTTTTATCATGATGCAAAATCTTGACATTTTGGAACGGTGCGGAAAAGTTTTGTAAGTCCGTTTACTGAATATTTTTATAGAAATTACCCATTGCGTTTTCAATTCAATCATTTCGATTGTTTCAAGATTTCGTATATTTTTCGAAGTTGTGTAAAATTAAGACGATCTGTGATTTGTTTCTCTGGTTAAATCGAAAGACATGATCACACGAGGTGTTTCTAGCCCGCTGATTGGTTAAGTCGCATTTTACTCTGGTTGAAAAGTTGAAAATTGTGATGTATTGTGCAAGAGTATATATTGTTGATTTGCTGATGTGTTTAAGTGGAATTTGCTTCGGCGTTCAGATAACTATTTTGGCATTTGAAATGATTTTAAAAATAAACCTGTCTACTCCACGACTGAGTACTCCACTCATTCGACCCAATTTTCGTCTCAATTTTCTCGTAAAGCACATTGGCAACAATGTTGACTTTCTGATTAACAAACAGGTTTACGAAGGTAATCCTAGTGAACAAAACTATACTCTTGTACAAACAACAGCACTAATTTTGACCAAAGACAATCTTGTCATCCGCCATCTTGGATATCTTTTCGATATGCGTGTGACGTCACAAGCAGGGTAAAGCGAAATTTTGTTCTAGCCATCCTCATGTTAAGATACTGAACGTAATTATTGACGTTATTCAATTCAACTGGAACAACTAGTGAGTTAACCAATCAGTGCGTTAGGAATACCCACGTGATGACTGGTTTCTGATCTATAGTCTATTACCGGTTAAAGTATTTATTTACCGGTCAAGATTATGCATTTCGTATTAATTCAGATATGTCTTTTTCCAAGGAAAGGAGAATAAAATAGTTTGACGCTACGTTGGCTTTAAAACGTTTTTGAACGTAACTTTAAAAGTTACTGTCCATGACCCAACGTTTCGAAACTCCAATCTAGTGTCTTCGTCATATTTATACCCTCATGCATAGAACCGATGATGACGTTAATAGACCACCATCATCGCGATTCAATGGGGCGTGGATTAGTGGTAATAATTTTGGAATTTTCCCACGCAATCTCGTGGTTGGTTACGCACGCGTGTTCCGACAAAGCAGAATTTTCCTTTTTTGAAAAGAAAACAGCCTTTTGGTGTTCTTTTACGCGCGTGCGAAACTGACGTTTAATCTCACCTGATCACAGTTATTGCACGGAATAAATAGCGTGATACTAGATTGGAGTGTCGAAACGTTGGGTCCTTTTAAAGTTAACGAATTTCGTAGCGCGAAAAATGGCCGTCAAAGATTGTGATGCGCAATTCATCATCTTAAACCTCGTCCTCTAAATGTAAGAAAAAAGATCGTGTTTGTGCAACAGAAGGTCCAATTTAAAACATCTCTAAGGTATAACTTTCGAACAGTATTCATTGCTGGGCCATTGAATACTGTTTATGCGCTTTGAGTTTGGAATATATTTCAAGACCTATAAATTGGTTGCATTTGCGGATAAAAATCGGTTGCATTTGATGAGAGTCAATCGAGATATGATCTGGAAACTCTGCTAAGTTCAAAGCGGTTTTTAGTGGCACAAATCCCTTTGTTTTGAAGTTACGAAGCTGGTTCCTCGGGTGACTTCTGCATGTCGAAGCCCAAAAAACCGATCGGGTACAAGGGATTATAGTAACGAAGTTGTCTTATCTCATTTGTAAATAGCTAGTATATCATTTGCTTTATTGATAGTTTTAAATTATTCCAATGTATAGCGTTTTCTTTTATATCGTGTGTGATTTTTATTCCAAATAAAGTTTAGTTCTTTCAAAATCCTTATGAAGCGTTTTTTCGCCAAAATTATCATATATAAATAGAACCAGTACATCATTGTAACCTTCGCTCTCCATCTGAGTCTCGTTAACTCAATGGTTAGAGCGTCTCACCGGCAATCAGAAGGTTACAGGTTCGATTCCTGTACGGGACTCAGAATAATTTTTCTGAGGATATGAGCTTGACGATCGTCCACGTATCGTCTGTCTATCGTCTGTCTACTACAAACAATAGAGCATTTTTTCAATCCCCAGAGATGACAAGGTGTACCAAACAAAAGGAGCTAATTAAAATCTATTGTTGTCAATCGAAAATGCAGAGTTAATGAACTCTGAAAGAGAGTGCCTATACAGTGTGTATAAAAAAAAACTGAACCCTTAGAAAACGGTCTTATACTCCTGGGAAATTAAAAACACGGTCTTAATTCTTAATACACTCTTAAATAACTTGTAATCGTATGAAGGAGCATAACTGCAAAGAAACATGTTAAATATATTAATTTTCTTTGCTCCTTCATACGTTTACAAGTTATAATTTCTTAATTTCCCAGGTGTATTAAGACCGTATTTTTAATTTCCCAGGGTTCAGTTTTTTTTTATACACACTGTAGTGTCGAAGACCACAGCTGAAAGCTGCGTGATTCTCATCTATACTTACAGCCCATTTCCTAGGATATAACTAAAAAGACCAGGATTTCACAAACAATATTGGAAGTGGATCTTTGACTTTGTGAATGGCTATATTTTTAGACCAAGATATGGTAACACAGGTAAGAAATTTCATTTTGGTACATTCCAACCTCGTGTTATATTAAGGCTAACTTTGCTCATTGGGAGCGGGGCGGAAAATGGGAAGGCGAAAGCCCCAATTCCACACCCCCCCCCCCCCCCCCCCCCCCCAACGTACCGCCTGCCACGCAGGCTACTTGTGTACTGAACACAGAATATTACATCGATGAAATATTTGGTTTAGAAGTAGAGCTAGTATTTCTTTTAGTATTAGGACTATAGAGTTTTTATTTTAGTTATGGTTAGGGTTTTTGTTCTTGTAAAGCTTCTGAATTGCGAGAAAAACTATAGAAACACAGTATGTACAGTGATCGCGTTGTCCCTCACCCAGGAGCCCTGTTAAGCCTAGTTTCTATGTAGTAGTAACAGTAGGCGATCAGTCTCCGACTGAGTCATCTACACACGTAAACATCTCACAGGTTGTAACAAGGTTGTTGGTTCAACATGGCTGCAACAGCATTGTCAACATAATAGATCAGGACTGTTAAAATAACACCACTGTTCAAGCATGTTCAACATGTTGTGATAGGCTTGTTGGATCATGCATGTGAGAACATGCAAAAACCAGCTTGATAGAACAACCAAGTTCCTGGCTGTTGTAACAATGCTGTTCAACCTTGTTATTTCATCATGCTATGACAACATGTTGTATCATGTATAGTATGAACAATGTTGTTCAACACTGTTCAATCAACCATGAACAGGCCTGTTGACAACCCTGTTCAAGCCTGTCGATATCAACCATGTTTTAGGCTATACACAGGTAGAAACAGACTGCGTTTTTACGTGTGTACTGGTCGCCGGGGCAATTTTCCCTTTCGTAAACGGTCGTTACCATCCCGAAGGGTCGTTACCATCCCAGCTCTCATAGAATGTTGGGTAAGCGGAGTGAAATTCCTCGTGGTCCCAAGGTTCCCGCACATGCACTTTATTTCGCGGCTCCTCGTGTTCTTTCATAATATTGCTTGCAATGTTGATAGTTTCAGTCGACAAATATATTTTGTCGGTCGACAAATATATTTTGTCAGTCCACAAATATATTTTGACTGACCTCGCAGCATACGTTGTTGCGATTGATATTTCTAAATCCCGAATAACGTCGCTTGCCTTTTGGAAAGTATCTACATATATCACAAAATATAATTTACTGGTCCAGGATTGACAGTTTGCCATGTATAATTTCTTCTGCATGAACGCTCTTCTCCTGTATATTTACATATATTTTGAATTTCACGACGAACATGTCACCGCACCAAACAAAGTATAATTTAGAGCTTTAAAATATGCGAGAACCTTGGGACCACGAGGAATTTCACTCCGCTTACCCAACATTCTATGAGAGCTGGGATGGTAACGACCGTTTACGAAAGGGCAAATTGCGTCGCCGACAAGTCACCTACTCGTGTTTCCAGTTAGTCACGAAAGCCGCCGACAGCGGGTTGTTACTTGGCTTCAGATGGGTGATTGGTTATGTGACCGCTAAACGCAACAAAAATTGTAACCTCATGCAGCTATTTGGTTTTTATAATGATTTATTGATAGCTACGTAGAATAGATATTGAAAATGTCTACAAAGATTAAAACTAAACTATACAGTTCAGAAACTTATCTGTCGTCTGCGCACAACGAAACAGCAATAGGAGATTCCGACACAGGTTAAAATAATATATCCGTATGGACTTGAAAAGGAAGGAATAACGAAACCAAGGCAGGAACTCCAAAATTGACTTCGTAAGTCGTAACCACTTTGATACATATAGCTCTCTCTCATTCATATGCACGCTTGAGAAATGTATGTTGGCTGCTTATATAGTTTCTACAGATATAATTATAGTAACATACTTCATTCTATATATAATTATTTACGTAATTACTAAATAACATCATAGCTGACTCATGCCAAGTCACAAGTATTTACTAACTGGTTGTCTGGTTACACGTTTGATCTGCAGCCGTTGGCTGAATTGCGAAGTAAAGATGTTTAAGTTGATCATATTAATATTGAAACTTAAAATAACATTATTATGTGAATCTACTACCACGAAGATGAGGCCAGAAGTGTTGTAATTTTAATTCTAATTGATTCCAAAGTCATGTGTCCAAAATTTGTTAGGCCAGCGTTAAATGACGCATAACAGACGAATTTAATTTCTTCAATTATATTCGACGCAACTTCGACGTATAACTCTATTAAATTCGACAATCTCAATTATATTCATCTCACTCTCATTATCTGTCCGACTCAGACGAATAATACGACTGAAATGTGTCTCGAGTTATACTACGTCTACCGACGTATAAAATGAAGACGAATTTAATGCATGATTATGGTAATACGAACATTGATTAAAATCGACGTACAAATTCGTCTGTTATGTATCATGTAATTAAATTCGTCTGTTATGTATCATGTAGCGCCTGACTTAGTCAAGGATGATTGCAAGGGATGATTGGTGTTATTCTTGTGGATTCATTATGATCTTGCAGGCTTTACCAGAGAATAGCAATTCGAATGCCTAAAATAAGTATAGTAATAATAAAGACGTTTTAGGAGCATTATACAATAGTCTCAATGCTCTTACAACAATGTAACCTTCTTAAAGTACCACATTTACCAAGGCAAAAATACTTCATATAAACTCGATAGATTACAGAATCATGCTCAGAGTATAACACGAAAACTACTCGACCTATACGGAAGACAATCGGCAACTTGAGCGGGATTTTAACTCGCACATTCGGAATAAATATTGTATATATAATCAATAGAAAAACTCACCTCCTCAAATTTACTTAATGGAAGTTCATGCGATATGACCTCATTTATGTCCACTCTAAACAACAAAATAACCAACAGAAAAATTGGCGTTCTAAACGAAAAACAATCTTGTTTATTATTATTAAGTGTCAGGCATTGGCGGATCCAGGATTGTTTGATTTTGCACATTAAAATTTAGCAAATTGTCAGCAAGTGGTGTGTACGTTCGGACAAGGGGTGACTCAAGAAGTGGTCTAACCTTAAACCTAACTGTAGCTAACCCTAACCTAACCAGGAGATCCAAATCTCATCAACTCTGACCCTCGAAGGCTTCAAGAAGTCGTAACTACTAATTATACGACATAATACTCGCAAAAACCACACTACCGAGTACCGTATATGAACGCAACAAATAATTCGTCCTGACAAGCGCTCTGTTTTTGAAAAAGTATATAATCAAGAACTACTCGCTTCTTGAAAATCTTTAGCGAACTACCGCAACTATATAGGCCTTGTTCTTGAGTGATCTCTCTACATGACTTGCCTATCTCACGTTTGGAGATTTTACATATCCGTAATATTTGGGTATTCCTGAGCAAAATCATAATATATCTTGTCAGCCGAAAATTTCATCTTCATGGAGTTTTTTTTGCTGTTAAAGTTATCGGATGTGATGTCGCATTTTTGTGCCAAGTAACAAAAGAAAACTGGTTTGGAATGCCTCTTGTGACATCACATCCAGTAACTTTGACAAAAAAAAACTCCATGAAGATGAAATTTTCGGTTGACAAGATATATTATGATTTTGCTCAGGAAGACCCAAATATTACGAATATGTAAAATCCCCAAACGTGAGATAGGTACTTTAATATCTTACTTCTTCTGATGCAGCATTTCCTCGGATTGTTCCCACGTTTTAAAAATGTTCCTTCCATGGATCGTTTTCAACGTTAACGATTTAAATAGTATGTCCTGAACGACATCGTCCACATGAAGTGGTTTCTGAAAGAGAATAATCGATTTTTGACAACGATAACCATACATGCACGCTACCATATTGAATGGGGGGTGGGTACAAACGTCATATAATAAACGGAGGATATTACATGACCGAACGCAGATAGTTCTAATAGAATAGTGAGAAAACACAACTTGTTTTTGGAGTGGAGTTCCCTTTTAAGAATGTTAGCACGCACCTTGGGCAAACCGACCAAGACAATCGTTCCTCCTTTTCTATAAAATCAAGAAACAATATTTCACATGACAGTAGATTATAATATGTACTCGAGTCGTATATGAGCTGGTATAATGGTTTTATTATAAACCCTAACCACTTTTGTTCCATATAGCCAATCACAAAACCTGTTCATTTTAGGTACGTATTTACCGCTTTTTTCGGCTTACAAAAACATGCCGCCATCTTGTTTTTTCTCTACTGCTAGGAAGTAGTAGGAACTAGTAGCTATATATTAATAAATAGTCACTAACCTCAATAACTTGAAACAGCTGTTCATTAACTCTGCACTTCCAGTTGCTTCAAGGATTCGCCCTACACCATCACCGTTAGTCTCTCTACGGACTTTGAAAGATAAACAACCAACAATTATCCGAACAATGTTCAACTCGAGGAGCGGTATTAAATGAGACGACTCCCCTAATAACTGTAATACTTGTGCTACGGTAAATGAGATAGCTTGGTAGGCGATATCTAGTATATTTTCATCACTCAAACGCGAGCCTGCATGAGAAAAACCATCTCGCTTACCAAGCTATCCCGCGGTAAATAAGCTAACTTACCACCATATTATAAACATCTCCTAAGTTAAGACGTACTTACCCACTTCAGGTAAGCTTTGTGTTTTTCCGTTGACCAGCACGTCGGCTCCCAGTTTCTTTGCCGACTCCAGTTTTGCTTCAACGATATCGGTCACAATACTAAAACAGAAAATGAACATTTACCTTGAATTTACCTTTGTCTGTTACTCTGACAGTTTGTCTACACCTTTCTATCCACCCATTCTAATGTCGACTTTCTATCCACCCATTCGTAATGTGCATCAAAATGACGGGATAAAACTTATTTCAATTCATAACATCGGGATGGGGAATTCAGTATAACGAATTTTCAAGTATAAATAAAAATGCAAATGTCTATTGTGGTTTTAGCCTGATGTTATGAATTGAAATAAGTTTTATCCCGACGCAGAACACGTCATTTTGATGCGCAGTGGACATTACGAACTGGTTATTATATCTGTCTACATAAATGCTTATTTGAATATCTGTCCGTAGGTAGTCGAAATCCCTCTGATCTGTCTGCTTAACTGGAGAGAGAGCTTATTCCGCTCGTTGGGACCTTATGGGGTTATAATTTCCAAATATATTAGCATATATTAGCAACAGAACGACAGACATGTTATGTCCTCGTTCTTTGAAAAACCCCGCTTAACTCTCCGAATAAAAACAGAAATTTAAAGCGTGACTTTTTAAAGAACAAAATGGTCTGTATGGATTACCGCCAACCTGGTGACGTCATAAATACAGTGCCAGGTTGCTTAGCACTCTTCAAAATGGCGGCTTTCACTGTGGAATATTTTACTCTTTTGAAGACAAATTTCAGGAGGATGGGATGTACTTTCGAAGCTCAGAACATGGTCAGTATCTCAATTATATGTTTACTTTTTATTGAAAAGAAAAAAAGCATTGATTATGGAGTGACCTCCTTTTAATAACGCTGTTTTCGTCTTCTGTTCTGGTACTGCCGTTTCCTTAGTAGTTGAACAGTACACGAGATAGGCATTTATTTGTTATGCTTTTATATTAATAACTTTAATGAAAAACAATACTAATGTTCCAGCACATTTTACTCGATATTTCTCAATAAGAATACCAGGTATTTTAATATGATTTTATCTTCATTCAAATCAACTCCGAAATTTTCCCGCCAAAACGTATACTGTCCGGAAAAAGGGCATCGCCCTCGCAGCGTTTTATTAAAATGTTAAATGTTTTATTAAATGGTTATAGGTGGCCACTAAAGCGGACTGCCAGTGTCTGCTAAAGAGGGGTGAGAGGAATAAAAATGCGGACAAACACTGAAACAGTGCAAAGTAAGGTGTATTTGCCGAAATTATGCAGGTCTGTTTATGAAGTCCACTGCATCATGCGCAATGAATGAAAAGGCTTACATTTTTTTAGCTCCCATTTCTTTAGCAATCCCAGTAGCCATGAGGCCAATTGGACCACATCCTAACAAAGGAAAAGTTGAATTCATGTTACAAAAAAGTAAGTTAAAGGAAGATATCAAGGAGTTCTAAGCTGAGGCATCTCTCTCCCTTCGCACAGGTAACCCAATCATTAAGAATTTAAATATTTTCTATTGCTCATTATGTGAAGACACAGAGATGCCTGTGGAGGAGGTTATGTCAACCATTCTGTTGGAAATTTGGGTTTTACTGTCTATAAATACAACCAAACTGTCCATTGATTCATAGGGTCTGTTTCCCAGTGGGCACACAACATTGTTTTGTCGTTGAGTTTCCGTTGAAATTCGCCATGTGACGTACAACCTGATATCGACATTACTTTATCGCCAAACTCAATAAATATACAAACCAACATATTCATTTATTCAGACAAGCAACTCGGCATGGTTGCCCTTTTAGCCAAGATATTTACATCTCGATTATTAGTTGTGTACCTTGAATTAAAATCGTCTCGTTAGCTGGTTCAAGCTTCTCTGTTGCAAAATGCGCCACCCCAAATGCTAAGAAATAGCAAATATAAATAAAAGACTTGTCAGTTTAAACTTTGATTACTCGCAAACATTTCCGCTGTGAAAGAGAAATGAAGGCAAGGATTGCAATGGCTAAACAGGAAAGAGGAAGATATTCTGAGCAGTACAATTGGAAGAAAAGAATGATTGGAGCGTCCTGCTAGTCTTATCGTTCAGAGACATGGATACTGTCTAAAGAAGAAAGAGAAGAGCAGGATTGAAAGTCTTGAAATATGGTGTTCGAGCAAGATGGAAAAGATAAACTAGAGAGAGAGGGGATAACAAATGAAATGGTGCTGACAATAGTGGAAGAGAGTAGCTCAATATAAAAGAAACTAATCACAAAATGACACACAACAGCCTCCTGCTTAGTACAATTGAAGAAAGGCTGGTAGGCAAAAGAGCTCATGGAAGAAGATGACAACAGTGAACAGTCCCTAGACAATTTTGTCAGAGAAGTGGGAGGCAGATATCACACCATGAAACAACTGACCCAAGACAGGACACTATGGAAATAACATTGATTGGACCTACTGCAAAGTAGAACACTCACAACAACAACAACAACATCACAATGGGATTTTCTTAATTCTTACGTTCCAACAAACAAGCAGCATTGTCATCAAGATCAGTCTTCAGTCTGTATGCATAGCGGGCTGGAATAATGGTGAACTGTGAACAACCTTGGAAACAAACCAAAGTAAAACAATGAATCGCACACTATACATGTATAACATTAATGATAATAACGTTTAGTACATTCTTGTCTGTACATCTGGAAAAATATTATGGATATATTATGACTTTCATGTAATGCAGTTATGATTTGTGAAACAACCATATTCCATAAAAGAAGTGTTGATGTCTATCTGTATACTTTAAACATGGCAGTATAAAGCACTAGTACTTGTTATCATAACATTACTCTATATTACCTCCATGGATTGTCCCTTTACCATGTCCATATTGGTTAAGATTTTGACAAATATTTTCTTGCCCTATTGTAAATAAAATAAAGTAATTGTTCAGTGGTGGCTAGGTCTGCGGTCCTTTTAACAAATCTTCAAAAACAAGCAATTGTACCATTGACGCATTGATAACATTTGCCGCAGAAGAAGTGATTCTCACAACACACGCGTTGTCCAGCCTTGAAGGAATCTCCACAACCTGGTCCAACCTCGACAATCTACACCAAGAGAAAATTATAAATTCTATACGCATGGTCGGGCAAAATATGTCTGTCTTAATTGGCCAAATGTCCAAGGTCTAAGAAACTACAATGTCAACAATTATCCTAGGGGTATTATTACATAATATCAGACTTTAGCTTGTTGGCATACAGGTACATGTACATGTACTATGTATCAACGCATAACTTGCTTAGATTCGTTAACAGTCTTGCTTTCCCAGACCAACGTGATATTGTAGTCACGCTGATCTGAGTGATGTAAGTAACAATTACAATAGCATAGCCAATCAAGTTCCAAATGGCTGCTTCCAATCAAAG
This sequence comes from Chrysogorgia sp. JL179-B06, assembly GCA_035772405.1. Lineage (NCBI taxonomy): Eukaryota > Metazoa > Cnidaria > Anthozoa > Scleralcyonacea > Chrysogorgiidae > Chrysogorgia > Chrysogorgia sp. JL179-B06. The sequence continues at coordinate 1,044,889 of JAYKKM010000242.1, forward strand.
TGGCGAGGATAACGCACGACCATGGCCCAACTAATAACTGATTGTAAGGTACAGATACCTGTATGCCTAGCGTACCTATTTTTACATTTTTTGAGTGAGTGTCCCCCTCAACAGGTTGCCCCTGTTTGCTACCTTAGTATAATAACTCTGGCCATCCACAACAACTCCTATTGACGGGCCCTGACGTGTTTGCTGATTAAACCTGAATCCATCATTTAACTGGCCAGGAGACTAAAAGTACATTACTGCAAGTAAAGTAACTCAACAATGCTGTAAACTTTAATGTGCAGAAGATACATCAATTTTGTTAAATTACAATAGTTGTATGTATGATATATCGTGTGACATCACACAAACCTCGCCGACACACTCGTGTCCTGGAATGAATGGTACTTTGGCGATTTTTCTAGCAACTAAACAAATGAAAATTTTCCATTTAGTGATTGAACAACATTTTAAAATCCTAATAATGCATTATTGTTATGTAAAGGCATATTAAATTTTTCCTGTCTGGCCCAATCAAAATCAGTCGTTTAAGAATTGTTGTGCATCAAAAAACACGGCACACGGTAACACAAGATTAAAAATTGAAATTCAACAAGCTCCAGGCACATGAGATCCACTCACATGCCAAGTTTGATTTGAATTTTCATAGAAAAATGAAATTTTTTCAACCTGATTTATGATAATTAATGCTAATTTATATTAACATAATGTGTCTTGTTTGGGAAATTTAAAAGCACAAGTAAAAGCCGATTTATTGGGCTTTCAGAAAATGTATAGCTTTCATGACAGTTATGGTTATTTCAATCGATATCAATAGAACAGAGAGGTGGTTCAATTTTGGATGTTTTTCAGCCCGACAGGAAAGAGTTAAAGGTGCTCCAGGCAGCTGCCATACAAACGATGTCTGATCACAGCTAAGACCTTAAGTGCTGATTTTACAGCGGGGAGATCAGAAGCTTGGAAATCAACAGGGGATACCCACACGGTCACCCCATCCAAGTACCCAGCAGTGAGGGACAAGATGCTCAGAGGCCATTGACAAACATGTTCCGTGATAGGGAGGATAGCTTTGAATCAGCAATAAGAAAAATTGGGACAAAATTGGTTGTTTATTATATAGTCCTTCATGTGTATCAGATATCCACTGCTCTGTGATGATGGGGGGGGGGGTCACGGGTCAACAACATATTTGTCGATGGTACATATGCCATCTGTGCTTCCCAAGTTTTTACTAAGAATGCTTGGAATGCTGAGTATATGCGGGCTCCAAGGAAGAGTATGGTTTCCGTCCTGGACCGGTACGTTCCTCCTTATGCAACCTGGTGAACTCAGATTCCCCCGAGTCCACCATATTGACACCCAACTTAGTGTGGACACTGGACACTCGATCGACATAGCCGATGAACAACAGGGACCCAGATCTCAAGCCATTCGACACCACCTGCTCTGCAGTAGCTCAGTTATGGTGGATAAAGATGCATAACAAGAAAGCAAATGCACAGTAAAACTGTTTATATTCTTCCTTTAAATATGCTCATGATGCCAACCTTCGTTCCAGTTGTATAAACTTAGATCTGATCCACAGATCGATACCTTTGTAACCTTCACTAACAATTCCCCATCGCCTGGCACAGGAATTGGATAATCCACGTAATCGTATGAAACCCCTTCCTGTTGCTTCACTAAAGCTTTCATCATTTTCGCCATTTTGTCCGAAGATCTAAATCCCCCCCTGAAATTATGTTTCTTCAAACCATTCAGGGGGGTCATTGTCATTCTCATCGATCCAACATGGCGGACGAAAGGGAGTTAGAACATTGGCTTGGCGTCGAGGGGTCTTTTAAGTACAAAGAAGCTGTCAAGCTCTCAACAGAAGACTCAAAGGACGACCCAGAGACTGAGCCTTTCAAATCGAAATACGCTGCGCGGGAAATCCTTTTGGACCTAAAGAAAAAGCTTGACTCGTTCAGAGAAGATTGTGTTGTGACTGTTGTCAGTGTTGACACGAATGATATTGGTACCAGGATGAAGGCTTTGGAAAGCGTTATCGAATACGACCTTGCCTTAAATTACATCGATACCGAGGAGAAGGGGACAGGAGAGCGGTATTTGAACGCTCTCGTAGATAAACTTGAAGATCTTAGATTGGAAACTGAATTTTGCTGTATAGTGATGAAATGCTACCAACAGCTCGGTATATTATGGAACGGGAGAAATGATTCAGAAAAAAGTCTTGGTTACTTCAACAAGGCTGAGAAACTGCATAATGATTATAAAAAGAATGTTCACTTGTCTCCCTTTGAATCACAGGAGTAAGTTGCAAGACAATATCATGGTTTTTATTAGAGGTGAGCCGATCATCGGCCAAACATCGGCAGAGCCGATTATCGGCTAGTTTTTCTCACAATCGGCCATCGGCCGATTGTCTTTCGCCATCGGATCAGCTGTCTCTTGACTCTCGTCTTCGTATTTCTGCTCGCTCGTCCTCGCACTACTATTTATAATCTTTTTTAATATCGGTTTTTCAGTATTTTAATGAAAGAAAATTGAAATCTACAGTATTATCGGTATTTTGTTTTCTCTCGCGATTTATTATTAGTCGCGATTTTTGTTGCAAGAAACTTCTTTTACGGAAATTAACAGAAACCGAAGAACGATACTTTGTTTCGATCTTCCTGTGGAATAACATGTTTTGCGAAGCCCTATTTGTTTTGAATTTGAAACTATTTTCCGGCAAAATTTGTGACATATTGTCATGACTCATTTTGAAGAATGCATTTCAATTCCCAAGGCGCACATTTTACGTGCTAGACTGTCGCAGTCTTTTGAAATTATTTCACCCACGATGAGTCAGAAACTTGAGACGAATAAAACGACAAAACGGGAGCACTGAGCATCAGGTTAGCAAACATCGGTTTTGCCGATTAATCGGCCGATGGTAGGAAAATATCGGCTCTTAACAATCGGTATCGGCAATCGACTTTTTTTAACATCGGCTCACCTCTAGTTTTTATTATGTACATCAATGAGAACTGGAAACATGGGCTCATCATATTAAAAATTAGAAGATATTAAAAATTAGAATATATATATATATATATATATATATATATATATATATATATATATATATATATATATATATATATATATATATATATATATATATATATATATATATATATATATATATATATATATATATATATATATATATATATATATTGACGAGATACTGACGTTTCGAGCGGAGCCCTTCATAAATAGGGCTTATATATATATGCCAAAAGGGTGTCACAAGTAGAAAGTAGCCAATCAAATACACGGGAGATAAACAAACTAATAATTGATGAGATGCGAAAAGTTAAATCATTTGCTATTTTTACAGTTGATCAGCAAACAGACTGAGGGGGAGGGAGAAATGACAGGTCCAATATCCAAGGGGATTAGGCGATAATATATTAGCAGTAAGAAACAAAAACTTGAAAAGGAAAGTGCATAAGCTAATAATAAAAAGTTCCAAGCAAACTAAAATAACAAAAAACTTGTAGGAAATTAAATAAAAGAAAAACGTTCGTTAAGACCAAGAGGTGTGTGGTGCGCCGCGGATATATATATATATATATATATAATTTGATATTTAAACAGGTTAACTATATATAATAAAATTATATATTTATGAGAAAGAGAAATGAGTTCTTAGAAGAGCTGTTTAAATATTTGAGAAATAAATAGGCTTAAAATAAAAGAGCACGATGCATTTTGGCAGACAACTTATCAAGTACTACGTCTGCTGATAAACTGAAACTTAGAGCGCATATTTATAGGGAAAGAGGTAGGATGGTGTCACGGTGTCACCCCATTAATAGGGAAGTGACACTTAAAAATAAATAGTGACAGACTGAAACTGTCATATATATATATTTACATATATATTTATTATATATACATTTGGCAAAATGTATGTCAGCAAATAGTCTGTTTACAAGGACATATTGCAGAAAGACATTTTGCTACCCTGGCTACAATTACCAAAATATAATATATTCACAATCTGGCAATCTCTTATTTTTAGACATTTTACGACAGTCACTGAAGAGAATGATCGTACGGAGAAGCGGCAGTCTAATTTTGAAAACCTTCACACTCACACCTTGTACTATATCACACAAGTTTATAAAAACATTGGCGAGAACAAGAAAGCCTCTGAGTATTGTCACAATACCCTGCGTCGACAACTGGTCACCAAACTGTACGAGCCAGCGGATTGGGCTGTGAACTGTGCAACACTTTCCCAGTACCATCTAACTCAAGAAAACTATAACTATGCCAAGCACTGTTTAGGTATGTCATCAAACTCAGGTTTGTTGTCTTATTGTCCAGGGTTCAAATTAACGGTGTGCAATGTGCAATTTGCACACTGTTTTGGCTCAAATAATAGTTGCACATCACTTTTCAAAATGATGTGCAAAAAAATTGTTTCAGTATTGAACACAAACAAGTAGTTCTGTCTAACAAACCATTTACGTTAACAGTCCTATTTCCCGGAGGTAGAAAAGTTGTGTGTATTTCCCACAAAAATTGCTGGTAGCCACCCATTTTCTACCTAGATTAAAATTGTAAAGAATTAGAAAAGCCATCATCGATTGACAAATTATTGTATATAGACGCCATTTTTTGCATGTCTGCCCATAGGCCCGCACAATTTCCAGGAGCTGCCCGCACAAAATGGCGGCTGAAATTTGGTCTCTGTTTCACATTTTAGTGATTTTATAAACTTTCCAATCTCTTAAACAACTCAAGATCGTTTCTTTAGTTATCCAACAGGGGAAACGGCTACTGAAAGTATTGCATGCCTAAACCTATAATTCCTTTAGGCATTCAATTTCTTGCACACCATTTTGCTTATTGAGAGGGCCTGAACGGCATATTTTTGGAAAAAATGCACATCGTTTTTTCTCAACTAATTCAAACTCTGCAATTGATAATTAGATAATGAGTAGTTTAGCCAATCAAATTGAATTAATTCGCTGTCTCCATTTCATCTAACAATTTTAGCCTGTGCTAGCTGCGTTATCGCTGAATGTCCATCACCTGAAGAGAAGGAACCTGTAAATATAGACACAGAAGGCGAAGATGAGAGAAGAAGTCGAGAACGCATACCCCAGGCCAAAGCCAACGTTGCTCTGTGTTGGAGCAAGTACTGTTTGAATCTGCTGAGAAAATCATCAGAGATAATCGATGGAGAGAATATAGACAATATAGGTACTACTTTACTAAGTTTTGCCTTTGGTTTTTCAGTATCTCTTGGTACTGCAGTGTGACAGATTTGATTTAGCCATTGCAAGACCGAAATTGCAACTTAAAGCCCATCTACACGATACGATTTGTCGTATATGATTGTCATTCTGGCGTACATTGTCGAATATGATTGTTGTACTGGCATATGCAATTGTTTGCACACGACATAATTCTTGTTTGTGATTCGATGGCAAATGTCGACACACGTGTGCAGTTTGATCACATACACCAAGATGACAATCGTGTAGATGGGCCTTAACAGCACTTAATTGAGATTCACATAATTATGCTTAGGTGTTTCAAAACTTTACCATTAATTATGTTGTCTTGTAGATAATAACTGCAATACAGCAGGCGACGAGGAAGAAATGCTTCGATTTGACAGTTTGGATGTCTCGCAACTAGAGTCTGAAATCTCTGACAAGATTGCAGTGAATTACGAGGAGGTAGGTTTCAAGATATTTTTTGTTAAATTCCAGATAGCAGGTAACCCACATATTATTATTGCGTTATTTTCACTTCCATAAAATGATAGTTTGACTGTTGCCCAGAGGCCAAAGTGTTCCCAGTCTGGCCCTGGTCTGCGCAACTGGTTTTCCTCAACCACTCTACTGCTTGTTCTTCATCTTACTTGAGTGTAAAAGTCAATGTATATTAATTTCAATATACCCTTATACATGTTTGGGAAGAAGTGCGGGTGGCAAGTGCAGTAAGCGCCTTGCATCTCACCAGCCAAAAACTAGGTAGGGTCGGGAAACCAGAAACCAAGGTATTTTTTATTTTGGCCTTAGTATAATTTTAAACCGTGCAACTGTAAAACAACTGAATATTTCATGCCCAAAACTTTCATTTTTAAAACGTTTTGGGGGCCAATTGCCCCCACCTTGGCCCCCCACCTTGGCCCCCCACTTGGTATGCCTATGGACATTGGACATGTGTCGTATGAGGCGGCTGCCTAATTGATTAGCGGCGGATGATTAGTTTTTAATGCGCATTTGATCATAATATTAATATGGAAGCTGCGCAATTACATTTTACATTACATTTTGCGCAAATTACATTTACGTGTATAACCACCACTACTAATAGAACAGACGAGCGAGGGGTTGTTGTGGATACGTATTTCTAGTAATAATATATATATTCTGACACGCACCGCGTAACTTCGCTCGGTTGTATATTATGATTTTCAAGGCTCGTGAATTGTTTCTGGTCGGCCAAAAACGCCTGAACGAAGCGATGGAGTTCTACAAACTAGACGGACACGTAACAAACCACGTGGAGATCCTGCAGGACCACAGTCAGCTCTTCAAGTACCTCGCTTTTTTCGACTTGGATTTGGAAATAAAATGCAGGATGTGCAAGCGACGGGTCGATATGCTGACGGCGGTACTAACAGAGCTGAACCCGCAGCACTACTTGCTAATCTGCAGGCAACTCATCTACGAGATAGCTGCCGTCTATAGAGACATGGCGGACCTCAAGAATGGTATCATTCAGAGAGACAACACGGTGACTCCTACTGCACATCAAGTCAAGAAGATCAACTCTCTGCTGGAGCAAAGCGCGAAATTTTACACGTCCTTTATAGACACCATGAAGCAGGAGGGGAAATTACCGGAGAAATACGACGAATCTGTGCTGCGTGTTACCCTCGTGGCGCACATGTGTCTCGCGCGGACGTACTCCAAGAAGATTTGTCCTGCGAGGGAGCAGAGATTGGAGAATTTGAAAAAGTCCCTGGAGTTGTACCAGTATATCGTGGACTACTGCGATGGCGACAAAGAGGGAGGCACGAGATTGAAGGAAGAATTAGAAGCGTGTCGTGAGATGGTCGACTTGTTGCCGTTCAGAATTGAAAGGATAAGTCAAGGACAAGAATAAATAAACATCACAACACGCTAGTATACAGTAAATACCTGTTAATAACAACATTCCATCTCTAAGAACCTTCCGCCTATAAGAACCTTCCACCTCTAAGAACCTTCCACCTCTAAGAACCTTCCACCTCTAAGAACCTTCCACCTCCTATAAGAACCTTCCACCTCTAAGAACCATCTACCTATAAGAACCTTCCACCTCTAAGAACCTTCCACCTCTAAGAACCTTCCACCTCTAAGAACCTTCCACCTCCTATAAGAACCTTCCACCTCTAAGAACCATCTACCTATAAGAACCTTCCACCTCTAAGAACCTTCCACCTCTAAGAACCTTCCACCTCTAAGAACCTTCCACCTCCTATAAGAACCTCTAAGAACCTTCCACCTCCTATAAGAACCTTCCACCTTTAAGAACCTTCCACCTCCTATAAGAACCTTCCACCTCCTATAAGAACCTTCCACCTCCGATAATAACCTTCCACCTCTAAGAACCTTCCACCTCTAAGAACCTTCCACCTCCTATAAGAACCTTCCACCTCTAAGAACCTTCCACCTCTAAGAACCTTCCACCTCTAAGAACCTTCCACCTCTAAGAACCTTCCACCTCTAAGAACCTTCCACCTCCTATAAGAACCTTCCACCTCCTATAAGAACCTTCCACCTCTAAGAACCTTCCACCTCTAAGAACCTTCCACCTCTAAGAACCTACATATAAACAGTCTATTAGACGTCGAACTTCACATGTGCCGAACTCAATCTGTCTGTCCGTACTTGACATCACTGACAGCCCTTATTTAAGATCACTGACAGCCCTTATTTAAGATCACTGACAGTCCTTATTTATGCACCAGTCAATTGAAACTACGGACCCCCGGGACTATGCGGGGTTTTTAACATTTCACTAGCATTAAAAACCCGGCTCAAAAATACCGTTCAGTTGTTAAAATACCCGGCTACTGGGGCATAAAGATTTAGTTTTCCCTGATTTTCACAGTTTTCAATAAGTTTTCAATAAGAAAACACTTAGAAGTTTAATATTCTTAAAACAAACAGAACACAAAAAATGTTAAGGTTTTCTATTTGTTTTGCTCATTTCGTCTTTTAATAACTGTTCTTTCAAAACACTGTTTTTTTGTGCATAGGCTTGCACTTCGGGCAGAACCACGAACCCTTTGGTGGATCTTTCAAATCGACACATCGAATGTGAAACCAACAATATAGTCTTATTGTAAAAAGCATAACAAAAGTTTGAATTTAATAGTAGGATTTCCTTTTTCGTCAGCTTTTTCGTCTGAAGCGTCTGATCATGCTAAATCGATTAGTTCCCAGACTCTGCGAGTGTTAAATCCCGGCTACACCATCCCCGCTTTTTCATGTCAGTGGTCAGTGTTAAAATCCCGGCTACCAAAAGATCGATGTTTGTTAAAGTGCCACTAGCTACGATCAAATTTTTACCTATCGATATTTTTACGTATTTATAAAGCAGAGCTGCTAAATATTACTCGGTCGAAACCGTTTTGCGATTAGACGATGGCAAGTATTATTTTTCTGACTCCGAATCTAGAGTTGTTATGTCCGCCATTAATCGTTCATGTTCTTGACCAGCGTAACGAAGTGACGTCAAATTCTCAACGCGAAGACTCCACGTGGCTAATTCTTCAAGTAAATCAAGGTCGTTTTTTCAAATTCTTCGTCTGAAAGGCTGGACATTTGATCTACTTCTCGAAAAAAACAAGAAAACAAATAAATTCGACCGAAATTCAGGCGTAGCATTGAGAATCTAACGTCACAAACAATATTACCTTTTGAAGTTGCGGGCTCACTTGGAACACGTTTTTAGTAATGGTGGCCTAAATAGTAGTGATTTCATAGCTCAAAATACTTACTTCAAAATACCAATTTTTAGGTTTTTTTTACATCGATGATCACTTTCGACCCTGAAATACTATTCTATGCTAAAGAAAATCTAAAAGACGGGGGTGAATTTTCATCGTAGTGGCACGTCACGATCTGCCTGGTTACTCAGCTAAGCGTACTTTTCGATTTTTGATTCGGAATCCAAAATCAAAGCGAAGCGAAAGATAAACGGTTTATTCGATTAGTATTTGTTATTGGTGGGTTATTTTTGGACGAGTTATAAGTGAAGCGTAATGAAAATGTAATGTCTAATCGTGGTGGGAAACGAGAAGGAGCTGCAAGGCCACGATTGCCGTGAACAAATTAGTGCTGACTGAGTAACCAGGCAAATCGTGACATAACCTCTTTAAAACCTTGTATTTCTCCAGTAAAGTCCCGTTTAAACCACGCATGGTCCTGGGGGTCGAGTGTCCGGGGTTTCAATTGACTAGTGCATTAAGATCACTGACAGCCCTTACTTAAGATCACTGACCCTTCTTCCATAGAAGGCGACCCCGTGAGAATTTCATATTTTTAACCTGGTAATCAATCTCAAACGTCCATCGCTATTTCTCTCTGTCAAAACGGTCTAGACAATTGTTAATGGGGTTTAAGAGCAACATTTTCTGCAATCTGCTTTCTTTCATAACTGATTCGTTTTGCCATTTACACAATTAACGAGCCTAATGACAAATACGAAACAGTTCTTCAATGAATCTGGATAATTTTGAATCCGTAATCAAATGTGAATTTTTTATTAAATGTTTTCTTTATTTAAGGGGGATGAATTATTCAACAGAGCTGGTGGGGTCCTCCATTTAGCATATTACATTAATACATAAAACTATAGTGAACTAACAAATAAATAACAAAGTGGTCTCAAATAATCTACATAAAAAAATGACCAATATACAAAAAAAAATTTAAAAATAAAAATAGTCTTCATCCTTATTATGGTTGAGAGAAACTCCTTGTGCAAATGAGAAGCTCATCGGCTTCTCATTCTCCTTCATTAAACCTAATTTGAAAGAATTGAAGTGAGTTATATTACAAGTGTATTCATTTAAATCGTTCCATAAAATTGTTCCCATATAGGCAATAGATATTCTACCCCAATTCGTATTAGGTCTGATAATTCAGTAGGTCTGATAATTAACAGTAGGTCACTCTCCCTTGCGCTGTACTACGAACTACCATTAGAAGCTTTATAGAAATTCTTTACATATTTTGGTATATGATTAAACCATGTCGACATTTATATACGAGTGTTGCAAGTTTTCTTGCATAGAGATAATGAAGAGGTTGTCATTTGGCGGTCTGCAAGGCCACAGTGGAAGGTGTACCCGTGGTTGATTATAGATTATGTTGGGAGACTCGGTTCAAATCCTGGGTCGGACCACCAGTCACCACTCAGGGTCTTAAAATAATTGAGGAGAAGGTGCTGCCTTTGCAACAACACCAGCAAATGGTACATATGTACTTCTAGTACGTATTCCATATAAGGAAATGACCGACGAGCAAATAGAAGGCATTGACGAGCAAATAGAAGGCATTAACGAACAAATACATGGCACTCGTACCAGCCCACTGGATGTGGGATTGTTAACACGTTACGATATGTTCGATTATCCACTCTTTTTAAGAAAACTACGTTCGCTAGCAGGATAAGCTACACGCATATTGTAAACAGATAATTTATCCTTGTTTTAATATATATTGTAGCTTTGGGAGTTGATTATTTCTCAAGAAAACGTTCGTCGAAGACAGCCGTGTTTTTGTTTACAAGATGGTATCCGTTTAGGAAAATTATATTTTGGCATGTTCGATTATCCGCGCTTTTAAAGAGAACTAAGTTAGCTACCAGGATAAAGCTGTACGTATGTTGTAAATAGATAATTTAAGTTTCCTTTGATATATTCTATAGCTTTGGGGGTGGTTTATTTCTCAAGAAAACGTTTGCCAAAGGGTTAGGACCTTTGTTGTTTTGGGGTCGGTTACAATCCAATTAACAAGGAGGCTGGTACGAGGTTTGAACGTGTCAGCTATTTGCTCGTTAATGCCTTCTATTTGCGCTTCCTTATAAGGAATACGTACTAGATACCCCTATCAAATGGTAAGACTTTCGGGTATTCTCGGAAAACGACCTTAAATCGTATAGGCCCTCGGAATCCCTATCAGTTGGGTTTTCCGAGCATGACATGCTTCAACATGGTGTAGATGCATTTTGAATCCGATCACTAGCGAATCCGATGAAATGACTCGTGTATGAAATGGTCTCTATACTTTTGTCATCTGCTTTACTACATTTATCACCGTATCATATGTCCCTGAATTACGCTGAGCAACAGAAAAGAGAAATTGATCGGCTTCTTGAAGAAATTAGAAGCCAAACAGACGGAAATGCAAATGATTCTGGATGAACCGTTGGCATTGAAGCATAGCGAGCAATAGAACGTAATTTTTGGATGAAAACTCAACTAATGTTTTCAAGTATTATCTATAAAACAATCAAAAGCTCACTTCAACCGAGTGACGCACGAACTGTAGCGACTCTACATCCTATCGCTCGAAGCTTGTCAAAATATTGTCTTTTCGTTGGGTGCCTACTAAAATGACCCTGGTCAGCTGGTGAAATGGTTAATTAGTCCTACGTTAATAACGCACTCTCAATACGGAATGAAAACATGATGATGTTTTTGATGATGTCTTTGGTGTTCTCTCGTTGATACATTTACATATAAACAAAACATTTAACATCAACTGCCGACTGAAGCTCGTAAAAAGATTTTTTTGGGGGGTGTCGCCCCCACACACACGTACACTCTCGTAGCTCCGTCCCTGCCAATAGGATTGGTGCCATGTAATTTAAAGTGCCCCTAACCTCAAATTTTTTTATTGTCTTATTTGGAAGAACTTTTAAAATGATAAAGTAACTTCTTTTGAAGATTTTCACTTCTTCGCTTTCTTTTTGAGATATATCAGTTTGTTTGATATGCAAATATCTGGAATTTCGTCACACATGCATAATGAGTTATCAGAGAATGTTATATATCTTTGCGTTCATGAAATAAAAACACTAAAGTGTGAATAACACGTGTGTGCGTTTCTCCCACAGCACCAAACTTCTTGATTTTAAAGGATTTCGTTCGAGAATGAAAGAGATATACACATTTCTCCAATAAGTCATTATGCATGTGTGACGAAATTCCAGACATTTGCATATCAAACAAACTGATATATCTAAAAAAGAAAGCAAAGAAACGAAAATCTTCAAAAGAAGTTACTTTATCATTTTAAAAGTTCTTCCAAATAAGACAATAAAAAATATGTAAAAACAAAAAACAAAAAAATTTTTTTAAAAAATCTTCAAAAGAAGTTACTTTATCATTTTAAAAGTTCTTCCAAACAAGACAATAAAATATTTTGAGGTTATGGGCACTTTAAGTATATGTTATATACCGTGACCGAGGTGTTTATAAGCGATATCAACCCAAGGGCGAAGCTCCAGGATTGATATATCGCTTAAACACCGAGGTCTTAGGGGCTGTGTACATGAATCCGGTTGAGTTTCATTCCTGATTGAACTCATACTGGTTCTGTTAAAATCCCTTTAGGTGTTTACATGAAAACGGAATGAGATGCAGCTCAATCCGCATTGAGTTCATTCCGGTTCTCATTCCGGATTGAGTTTCATTCCGGATTGAGTTTCGTTGAAATTTCATTCCGGTGCAGTCATGTAAAGGCGGTGCGAGATTTCATTCCGGAATGAAAAATACGAGCTAGAAGACTGAAACGAACAACACATGCGTGCTTTTAACACTTATAGACAATTTGCAGGTAGAGACAGGAAATGCGCCGACGTCATATTGTTCAAAATAAATAGCTCTTTGTCGACGACGTTATAAATTAAAGGTGAATTAAAGGCTTGTTTACTTTCGACCGCATCGATTATCGTTGTTAGTAATGCTTTTCCCCTTTTCTTTATGTTTATACGCCAAATTATCAGTTTAAGGCACATGTTGAAATGCACAAGCGTTGAAAGAAATTAAACATACCCGCTATAATGTTATTGATCGCCATCTTGAAATTTCAGATTTCGCGCGATTTTCGATCCTGGGATAGAATTCCTATGTAAACGCGGTTTGAATTCACTTTCAATCCGGAATGAAACTGAATCCGATCATCTAAACAGCCCCTAAGGTATACTAACCGCCTTATATCACCATTGGTGAAGTTTAGTATTTATGAGGTTGATAAGTACTTATCAACCTCATAAATAACGTTGAGGTTGATATCAGAGATAAAAACAAAGAGAACAAAGAACTAGAAAATAAAGGAAACTGAACCACTGGTGATATAAATTCTATTATGTACACTCCATGTTTAAGAGTCCGTGAGATTTGAGTTTCGTTTGTCACCCTTTTAATTATCTATTGTCAACAGGGGTTCTAGCATTCGAACTGTGAATAAGAAATGCTACTTAGTGATCCACTTTAGGGGTTACATTGCATTTGCATGGATGAAATCAAACTTAATTAAACAAAGGATTCTTGTACACAAAGAATGTCTTGGATCTCATTAAGAAGCTATTATCGGAAAACCTCTGACCCTCTCCAAAACCGTGAAAGAGTGACAGGTATCACATGATTCTGCGTCGTCCAATCAGAGTCGCTCATGCCTACTTAACCAACTGCATGCGAGGCGAGGGTGTGCACTTTGGCAAGAGCTGCAGTCGATTAATTCTTCTCCGAAGAGCTTATCAGGAGTCGTGAAGCAAGTAGGTATGGTGTATCAAACTTATCAAAATAACGTCTATGTAACTAGATTTAAATCGTTCTTTTGCTTATGAGGTCGAGGGTGTCAGTTGATATGTATTGCGCTTGCTTGTTTGTGCACTGAACATAACCAGTGTTAAATAGTATACTATGGTAGCTTTAGTCGAAGATGTGGAAGTATTTCAGGAGATCGCTGTAGCGTTATTTCAGTGCTGCCCATCTCATGGAATTACAAATCAATCCTTGCGCATTCCGAGATGTAATTCCATGAGTTGGGTTGCAGGCTAACGTTATTGTTAATTGTTTGCAGAGACAGAGCGAAAGAAAGCCTTGTAGCTCATGGTAGCAAGCTCTATACCTATAGGTTTATAAGCGTAGGTATAGTGTAGAAATTCAAATCAATAAAGGTTGGTGTACTGCCGAAATAGTGTTCCGGCGGAGGTCGAACGTTTCGAACGAAAGCCCTTCGTTAGACAATGAAACGTGTGTGCAGGTTTGTATGTTGGATATTACCAGTTGTTCTCTGCATAAGCGAGCTCTCCAAAAGCCCGACGCATGAGATTCTCGAACGAGTTCTTCTCGAAATTGTCCTTGCCGTCTGCATATCATTCGGTGCATACCTCGTGCACTTCATCAAAACGGTACCTCATCCAAAACAGCACCTCATCCAAAGCAACAGCTAAAGCGAAGATCTCCATGCCTGCACTCCATCGAAAACACCGATATTGGATATTTTAGTCTCGAAAGTGATGTGAACACCACAGCCTTTACGTCCGTTGCCGTTGGGGACATTCCAGGCAATTTTCAAGTTCACCTCGTTCGCCTACAGTGAATAGATTTCGACATTTAACTTAATTTAAAATTTCCACTCTACCTTCAATATTTTTTTCTACGCGGCATTCGCGCGAATTTTAATGGTGAGATTGTTCAAAATTGCTGTCTAGATATACCTGAAAATTTCAATATTTTCCAAGTAAACTCCCCTATATTCTATAAGTAAACTGTGCCTTTAGAGTAAACATCTTGGAATGTGAACTCTGTGTGAATAACTAAATAAGTTCAAAACCAGTGACCTTGGTTATATTTCGAGTTGAAGTCCACTGCCACATAAAGAAAGTCATGAAGCCAGAATTAAAAATAATTTTATCCCGTCGTGTTTAGCAAGAGATTGATGTGTTTTTCTAAGGTTTTGTGACGACTCTGAGCTCGGCTCTAGTCAATTCTCGTGAATTAGGAGTCGCACTGATCCCCCTGTCGATAACACAGAGAAAGAGAGTGCCACTGTTATCGGACATGGATGATTAAAGAGTTTGACAAGAGGGCGGTTACAGGATCGTACTCAGAATATTTTACAAGGGGGGTGTAAGCTAACTTCAACCGACTGACGCACCCTGTCACGCACGAGCTTGTACCGACTACATACTATCGATTGAAGCTTGTCAAAATATTGTCTTTCCGTTGGGTGCCAAAATGACCCTGCTCAGCTGGTGAAATGGTTAATTAGTCATACGTTAATAACACACTCTCAATACGGAATGCAATAATAAATTTATGTCTTTGGTGTTCTCTCGTTGATTACATTTACATATAAACAAAACATTTAACATCAACATTAGATTTGTGAGTCTTAAATTTGGTAGTTTGAAATTAATTTAAACTGATAAGTGCTAAAAGTTAATGATTCTACTTGTACGTGTTAAATCGAACACGTCTAAAATATAACTTCTGCCGACGAAAATACAAGTCCTGCCGATTGTAACTCGTAAAAAGATTTTTTTGGTGGGGGGTGTCGCACACCCCCGTAGCTCGGCCTGGTTGGATCTTTCCATTCAATCAATTAAATGCAAATCCCGTCATGGTCGGACGGAACAATTGTCTGAAATGCGTCATAGTCGTTTCAGATGACGCCATAACGTCCCATCGAATTGTCTATTGTCAACAGGGTTCAAACTGTGAATAAGGAATGGCGCTGACAGATCCCTTTAGTGTTGTTGATTGAGAGAGTTACATTAAATGGAAATGAATGTCTTGGATCTCAGTAAATTATCGGATTACCTCTTTTTTTTTTATCGCGTGATTCTGGGTTGTCCAATCAGTCGCGCCTGTCTACTTCGAGTTTGGCAAGAGGATGGCTCAAATTTCCTCAGTTGTAAGGTGACCCTTGTAGCGGCGCTAACTCCTCGTCACCCCTTTGTGTGGCCACTAAACAAATTGAAAATGCCGGACAAACGAAGAGTTTGGGTGGCAAGTTTTATTGTTTTGCCCTTTGGTCACCGCATTTAAATGCTGTGGTCTATTGCTTGGCTTTTTGTTGTTTCAAAAATGTCAACAACAGTTAGAATTCATGCGGCGAACCAGTAGGCTCGGATGAGACACGTTCGAAGGAGAGCTGTTCGTCGTCGTCGATTTTGTCGGATTCCTGGTAGAACAGAACAGTGAAGGCTCAAACTGTATAATAGGGTTCTTGAATCTGAAATACACCGAACGAGCGCTTTTATTGCGCGCTTTTTCACTAAAATATGACCCGTCTGGGAGGGTGACCTACCTGATGCGTTTACGTGGGTAAAGTAAACAAAAAGATACCGCTGCCGCCAGCTGGACTAACCCTACCCCCAGGGTCACCCTAGGACACATGTAAACGAAACCCAATGACAATGGACTAGGGTAACCCTTCTACAGTTAGCTCTCGTTATAGCGGACACCCGGAGTCCGTAATCCCAATTTCAGGTTGTAAAATGTCATATTATGGGCAACGATATGCTGCACAGTCCTCGCGAGCCAAACAAGGAATATTGAGTACGGCAGAGGCTGCACGAAAGCGCAAGTCTGTCAAGAACATTGAAATGGCAAAACAAACTAAAATGCCTCGAAAGTAATGTAAATAATGCGGAAAAAGATCGGAAAATTTTATATTTTCTGTTTGTCATTTTTGTCGACAGAAATGACGAACATACCACCGCTATAATAGCAAGATGTAAATATGTCACTCGATAAATAGCCTGCGTAGCCGGCGGTTTTTTAGGGTTTGGGGTCGGGTAAGCGTTGGGGCACTTTAACAAAGAAACTATATTGGCCAGACAAACCTGTTTTGCTAGCGTCAGTTTGATTTGCTTGCAAACTCGGAGTTTCTAATGATCTCTCGTTAATTTACATTATGCAAATATGCAGGCTTCAAAATCTCAGATAGAATAGAAAGCTCAATCCAGTCTTTATTTAGAGATCAGTGACTCGAGCGCTCCGTCGAGATGACGTCAGTACCGATGTTTGTCCGCTTTTACCCATAATTCTTGCGGCCATAAAATAAATAGCTCATTTGCAATAATTTGTGAGTCAAATTTGGTTTGTTTGTCCGCTTTTTGCGCTATTAATAGCAGCCAGACTCTACGCTATTTATCGAGTAGCCTGCGTAACCGGCGGTTTTTTAGGGTTGGGGTTTGGGGTCGAGCAAGCGGGCGAGGCCCCCATTCCGCCTTGCAAAAATATTTTATTGTCTTATTTGGAAGAACTTTTAAAATGATAAAGTAACTTCTTTTGAAAATTTTCGCTTTCTTTTCGAGATATATCAGTTTGTTTGATATGCAAATGTATTGAATTTACGTCGCACATGCGTAATGACTTATTGGAGAAATGTGTGTATCTCTTTCATTCTCGAACGAAATCCTTTAAAATCAAGAAGTTTGGTGTTGTGGGAGAAACACGCACACGTGTTATTCACACTTTAGTGTTTTTATTTGATGAACGCAAAGATATATAACATTCTATCCCAAATTTAGACAAACAAATTGAATTTGACTCTGTCTCTGAAAAATTTGCTGGTTATTTTCTCTGCTATAATCTTGTACTTGTTTCTGTGTGCGAAGTTGTTGCTGTAGTTTGATGTGGTATTTCTACAGTTTCTCCTACAGTTTCAGTTCAAAAGATTGAGTAACTCAAGATGAACCAACACGATCCAGAGTAAGTTTTAGTTGCATTATATTAGCATACCACTCGATCGACGTTCGAGCAATGGTATTTGGATGCTGCGGTAACAATTCGCGGCCGCTATCTTGGAGAGTGGCCAGCAGCATCATGAATTGTAAATTCTGAACTTATTCATGGTAAAGGACTTTGGCAACAAAAATTAAGTTTGTCTAATATGAAAGAACTCGTAAAATGATAGAGTAACAACACCTTTTACAATTTTCCCGTATTTTACTTCGTTTTTGAAATATTTCAGTTTGTTTGATATGTAAATGAGATGGTCTCTGACGTCAGGTGCAGGGTAGAGAATTTTCACTCATTAAAAAATTTCTTATATCACAGTGATTGCTAAGTTTACAACGTTCATTTTCATGAGGAGTTATTATACGCACATTTTCAAGTAAATTTGTGGAACAAACTTGAAGATGGAACTAATATTTTATTGTCTGGAAAGGTGTTACTCTATAATTTTACGAGTTCTTTCATATAATAGACAAACTTAATTTTTGTTGCCAATGTCCTTTAAAATATATAACGTGATTTAAAATGAAACGAAAATTTCTATTTGATATTTTCGTTGGCAAAGGTGAAAAATATATTTCTGTTGTTGAAACTTAAAGTGTCTATGAAGTGAAAAATTCGCTAGCATTTTTTGCTTTACGGACAAAGTAACACGGCAGAAGCGTACACTGAAAATTTCAAGTGAATCTGCTGCATAGTCTTCGAGTTATCAACTCTCAAAGTTTGGCATGGCTAAATGTTTTTGGTGAAATCTGAAACGAAACGCGCGGTTCATTGTCTTGTGACATATTCATGCAGATGTACTTACTTATAAGAACAATGGATTTGAACAATGATCCACCTGCGTACATCATATACCACATATATTCAATCCCAGCCAATGGCCAAACTTTGAGAGTTGATAGCTCGAAGACTATGCAGCAGATTCACTTGTGGGAGAGCTCGGAGTAGACAGACGATTCGTGGACGATCGTCAAACTCACATCCTCAGAAAAATGATTCCCGAGTCCTGTACAGGAATCGAACCTGTAACCGGGACTCAGAATAATTTTTGTGAACTTGACGATCGTCCACACATCGTCTGTCTACTCCGAGCTCTCCCACATTCACTACAACATTGTGTATATTGTCGCATCCAAGCATTACCGATATTTTGTGACTGCCGCATAGGCAGTACATATATCAATTGAACCAGTTCATCATTGTAACCTTCGTTCTCCATCTGAGTCTCGTTAGCTCAATGGTTAGAGCGTCACCGGCAATCAGAATTAACGATTGGATTGCTCTTTTGTCAAAACTACAGTGCTGAAGGAGACAAATACCTGCTCCAATGGCACGCTCTGTCCGCGTGGTTCCTTGGTCCTCGGGCCGAGAACGCAAAACTATTCAACGGTCTTGTACAGCGGACATTCCTCCTCCACGAACATCTCCGTAATTCCTATTATCCCACCGACCCTGCTTACGTGACCAAATTCAGCAAGGCGTCGCCAGCGTATAAGTCGGAAACGAAACAGCTGAAAAAGAAATTGACGGAAATGAATGAAGAATTATCACAAAGTGCTCCGGTGTTTAGTCCGCGTTTTCAGGTGAGTCCAGTCCGTTTCTCATACCCCATGTGGGGGCATAATGTATAGTTTTCAGCAGATCGGGATCGCTGACCTAACACCATGACACATGAGTTGTGATGTTCATAACACATTTTATTTTATTATAACATCAAATAATTTCGCAACCAGGTGATAAATCAGACATAGTTTGACGCTATTATCATTATTAGGTCACCACACATTCTTTTATTTAATTTCCTGCAAGTTTTTTGTTATTTTAGTTTGCATGGAATTTTTTTATTATTAGCTTATGCACTTTCATTCCTTTTCAAGTTTTTGTTTCTTACTGCTTTACTATCGCCTAATCCCCTTGAATATTGGACCTGTCATTTCTCCCTCCCCCTCAGTCTGTTTGCTGATAGACTGTAAAAATAGCAAATGATTTACTGCTTACAATGCTTTAACAATTCCAGTAGTTTGTGGCTTACAACGTGAGGAACGGCTGCTTCGAAGGTAGCGTCGCACATTTGTACATATCTCGACCATGATCTAGTGCCGACCTATTTTAATACATCGGCATGAACTTCGTATTGCTGAGGATGCGGTAAACTTCATCCAATCAGAACGTTGTTCGGAATTTCTTCATTAGTGAAGAATAACGAATACGCAATAACCCCTCACCCGCCTGTCCTATCAGACATTCCAAAAACGGCTTAATTTCTTTAGGGTCACATGAATTGGGACATCACCATGCCTTCTTACCTGGGTTACATCTCTGGTATGCTTTGGAATCCGAACAACGTCGACGTCACAGCGTCTCCGGTAACCACGCCTTACGAAATCATCGTCGGAGACCAGATCTGCGACATGATCGGTTTCGATCGTACCCTCGGCTACGAGCCCTGGGGTCACATCACCTGTGGCGGATCGATTGCGAATATCGAGGCAATGTGGTCGTCGCGAAACCTGAAGTTCTACCCATTGAGCCTGCAAGACACTGTGAACGACCCAGAAAACACAGACCTTGCGGAAGCCAAGGATTATCTTGTGCTCGTCTTGAACCCATGTGGGCTGGATATGTATGTGTCACGTAAGCTGAGTGAGTGTTCTGTGTGGGAACTTCTCAACATCGACGTGGACGAAGCGTGCAAGATGGCCGATGGTGTTGCAAAGAAGGCGGGGGTCAGCATGGACCACCTCTCCAAACTCGTCCATCCCTACAGCTACACCTCCATAGGCATCGCCGCGTTCTTGAGCAAACATGAGATCAAATCTCCGAGGTGCTATGCTCCGGCCACGTGCCATTACTCCTGGCCCAAAGCGGCAACTGTCCTTGGCATCGGAGAGGATAACTTAGTTTTGGTCAACGTCGACGAGAAAAGCCGACAAGATCTGTCACGTAAGTCTCGCACTGTTTAACCCTGGTTTTCACGAGCCTGCACGACGCAAGCACAGCAGCTATCCGTCGAGTGAAAATGAACCGCATGTTGTGTTATCTTGCGTTGCGTTACCAGTCGTCAATCTTTCTGCAGAATTCGCATGACAGCGCGCGGTTACACGAGGGACCCAAGCCTGGATATTAGTGGCCGGTCACAGACATTGGCCGGTACAAATATCCCATTTCGTGAGATTTGACAGTTACAATATTAATTGTGTCTGTCATTTTGTCCGATGCTCATCTTGTCCGAAGATTATACCCATTAAATTCATTTGTGCTGAAAAATGTATTTTGACAGGTACAGCGAAAATAATTATTTCCAGGCTTGGAGGCCGGACCTAGAACGAGTGTTTTGATTGTACATACGTAATTAGATCTCGAAAACTCCGTTGTGCTTGCGTTGTTTGGTTTTCACGATCACATGAGTGCGAGCACAAGCCGACAAGGAAAAGGAAACTCATCGTTGCGCTTGTCCTCGCGTCAGTGCTTGCGCTTTCGTCGATCCTGTTTTCACTGTGGAATAAGGACTCTTGTTCTTGCGCTTATGCTTACGTCGCTCGCGAAAACCAAGCTATACCATTTTTCACGTTTCCGCGCCTTCTGTTGACCTTTTATGATAATATTTAATCGGATAATACTCGAAAACATTAGTTGAAGTTTCCGGATGGAAACTTCAACTAATGTTTTCGAGTATTATGCAGTGAAAAATGAAGTTCGACATAACTCTGTTACTTGAAACAACTATAAAGATTGGCGTTTACAACTCTTTCATCTCACTTTGATCTTGAGATATTAAGTTTGATAAAAATCTAACTCTCCGATATTTTCCCGCCAAAACTTACCGATCCGGAAAAAGCGTATGCCCTCGCAGCCTATTAGCTGGAAAGGCTGGGCGGTCAATATCGTAGATTACGGATATCTCAGCGCCCAATCATGCATGAATGGTATCAATGGATAGGTAAGAGCTTGTTAATGCGTCGACTGAAGTACTGCTCTAATTAATTATTGTTTTTGTAATATTTTCAGATCTCAGATCGCTGCTTCAAGATTGCGTTGACGGCGTGCCAGTGATTTGTGTGATTGCCGTAATGGGGAGTACGGAGGAAAGCGCCATGGATCCATTAACTGAAATTCTTGCTTTGAGAGATGAATTCCGTCGACAGGTACAGTTTTTAATAATGTAAGGGGAAGTCGGTTCTCAGAACAGCTTCACTTAAAATAAACGTTTTTTGGACGATCCATGGGACATTGGCGACAAAATTTATCTGTACTTTTTATCAAAGTATGCGACTTAAGTAGCTGGGGAATATAATAGTTTAAGGTTGTAAAAATGCTGGTCATGCGCCCGTATTCTGGCTGGTACTGCGCATATATGCTGGCTGGTATACTCGTGCGCTGCGCTGGCTGGTTGGTTGGTACTTGTGCGCTGCGCTGGCTTGTTGGTACTCGTGCGCTGCGCTGGCTTGTTGGTACTCGTGCGCTGCGCTGGCTTGTTGGTACTCGTGCGCTGCGCTGGCTGGTACTTGTGCGCTGCGCTGGCTGGTTGGTATTCGTGCGCTGCGCTGGCTGGCTGGCTGGTTGGTTGGTATTCGTGCGCTGCGCTGGCTGGTATTCGTGCGCTACGCTGGCTGGTGCTCACTCGTGCGCTACGCTGGCTGGTGCTCACTCGTGCGCTGCGCTGGCTGGTCCCCCTCGTGCGCTGCGCTGGCTGGTGCTCACTCGTGCGCTGCGCTGGCTGGCTGGTACTCACTCGTGCGCTGCGCTGGCTGGCTGGTACTCACTCGTGCGCTGCGCTGGCTGGTACCCGTGCGCTGCGCTGGTTGGTACCCATGCGCTGCGCTGGTTGTTACCATGCACGCTATGCTATGCGGTAACATTTTGAGCAGATTGGAACATTTCTTATTGGTCGTTTGAAATTATCGTGCTCCATCAAGAAATGGAACATGCACGACAGCCAATCAGAAGCAGTGTAAGCGACATTATATTAAATATGTTATAATCTATGTATCTACCTAACGTTATGTTATAATCTATTTTTTGGCTATAGGGCTTGAATTTCGTTATTTGTGCCGACGCCGCGTGGGGAGCGTACATGAGAAGCATCCTTGTTGATCCCGATGATCCCCTTGATCCAAAGACGGGCAAGGGCAAAGAAAGAGCCAGAGAAAGAGGTACTATTCCAAGATCGACATTCGTGCCCACTTCCCCATTGAGTGAGTACACGAAGAACAATTTAAACGCCCTCCGGTTAGCTGATACTGTGACAAGCGATCCCCATAAAACTGGATACTGCGCGTATCCAGCTGGCGGTCTCAGTTACCGTAATGGCACCATGAAAGAGTTCGTACGACTGGCTGCTCCTGAAGTTTTCCACAGCGCAACGGATTTAACTGTCGGCGTTAACGGCTTGGAGGGCTCTAAACCAGGTGCTGCTGCAGCCGGGGTTCTTTTATCCCATCGGGTATGTATGGCGTTGTAATGTATATTAAACTCGGTACTTCCTCTGACTAGATACACATTTGTAAAAATCTGGAAAATTCGCAGCTATTTTTCATCGCAAGACAAATTATTTTCATTTAAACAACATTATTTTCGTTTTTAAACCATTCTCCGTCTTCTATTTCAATTAGGTGATTGGATTGGACAAATATGGTTACGGTCGTATCTTGGGTCAATGTGTCTTCGGTTCGAAGGTCTTCTACTGCCTTTGGACACATTTGGCGAAAGCCACGGATCCATTTGTAATTGCACCACTTCTACCTGCAAGTAAGCTACAGAAAATACAAATGAAAGACCACATCATTGGGAAAACGAACGAACAAATTTACTTGGTAAGGGATATGTTTTAGCATTTAGTTTATTTAAATACAGCTAGCCTCTCTTTGAGTGACCACGCTTAATTGTAAGTGACCGCCTTTACAAATTCACGTTTTATTTCATAATCCCACGTCTCTGTCTGTGTGTCTGTGTGTCTCTGTCTGTCTGTGTGTCTGTCTGTGTGTGTGTGTGTGTCTCTGTCTGTCTGTCTCTGTGTGTCTGTCTGTCTAAACGAATGTCTTCGTAATTTTAAGGACCCCATAGCGTTTAAACTTTTGTCCGATGTTGGTCCTGATGCCTTGATCAACAAGTTTGGGATGAACTTTAAAATCAACGGAGTTCTGAACGACGATGTCGACGAATCAACGGATTTCTCGAAAAAAGTTGGAGTGATCGTGGCTGTGAACGCTGATAAGGACGTACGACGAGTACAGATGATCATTTTCCAATCTCTGATGGAGCCAGACACGTATGGAGAGACACTGGTGACTTATGAAAAATCGATTGGGGTAAGAACTCGTACGTCTGAAAAATGTGTATTTAGCAGATAATTAATGAGGTAATATCTAGAGATTTTCAATCGTACTCGGAAAATGTTAAAGCGCCTTTACATATTCGTAATATTTGGGTCTTCATGAGAAAAATCATAATATATCTTGTCAGCCGAAAATTTCGTCTTCATGGACTTTTTGCTGTTAAAGTTATCGGATGTGATCTCACAAGAGGCATTTTTGTGGCAAGTAACAAAAGAAAACTGGTTTGGAATGCCTCTTGTGATATCACATCTGGTAACTTTGACAGCGAAAAACTCCATGAAGAAGAAATTTTCAATATGAAAAAATCAAAAGAGAAGAAGTTTGACAATATGTTATGATTTTGTTCAGGAAGACCCAAATATTACGGATATGTAAAACTTTTCCGGGTCGCCACCTACCAATACTATCAAGTTTTGTGATTGGTTGACTGAAACAATAAAACAATAGAATCAACCACAAAGAAACCAATGTCCTAACCGCAACCACTTTTGTTCCATGTATAGCCAATCACAAAACCTGTTCATTTTAGGTACGTATTTATGGTGAAGGAAAATTTCGAGTGTTGGAATATATACATTTTAAGACCAAACCGGGACCAGTTGCGAAAAATGCAACATCAAGGCCTTCCGGCTGGAATTGAACCGCGACCCTGCGATGTTAGTGCAGTGCTCTGACCACGTCGGTTTTTCTGCCCTTGAATAGAAAGATAGTGTGATACATGCAGTAAACGCGTTCAGGTTGAACGAAGTTTATCCGACCGTCTGGGTCCCCTGTGCTTCGAGGGTTTTTCTCCGGTTTCCTCCCGTATCGGCGAGGGTGGCGGTAAACGTCATCCAATCCGAACGTTTACTGATTTCTTCACCATAGTGGAAAAACCTGTATCACCTGCAATAAGAATGCCTATGTAATTATATATATAATTATAATATATAATATATATTTCCTTTTTGTATTTGTGATATAGCTTACGAAAAACAACAATAATACCTTTGGATGCATGATCAACACTGTAATGAACCCGTGGCAGACCAACACTGTGTATCTTACTGCACTTGGTGAGATCTTCCGTCAAGCTTGCTTTCTTGCTCAAGGCTGGGTTAGTATCAGCACGACCGTCCAGTATTTAGTGATAACATTTCAATCGATTTCACTTAGGGAGTGTTCATAATTTACTTAGAGGGGGCTATGGTGATTTTAAATGTTTTCCACTACATTTTTTTGGAAGCCCCCCCTAATATTCCCAGGGAATTTACTCTTGTCCTCCAAATGTGATACCATCCATGCAAAGGTAATTTTTTGTGACCCCCCACCCTGATGTTGATCAGACTTCCTCTAAAATGAGTAATAACTGTACAGTCATTTTGCATCTGAGTATTTTACATGTCAGTATTTCCATAATTTATAACTAAACTTTATTTTCACAAACAGAAATCCTTCACAACAAATTAAAAACTACCATTAATGATAATTGCATGGTTTCCAATACAAATAATCTTCCCATACGTTATACGAAATGACTGTACTGAATTTTATTGTTGTTTTATTAAAGGTAATTTATCTGCATATCTTGCAATGTCTTCATGTTTAAAGCATTGCAAGATAATGTATATATTCATTAACGCACCCAAACATTACTGATAACAACTTTCGGCTGTCTTCGACGAACGTTTTCTTGAGAAATAATCAACTCCCAAAGCTACAATATATATTAAAACAAAGATAAATTATCTGTTTACAATATGTGTACAGCTTATCAGGCTAGCGAATGTAATTTTCTTAAAAAGAGCGGATAATCGAACATATCGTAACGTGTTGACAATCCCACATCCAGTGGGCTGGTACGAGTGCTGGAAGAAGAGTGCTGTATTTGCTCGTCAATGCCTTCTACTTGCTCGTCAATGCCTTCTATTTGCTCGTCGGCCACTTCCTTATATGGAATACGTACTAGAAGTACGTATGAGACCTAACGCTAACCCCTAACCTAACCAATCAGAAACTCTTCATGAGGATTTGAGCTTGACTGCGATCGTCCGTGTATCGTCTAACCTGTTTACGTGTTCCGTGTTTAGAAAACCGACATTCCAAGCCGACACAGTTTCGTGCTCTGCGGTCAACCACAGTTTTCGCAGAAAGACGGCTGGTACGTTTTTGCGAACCTTTGTGCGAAATTCAGTGAGCCAGCACAACAGTACAACGCCGTCGTAAAGTTCTCGATCTTGAGGGAGAACGACGCCGCAGACATAAGGACGGAGAATGGTCAGCTGTTTATCTCCAATGAAAAGGCACTGGTGCTTTATGAATTGCTTGAAAAAGAAGGCCGCAATAAGGATGGTTTGGTATACGACGTGTATGATAATCTTTCGAGTATCTGCAAAAAAAGATCCATTCCACTGAGAGTGCTCGATGTCGTTGACATGAAGCATTTTGTACCGGCAAATGATCCGGATTTGGAGTATCCAGATACCCAGACTTATCTCATGTTCGGTGATGGAGATAAGGTTTTCCTTTCACACATTGTGACCAAGAATCCCGACTTTCAACAGGTAAGACAGCAGGAAACACTTAATAATAATAATTATTATAATTATAATTATTATAATTATAATTATAATAATTATTATAATTTATAATAATTATTATAATTATTATAATTATTATAATTATTATAATTATTATAATAATTATTATAATTATAATTAGAATAACAATAACAACAACAACAACAATAATGACATTGTCAACAAAAATAAGTATACGCCTCGGCACCAGTAGGAATATTTTCTTGCGGCCGTTCCCGCACACATTATCCCTAAACCCGACCACTATCCGTCATAGTTTTCATGCACGTCCACCACTGATCATTTCTTGCATTTCATACGATAAATTCCCTAAAAACTGGTTTTTTAGCTGTAGAACTTTTACGTTTTCCGAGTTTTTATTTTTTTGAACTTTAGTTAAAATATTTGTTAATTGTTTTATAGATAATACTTCCAAACATTACGTTTTATTGCTCGCTATGCTTCAATGCCAACGTTTCATCCAGAATCATTTGCATCTCCACGTATGAATATGCCAGTTGGCCTAATGTCGACTGCGCATCAAAATGACGTGTTCTGCGTCGGGATAAAGCTTATTTCAATTCATAACATCAGGCTAAAATCACTAGACTTTCGCATTTCTATTTACACTTGTGAAATTCATGAATAATTAATGAGGCTTAGCTATAGCTTTGTAAAGCTCAATAAAGATTGAATACTGGTTAGGACGATCTTTAAAGTGCCCCTGCGACGAAATATCACATTACGTTTGCTGGCATTTTTTGTTACAGAACATCATTTTAGGTTAATAAATGTTCGCATTTGCCAAAAAAATTGAACAACAAACATTCTATCACAAGAAATTTAACCTCAAGTCTCCCTAATTTTGTCCGCCATTGCTCAAAACTTGTTCTAGACGACCCCGCGATTCCACAGCAGAGTATGTGATTATGACGTCAAAGACTCAACACGTGACAAAGCTTTATGGAAATTATACGAATATACAACAAGTTACAATAGAAAGTTTTCCCCAAGTAGCTTTATATTCATATATAACTAGCCACGTGTTGAGTCTTTGGTCACTTCCTCTAATCAAAACCTAAGCGTCCGGAACATGTTGAGTAATGGCGGTCGTATAATCTCGTATAAAAACAGTCTTAAAAGGCGACTTACCATGCTCGCAATTGCTTGAAATTTGGCAAGTTAAGTAACAACACCATGCTCTGTACAAATATGTAAAAATTTGGGGTACCAAAAATTTGATCACAGGGGCACTTTAACAAAGTAATGAATGCTTATTAGGACGATCTTTTACAAAGTTATGAATACTAATTAAGCCTATAGCATCGTTCATTGGTTCATTTCACAAGTACGATAAAATACTCGCGCGGCAGATCTGTATACTAAATGTGGCCCCTTTCATACAAGACTTTATATTTGGTCTTACAGGTCGTAGAGGCACAGTTAAATGAATTACCGATGCAAACAGAAAAGGACCGTCTGTTGATTTGGTACGGTTTAAAGGTGACCTTCCCAGACCTTCCAGTAGACAAGCAGAATCCCACTTCCAACCCATTCCAACGTCCTGACCGCACTTATAAAATCTCCTTCGCCGGTCGCAAGCAAGAGAAACGTGAAATGGACATCATTCTAAAGGACAACACTGGCTGGTTTGACACTAATTTCCTGGCTTAAGTTTACTGAATAAAGAGGATCACGGACTACAGTACTAAGGATTTGTCTTTTTTTTTGCAGAACTCTAAGTTTTCGTGCGTGGTTTGATATTTAGATTTGATTTAGTTTACTTCGGAGGATATAAGTAGTCATTTTGTCCATCGATGTTTGCAATTTTGTGAAGCCTCGCTTGCTTGATTAATGATTAAAAGTTTTCACCGGTTACTTTTTGTGTTGCAGTCTGGCCATTTTTAATTGCCATTTTCATGTAAGGCTATATTAAAATGTGGAATTTCGCAATAAACAGACGCACTTTGTATCGTCAGTAATTTTGTATTAATATATGCATGGTGTAGCTCATCTGACAATCCCTGAGTGTGTGAGTGATATATCTATATATCTATAGAAAGTATAGATTAACACGAGATATGGCGTAACTGGGGATCGAAAGGAGGGGATTGGAAAAACCCAACATTTTCCATGCCCAAATTTCTTCTGGAGGACTTTCTTTAGTTATGGCAATAGCGTATGGTGACTATAACGTGCAGTTAGGTAAGCAACAGTTGTAGTTTGCCATTTTTATCGGTTTTAAAGGACATTGGCAACAAAAATTAAGTTTGTCTAATATGAAAGAACTCGTAAAATGATAGAGTAACAACTTTTACAACTTTTCCGTATTTTACTTCGTTTTTGAAATATTTGAGTTTGTTTGATATGTAAATGAGATGGTCTCTGACATCAGGTGCAGGGTAGAGAGTTTTCACTCATTAAAAAATGTCTTATATCTCGGTGATTGCTAAGTTTACAACGTTCATTATCAAGAGAGTTATTTTTCTCAAAAGTTGAGAAAATACAGGGGAGAACCACTAGATTTATTCTTAGTAAGGATTATTCGGAGTATGAACGCTCAAGTAAGTTGAATTTGCTTCCTCTATAATATCGAAGAGAAATTAAATTGCGTTCTTGTAATAAATAAATCGCTATGGAATGTATATGTCGTCTTTGGAATGATCTACCTCTTGTTATAAGGGAATCTAATACCTTGGCAATTTTTCGTAATAAGTTTGATTTCTATCGTGATAAATTTTATGTGTTTATTGATTGTCCATTGTTAGTTGACTATTTAGTCAATGTTATGTTATAGTTGGCCTATGATAGGGAATCGTGTATTCTGTTTTAGGCCTACCACAAATTGCATTATGTATAATTTTTTATAAAGAAAGGGAAACAATTTGATTAAAATTATAAATTATAAAAAAATATATAAAAAATTGTGAAATTGGATTAAAGAATTAAATAAATAATGCATTTCGTTGTCTACGGACATGCATACAATCTGTAAAGATTCAGATGCTTGGTTCTGGGTACGAGATTGGATCCAGACCATTGAACTATATATACAACCTCGTACCCAGGGCATTTTGCCTCAACGGGACGGTCGAATGCCCTGGGGACGAGGTTGCTATATATAGACTCACATTCTCGTTCCCAGACCCTACGCGGCCCTCCCCGTAGCGTCTGGGAACGAGAATGATAGACTCAGTGTATAAATATATATATATATATATATAATATATAGGTATATATAGAGGAATATATAGAGATATATATAGAGGTATATAGAGAGATCAGTGATAAATATAGTTTCAGTGTGACTGTAAGGTTTAATTTAGCGTTGAAAACGATATTTTAGACCAAAATTTGCATATGTACTTCTAGTACGTATTCCATATAAGGAAGTGACCGACGAGCAAATAGAAGGCATTGACGAGCAAATAGAAGGCATTAACGAACAAATACAAGGCACTCGTACCAGCCCACTGGATGTGAGATTATTAACACGTTACGATATGTTCGATTATCCGCTCTTTTTAAGAAAAATACATTCGCTAGCAGGATAAGCTGTACGCATATTGTAAACAGATAATTTATCTTTGTTTTAATATATATTGTAGTTTTGGGAGTTGATTATTTCTCAAGAAAACGTTCGTCGAAGACAGCCGTGTTTTTGTTTACAAGATGGTATCCGTATTAGGAAAATTATATTTTGGCATGTTCGATTATCCGCGCTTTTAAAGAGAACTAAGTTAGCTACCGGGATAAAGCTGTACGTATGTTGTAAATAGATCATTTAACTTTCCTTTGATATATTCTATAGCTTTGGGGGTGGTTTATTTCTCAAGAAAACGTTTGCCAAAGGGTTAAGACCTTTGTTGTTTTGGGGTCGGTTACAATCCAATTAACAAGGAGGCTGGTACGAGGTTTGAACGTGTCAGCTATTTGCTCGTTAATTCACTCTATTTGCTCGTCAATGCCTTCTATTTGCGCTTCCTTATAAGGAATACGTACTAGATACCCCTATCAAAATTTGGCGATGAAATTTCCGACAATTTCGAATTTCCCGCGAACAGCGATTGGTTCTTAGTCTCCTCGCGCGAAATTTTGAAGACTAATCAGTAAATTACTGATCACAAATAATCTGATTTTCAGACATTCATATAAACTTCAATGTATGGTTTAAAACAGTCGTTGTACTTTAGAGTAGCTTTATGTTTGAAATATGGTAGTTATCATTGGAGAGTATTTTATCATTCGCATTCTTTGTGCTGCTGTAGTCAACGAAATATTGTTCCAGAGCAATACCTTGAATTATCAAAGATGACGAGCAGCTCCTCGAGCAGTTCAAGATTGGTGAAACGTTCAAATGAAAAAAGGTATTAGTAACATGTATAAAGTTGTACTACCCGTATGTAATAATAATATAGTGTTTATATTTGTCCGAGTTTTATGCAACACATCACATCTAAATAAAAATAAATAAAAATACTATACTCCCTAAATAATACTATAGTTGCTCTATCATCCTCATATTTGGCACTCTAAACATTGAGCACTTTCAACATATATATGTGTATATGTATATGTACATGTATTTGTATATGTATATGATATGTATATGATATGTATATCACATGACTTATATACGAATTTTCATTGGTTCTTGCCTATGATGTACTAAAGGACAGATACATGCATGGCATCACATCAACAGTAGCCTGTGTACAGCCTGAATATACACCTATAGACTGTATTACAGGTGTATATTCAGGCTGTACACAGGCTACATCAACAGCTGTGTTTTTTCTTTTTTCATGCTGCAAAAGCTTTGATAAACTTTTGGGGTTGTTTTTGATTGTATAAAACAAATAGATTCCATTTTTTGTTGTCTGTTCAGTTATAGATAGACAGAGGACGTCAGAACGTGGTAAGAACATCAGTGACCCACTAGACTCCATCTCGTGGGCCACTTTTTTGTTCTTACCACGTTCTTATGTCATCTGTGCATCTTCACTGAACAAACAACGGCAAAATGGAATCGATTTGTTAAGTACATGTATATGTATATGCATATGTGTATATGTATAATGTATATGTATAATGTATATGTACAGTATATGTATATGTATATATGTATGTATATAACATCGTGTACATGTCTGTATTAAAGGTTAGATAAATCAAGTATTTCCAAAAAGGAGTATCTGTATGGAATATCCCCTTGTATAGCTGCACTTGAAGCTAACAGAAGAAGATTCTATGCTATCTACCTCAATGATGATGCAACAAACATGAAGACAAGGTTGGTGGTGTTTTTGTTTAAGACCTGTCCATTTACTTGGTAAATATGCTTTTTTCTGACTAAACCTTTCTAATTAGGCCTCAGTTTAAACAGATTAAATACATGGCTGAAAAAACAAACATAGTCATCAAGTCAGTGGCTAGGAGACGCCTGGATGATCTTTGTGGCAATCGCCCTCATCAGGTTTGGGAAACATTTAAGTCAGTTGATTCTGCTAAGGATCTATGCCTATGATTTTTTATTATGATTTAGATTGTCATCCTGACAAACCCAATTGACATTTAAAGTGCCCATAACCTCAAAATGTTTTATTGTCTTGTTTGGAAGAACTTTTAAAATGATAAAGTAACTTCTTTTGAAGATTTTCGTTTCTTTGCTTTCTTTTTGAGATATATCAGTTTGTTTGATATGCAAATGTCTGGAATTTCGTCACACATGCATAATGACTTATTGGAGAAATGTGTATATATCTCTTTCATTCTCGAACGAAATCCTTTAAAATCAAGACGATTGGTGTTGTCGGAGAAATGCACACACGTGTTATTCACACTTTGGTGTTTTTATTTCATGAACGCAAAGATATATAACATTCTCTGATAACTCATTATGCATGTGTGACGAAATTCGAGATATTTGCATATCAAGCAAACTGATATATCTCAAAAAGAAAGCGAAGAAGTGAAAATCTTCAAAAGAAGTTACTTTATCATTTTAAAAGTTCTTCCAAATAAGACAATAAAAAATTTAGAGGTTAGGCCAAAAAAAAAAAAGTATTCTGTTTCTGGTCAGTATGTTTGTCGAAAATCGACGCGGCTTTTTTTTATTTATTTTTTTTTTTTTGAAGGGAATGCTTTTTGCAGAAATTGTGAGTACTTTTCTATATTTCTATACTTCTCTATATATTTATAAGTGCATACATCGATTGTTTATGCTAATATAAATGTTAAACTGTCACAAAGTTTACAGGAATGAGAACTACTAAACAATGTTAAATCACAAAAAAATACTTCGACGCGCATAGTCAAAGATGACGCGCGCGCTGACCAGAAACAGAATACTTTTTTTTTTGGCCTTAGGGGCACTTTAACCCTTTTACACTTTATACCCTGGGTGTGATCATTGTCTAACTTCTAACAATATCAAAGGTTAACCAATTAACCAAGCATAAAGGTTAATGAGAATAAAGGAAATGATCACCAAAAATAAACTAAATTTTCTTTGGTGATCATTTCCGTTATTCTCATTACCTCTATGCTTGGTTAACCATTCATATTATTAGGAGAAGTTCATTGCTGATCACCACTGGGACATAAAAGGTTCAGTATGTGGACCTTGACACAAGTATGGCAGTCCATTAGTGGCATAGTGGCTGCTTGACCTTTATATAGGGGTGGGGACAATAAATGTGATAGTGACGACAAATTATTTGCATTTTTTTAATAATGTATGACATGAGAACACTGTTTTTATAGAACATTATAATGAAAGTTGGCAATCTGAGTATGATTCCTCTTGAGAAAGATAATTTAAAAAGGTATGTTTGATGTAGGGATCTGTGGTGATTGCACTAAAATTGTTGGAAATATTAAAAGTTGTTACTGGTCCTTTTGATTATAAGTAAATTTATATACCACTATTTTCGACCCGTAAGTGTGAATTCCCATATGGTCTAGTGGTTAGGATTCGTGGTTTTCACCCACGCGGCCCGGGTTCGATTCCCGGTATGGGAAATAACTTTTTCCCTTTATTTTCTTTCGTCGAATTTTCATTCCCAAACAGGGTCTAGCGTCGACTTTGACTTGTTGAGAGCTCATACAGCAAACACAATATTTTTTCCAGAGATATTCACGCCGAGAAGCCGTACGACGGAGCGAACAGACCGCCATTATGGCTTGTATTACAAGGTGTTCAGGTACCGTAAATATCGCTTCATAACTGACTCAAACATATTCCTGTCAAGGCTTTGAATGTTTTTGGTTAAAGAAGTTGATTTATGTTAGAGATTTATAGTAGATTAACAGCTCTAAGTCGATTATTTTGGTGTTTTTTTTGTCGACTTCTGAATTTGAGTAATGATTTTCGTTGTGGAACCCAGACCTCTATAACGCTCTGTAAGGCACAGCAGCCCAAACCACACATTCGTATTTGCTTTGTAAAAGAATATATTTGATTCATAACATAGATGTTTATTGTAATATTATTGTGATAAAATATGCCAATCTTACTGTTAATGGCTATCTATAACTTTCCTGAACATTTAAGTTTGTAACATCGAAAGAGCGATAAATTATACATAATATTGTGCTCCTCTAAGTGTAATTGCCCGAATTCTTGCCGTAGTTCTTCGAAAATGTTCACATGGCCTTCTCTAAAGCGCGAATAAAGCGGAAAATTTTTTATTTCTAGGGTCTCTGAAACACCATTTCCCGCATTCTGAGGCGAGTTTTTCAAAGTAACCTGAATGCCCAAAGTTTTGTCATTACTGAATCAGAACATGGCACAATACACATCAAGATTTATGCCGGATGCCCTTGCGTTAAATTTCTATCTATACCGAAGCTCACGCGAATTATCAGATGCCTGCGAGTTGCTCATCGATATGTTTACTTTTCACGACAATGGTCCTGGAACCATTGGTGGGCGGTTTCCCCCACAGACCCCCCCCCCCTTGGCTACGCCACTGGTTGTTCTTCTCATTGGTCGTAGTATTGTGGACCTCTCAGTAACCAATCAGCGAGCGTTATTTTCCGTCTGGACGTTAATATTGGTTTACATTTATTTTTAATCGCCGACAAACATTTCCGTTACTTATAGGATCCAATGAACATGGGTGCTATCCTTCGAACATCAGCATATCTTGGAGTTGATAAAGTCGTTTGTAGTCAATCAGACAGGTGTGTCTTTATTTCTAAAATCTATTTGTTTGTTTTTTATTGCACGAGTTTATGTCATAGAGCAGAAACTTCTTGTAAAAAGACAAGTACAAGAATTATGTCGAAAAATACCTGATACACCGTTTCGGAATATCCTGGTAGTTTCATGCTACTATGTAGTTTCATATATTATATATAGAACTAGAAGTTACTATCGCAAGGGAAGTGCTGCCTCAAAAGTCATGGGAAGCCTAATTTTTGATAACATTTCCAAAATGAACCCACTGTAGTACAGGCTGACTGTAGTATGTACACACATTTAAATACAGCAGAATTTACAGAATTATGACTTTGGACAGAATTACAAATGACTATCACTTAATATCTGAATATAATTGGCAAGGCTTTTGACTCATACATGCACAGTATACATTATGACTATACAGTATGTAGTTGGTGTGGATTGGTAAACAAATTTCTGATAAATCACTGCCATTATAAATCATGCTTCTTACTGTGGCAAAGCTGTGAGTGGAATTGCGAGTGTCTGATTAGATATGTTATGGCAAAGCAAGCGCTTTCCTCGTTGAAACTGACAAATTATGGACGTTCGTCTCACCTCGCCGGTACTCGCGCTAGCTTAGAAAATGCCATGGCCGTTGTTGATTCAGATTGCTTCAGTAAACCCTCTGGAGTATGTCATTTTGTTGGATGATTCCTACGTCATAAAACGTCATAAAACTCGACAAACAGATTCAGGTCGACTATACATAGGAACCCAAGCAAGCGTCAAGAATATGTGCTGCCTCCCTATACGGTCGGCAGCAATGATATGCTACTTCAAAATAAACGCTAATACTTCTGCCGTTCTGCGTAAGCGACCGATTTAATCATTTATAAAGTACTTAGTTACTTGTTTATGCTGATATTGAAATCAGGATATGTCTTTTGTCTTCCAGTCATTGCCATTCGAACTATTCTGGCGTTGATTTCTTTCATTATTAAAATCCTCCTCGTTTGTAGCGTCGTCGTCAAATGGTTGTATATAAGAAACGTGAGCCAAATTCACGCTGAGATGAAGGGTTTCGATGAAGACATCGCTTTGTAAATCCGACGAGTCCGATACGAATATTGCGCCAAAATTTGAAATTTTGGCACCCTAGTCTTCACCAGAGCCCAGGCTTTCAGAATCTGTGCGAACGTATTACGCATGGCTAAATCGTGAAAATCCACTGAAAAATCCATCACTGGCTCAGGACAACAATTAATAGTAACAAATAGCACAGCTCGCTCAACGTCAACCCCCAAAGTCCGAAAAAAATTTACGCATTTATGGTTGGTGAATGAAAGAACCCAAAAGCGCAAGACCTAAGCAACCCAAAGTCGTGCGAATATGTCAGAAAAGTACAATTTTAGTAAAAGGCTACATTTATTGTTAAAATCACTGATATTTTAGGCAATTTGCGTCGTCGGACACCACAGGGAGCCGATACCTGATATTTGCTGACCAGATGATATTGTATTTTTTGCCACGAAAAGGAAAATAAAATAACGTTCTTTGATTGGTTTATTTTAATTTTGTCGCAGGGACTAGTTGCTGTTTATACGATGGGACATGTTGCGGAGACAAAATTTTGTCCCGTGACAAGATTCCGAATGGTGCAATGTGCATACGACGGGATTTCCCGCGACACGTCCCCACGATTTGTCGCCTCGTGTGTCCCAACCTTTAGAGGAACTCGTGTGACGACACTAACTGCGGCTGAGAGGGAGACTATTCAATAAGCAGAATCATCATTTTCGGGAAGCCATTTTCGCGACGCCATTTTCTAAGGACGGCCATTTTGTTGTTAATTTCTGGAAATGGTGAAAACCCGACCATCGAACTTTTACACGTAATATTTGGATAACTCATTGTATTCTCTGTTTTACTTTTCTTATTTGTTGGAGAAGACACCTTATAAAGATTCCACGAGATATTGTGCTAAGCAACCAATGTGTTTTTTATGTATTAGCTGTCCTTTAACGCCAGCAGTAAGTAAAGCCAGCGCTGGAGCCATGGAATGTTTGCCGCTGTACTCAACGAACGTCATACAATTATTAAAGGTATTAAAAAAATAGGTACGCAAAGCGTACATGTGTCAGCTGACATTTGAGTTATAGAGAAATGTGAGATAATAAGGCTATAAGAACGGTGCTGAACTAGAAGATAGATTCGCGCTAAGTTGTCACGATATACTGCGGAATGGGGGCAAACATTTTAAACATATTTGGAAATTATAAGTTTATTCAAATCATATAGGTTTATTCAAATCATTCAGGCTAGCAATGTCTGAAATCGTATTTCTTTCACTGTTATATCTACGAAAGTTTAGCGAAGGTGTAGATCATGTTTGAGTTAATTGAGACGCGTTTGTTTAGGATATAATATGACAAATATGCGCGACGGTAAACATTAATACCCGTACTAGGTTCATAAGTTTCAATATACAATTATTTCGGCTAAAATATTAAGCGATTTTGAAATTACCTGTAGGTAGTATCACTGTTAAATTTAAACCGCATGAGCCTACCACTGAAACACAAAATATAGCGCCTGGCCAAACATGTCGGTCATTGCAAACACACTGACACTGTCTTCGTTCAAATTCGTATAGTACGTGTAATTTACACACAAGAACCTGACCAAAATGTTGGTCAGTGTAAACACAATGGCTCAGATAAACAACAAACGTAGTTCAATACCTATCGTGTACCAAATAAGCGAAGGAACAAATTAACGCTACGAAAACATTGGTGTGTTTGATATGCACAACGCTTACTTCTGTTTGCATTTGCCCATTGAAAGAGAAATAATATACTCATGGAGCGCAATGATTTGCACCAAAACAGCTTTCTAATTTTCTCGCGCTATCTGTCTTCATGTCCTGTTCATGTTTACAATTCTTTATTACAGGATAAATCAATGAAGAACTGGGAGATTCTTGGAACTGTTCAACCTCGCGTTACACCTCACGGTCCTCGATGTACACCAGTTGTCCCATGTGACCTGTTTCAACTTGAAAAACCGTCTCTTCTCGTGCTTGGTGAGATGTTTCTGTGATTTTTCTTTTGGCTCAATCAAAATAATAGTTTTGGCTCTGCAACGTAGGGAATGTAGAATTATAAATTGAATACACTGAAAGGTTGGTGTACTGCCGAAATAGGGTGTAGGAGATCTAACCAACTAACTGGTCCAACGACGTACAACGAATGTAATCTTAAACCTTCCTTTTCGTTCTACAACCTCCTGTAAACAGCGTTTATTATGGCTAAATTTACTTCCAATCACATACTGGCATGAACACCTCGATATGATCTTCTTTTTTAAAGTTATCAACGGCCTGGCGAAAATTAACCCTGAATCTCTACCTGTCCCATACACACCGACAAGACTAAGAAGAACCTGCTCGAATATAGCAGGTTAATACCTGCTATAATATCGCCCGCCTAAATGCAAATCACTAACTTTCCAGCATTCCTATTTTGTACGGAAATGCGACTTAAAGATGTCACCTTCACTTTTTTAAAAACAGTCTTCTAAAATACTATCATGTAGCAATGGAGAAGTGTTACGACCCTGATGACCCCACCATATGGGAATCGATCTGCCCTAAGTGTAACACTGCCCGAGGATTGATGTCATAATTCATTAGCTATTCATTAGATAATCCTATTTCCCTCCTGTTAGTTCACAATCCTTTTCCCTGCTCGTCTGTATCCCTGCCATATGCAATCCTTTCTCTTTAGACTTCCTACACACTATTTCAGCGATACATCAAGCTTTTAGAGTATTCGATTTGTTTTTCACTGGTTGATCGATTTTCAACTAACGTACCTTATTTATTTCTATAGGAAACGAAGGAAGTGGCCTGACCGACCAAGCTCAAGCGTTGTGTACCAAGTTTTTGACGATTCAATCGCAAATGCGTCATTCGTTTGGCGATCTTGACTCGCTTAACGTGTCAGTGGCTGCAGGTATGTTGATGTAGATCACACCAAAGGTGGAGTTGGAAGTGGAGTTGAAGGTAGAGTTGAAGGTAGAGTTGGAGGTATAGAGTTGGAGGTATAGAGTTGGAAGTATAGAGTTGGAGGTAGAGTTGGAGGTATAGAGTTGGAGGTATAGAGTTGGAGGTATAGAGTTGGAGGTATAGAGTTGGAGGTAGAGTTGGAGGTATAGAGTTGGAGGTATAGAGTTGGAGGTATAGAGTTGGAGGTAGAGTTGGAGGTATAGAGTTGGAGGTAGAGTTGGAGGTATAGAGTTGGAGGTATAGAGTTGGAGGTAGAGTTGGAGGTATAGAGTTGGAGGTAGAGTTGGAGGTAGAGTTGGAGGTAGAGTTGAAGATATAGAGTTGGAGGTATAGAATTGGAGGTAGAGTTGAAGATATAGAGTTGGAGGTAGAGTTGGAAGTATAGAGTTGGGGTAGAGTTGCACGTAGAGTTAGAGATATAGTTGGAGGTGGAGTTGGATCTAGAGTTGCAGTTAAAGTATAATTGGAGTTAGAGGTATAGGGAGGTGCAGTGATATAGTTGGAGGTGAAAGCACAGGTAGTCATGTCATACTATATAGGCATGTAGTAAAATCAGGAATAGCGGAACACTTTACGCCTTTTCCCAGGTGAGGTAGTGGCACTTGTACTCGAAAACATGTTTTTGGAAAAGTGTGGGCCTTGTTTCTAAACGTGACAGAAGACCTTTTGTTTCGTTATTCCGGTGTTTCGGTGTTCCGTTATTCCGGTATACCACCAATCTCGTGCCCCCGGCCGCGCCGGATTCTTAAAGGTGCCGTCCAGTCCGTTCTGCGCATGTCCACATTTCTGTTTACATCGTTTGTTTACGTTGCATTATAAACATTGAACATGAAGTATTGCGGATTTGTTTTCCACGCTTGAGCTTTTCCGCCTAAAAAGCTTGTTATAAATCAAACTACCACTCGCGCCTTCGCCACCTTTGACGAACTGTCGCAAATCTATTCTGTTAAAGTTTGTTGACATATGGGGCCCACACGTTTGAAATATCACACATGCGCAGAACGGACTGGACGGCACCTTTAATTAACAGTTTGATTTATATAGTTTTTTATTTTCTATTTTACTCTAGGAATTTTACTTCACTCGATTTTGTCCCATGAAAACCACTAGTTTGGTCGTCGATAGGGCCGGGGCCGGCTAAGCTCAATGGGTTGGTCAGAGAGGCGTGTTTTATGCCAAACCTAAGCCTAAGGTGCCAAGGTGATTGGAAGCCAGTGGCTTTGGCCAAATCCTGGCCCGTGGCAGCCGACGTAATCATGAAACCATGGAAAGATTTAAAGACAAGATCATTTAGTACGTACACGGTTGTGGTTTAGCCAATGCAATGAAGTATTGCTTGATGTGGGTTCAATTGAAGCCTGTAGGTTTACTGAGAGGATTAACAGTTAAACGAAATACACACTCGCGTATTAACACCAGTTTTGATGTTATTGTTGTTGGAGGAGGTATAATGGGGCTAACGTCGGCGTATTTTCTCGCCAAACGAATAGATCCTTCTTCGATATGCGTCATTGAACGAGACACTAAGGTAATTTGTAAGGTATATCTTGTTGCGTGCGCTATCAAAAATTGAATGAAATTCGAGCGTAACTATTATTTTAGTTCAGTACTTTAATAATCTATTTAGTTCACAATTTCAGTTAGCTAAATTAAACACTCGATTTAATTCGTTTATTTAATCTTGCCAATAAGTACAGTAAAATCAAAACTATAATAGAATTCGCTAAATCGTAGAATACCCGTCCACTTTCGCTATTTGTATCTGTTGACAGTTGGTAAAACACACAATATATTAACCTTCGACATTATATTTGAAGAGATTTTAGAGCAACCTGGTTTGTATTTCTGCCAAAAAATGCGGTTTCAAAAGTGGACGGGCAAATAATTTATACTGGATTGGAACTCTGTAGTGAAAGCTGAATATATTTTGGTCTATATACTTTGGTCTATTTATGTATGATATGACTTTTGTTGTATATACAGTAATGTTTGATAATATGTTGCATATTGTTTATTTGTAGCCGTTGTAGTAGTACATTTGCAATTTTATCTGTGTTGTGTTTATTGATGTCATTGGGTCCTCAAGTGGTGCATTTATTATAATTTCTTTACAAGTATTTCGGAAAAAGAAATTGATTACATGTAGAGTTCATGAGGTATTGATGATTTTATCGAATTGTCTAAATATTTGTTGTGCTACATTGGCAGTGTATATGGAAATACGAATTGAACACTCTAAAGAGGTTGGTGTAAACAATACTTATTGTTATACAATACTCGTACTACATGTGTATCTTGATTGTGATTGGCTAAAAACCTACAGACATTTGTTGATGTCTTGCCACCTACAAAATATCAAAAGTTGCCTGCAGGTGACGTAATTGTCTTTGCGTGGCTTGCTTCCTAAACTCATCTACATTTATAATTGTATATTGGCTTACACATGATACCAAAAATTATCCAGTCCCACAGGCAATTTTTGCTGTCATTTTTCGGACCCTGACGTATTGTGATATAGTGGATGACTCATACTAAAGTATTGAACGTCATAAATCTGGACATATGGTTCAATTGAATACATTTGTAAGACAATCCTTCAATTACATGTATTTAAAAGAGAAAAATCTCAGCAAAAATCACCTGTGACCTCTTTCAATGTTATCCACCTCAGCCTTCGGCTTCAGCAGATAACATTGACCTCGGTCTGGATAATTCTTGGTATCATGCTCAGCCTCATCCAACAATTGTTTTTAGTATTCAATGAATTCTACCGTGAGGTCATGGGGGTCTATTCGTCAACAGTTTTCCATTGCTGAGAACATTCAAATGTCCCAGTATAGTTTTGGTTTCCTGAAAAACATAAACGACTATCTTGGCATCGAGGGCAATGATCCTATTGATGTACAGTTGAAACATGGTACTTACTGCTATCTTGCAACTGAGACAGGGAAAAGGATCCTACAAGAAAATGCTGTTATTCAAAGGTAGGAAAGCTAGCTTTTAAACTTGTAGTATAATTCTTATCATTGCTGGTTTAAATATACTGCGGTTATCATTTGAAATTATCAGCTTCGAAATTATTTTGCCGCTGAGGATAATCTGTTCATTCTGTTCATATCCAGTTATTCCATAATTTATTTGCTTATTGATATAATTTGCAAGATATGTCACAAATGGCTGCATAACCATAACAGCACACACCAGTTACTATGGTCAACAGACACTTACTCCTGATTGGCTAATGACAGGGCTGTTGTAAATGCTGCTGATACATTGGGAAAGAGCGCAAGGGGAGGAGAGATGGACTTAATTGGTTCACCTGCTGAGAGCCAAGATTTACCAACCTGTTTTTTGGGTCGGAGGCGTGTCTAAGGCATGTCTATTCAGTGTTCATTTCAATTGGTGATATTGTTTGCACGCTTTAGTATATTCAAAGATGAATTTGTTTAACGATGACATTATAGTTATGGATTAGGTTTTCGTAGATACCAACATATCGCAGAAAGTACTGTGTTTTTTATTAGG
Organism: Chrysogorgia sp. JL179-B06; assembly: GCA_035772405.1. Lineage (NCBI taxonomy): Eukaryota > Metazoa > Cnidaria > Anthozoa > Scleralcyonacea > Chrysogorgiidae > Chrysogorgia > Chrysogorgia sp. JL179-B06. The sequence continues at coordinate 1,087,385 of JAYKKM010000242.1, forward strand.
AAATAAAATCGACATGGTTACTCCCATATAAACGTCAATCATCTTTCCCACCAAAATTGTATAAATTATGATAATTAGATTCAAAACGCTGCAGGTGAACCAAGTCTGTCTGTAGCTACCGTTTATTTCCGGTTTGTCAGGTGACGTTTCGTGTCACGCGTGTAAATTTAGGGTAAAGAAAACAAGCCGCCATTTTGTTTGTTCGTTTAGTAAGTTGTAGAACCAAACGGTTCTAAACGTAAATAAGTGTAAATATTTGCAAGTAAACATTGGTAAGCAAACGTAAATAAAGAAACAACATTGTACTGTCGGAGTACCTCTGTTCCCCTCGCGCTCTTCCCCAATTCCTCAGCCGCTCCCAAATCCCCAACCCTTTTGAGCCAAGTCTAGGGGAATCTGAGCATTAAATTTGCCGACAAATGCATTGGTCATTTAAATGTCACCACATTAACCCACATTATGTTCTTTGACATCACTAGCTAATGATTACAACATACTGGTAGCTAAGGATTAACTAAGGATTAACTATCACTAATTGTGCAAAAAAAGAAAAAATATTTGTTCACGAGCAAAAATGATATTGCATTTGATAACTATAGTTCCTCTGCAGTCACAGATACCATGTATTGAATATTTGATTGTATTGTTTCCTATTTGAAGAGCCCAAGATGTACCCATATCATTGCTTACAAAAGCTGATCTTGAGGTGAAATATCCTTGGTTGAACACAGAAAATGTTGCAATGGCATCAGATGGTATGGAACCATTTCTTTTTTTTTTGGTTTGTTTGCATGTAACCCTGGATGCCAGGACTGTTGTGTTAATTGGGAGAGAGGTAGAGATGAGGAATTGTCTGGGGAGGACAGTATAACCCAGCACTTATTGAGTCCCTTTTTAGATTCCCCCAAATAAATTGCCATAATGCTGTATCAATTCAATGCTTAAAGTGCCTATAACGTCTGTGGGGATTCAACATATTTGTAATCTATGGATTATATCCTGAGATAAATTGTAATATATCTTGTCAGCTGAAAATTTCATCTTCATAGACTTTTTAGCTTTCAAAGTTGACGGAAGTGATGTCATAGCGGGCATCTGTCTACATGAAAACCTCTATACAGATGCCCGCTATGACATCATTTCCGTCAACTTTAACAGCAAAAAAGTCTATGAAGATGAAATTTTCAGCTGACAAGATGTATTACAATTTATCTCAGGATAATCCATAGATTACAAATATGTTAAATCCCCACAGACGTTATATTATGCACTTTAATATCAGTGGCGTTACCAGACCTGGAGAAGTGGGGGGACAACATGATGAAGTCATTGCAGTCAATTGCTTCAACTCAGTGCAATGGCTTGGAAACCTGAGGCAGAATAACTTGGTTTTCAGCAGAAGTGCTCCACCTAATTTAATGGTTGTTTATGGTAGTGCTAACTCTAAAACTAAGTCACAAACTTTGAATCCCAAAGACCTAAAAAAGACCTTCCGGCCAACTGTTTCTCCCCGGATTTAGAAGAATTTCAAACTTGGTCTTGAAGAAAAGTAGGGGGGACTTGTACCTCCCAGTACCCAACCTCGTTCCCAGGGCCTTATCTCCGAGCGGAGATAAGGCCCTGGGAACGAGGTTGCCCAGTTACGCGCGCTTATTGGCAAGGCAGAGGAGCGGGGCAAGCTTAACTATTGTAGCATTAGTATGGCATAAAAACCATTGCAATTGTTTGCTAAAGGAATAAAGTTAAAATAAAGTTATTATTGAAAAAGCCTTCTATTAAATTATCAAATGCACTTACTTGTACTATTGACTTGTGAGAAAACACATTAAGCAGGGGCGTCACCAAGGGAGGACAAGGATTGAGACACCTGGGTACGAGGCGTGTGTTCTCTAATGCACTATATTTTATTCAGTGAGTTATGGCGAGGGTTGGTTTGATCCATGGCTGCTGCTTAGTCACTTCAAAAAGAAAGTATCTGACATGGGAGTTGTATTCATTGATGGAGAAGTGAAGAGCATTGATACAGATGAACGTGGTCAGATTTCTGGAGTGAAGGTGAAATGCTATGCTATGTCAATGCCATTATTTTGAGTGTGGTTGTCTATATGCTTTGCATTTGGAAAACTATAAAACCACCCAACAAAACACCAAGCCACCCAACAAAACACCAAGCCACCCAACAAAACCACGGCCAACAAAAACTAATCAACAGAAAGCAACCAACAAACCATTACAACCAACCAATAATACAACAGTGGTGTAAAGTTTGTGCTGTGTATATAGCTAGGCATAGTAGAATTACGAAATAGAAAACATTTTCTTGTTTCCATTCAGTTATAGAAACATGAGTGGAAGTTACAGAGTGTTTCCCCAGTTTTCTCAAACTTTCACGAGTGTTTCTATAACTGTATGGGAACACAGAAAAAATGTTTTCTATTTTTTTTATAAAATAACATATTGAAAATAAGCAAAACGTGGGAGGTTCATTTATCATTTTCTGCGTGCCGCACATCCGCACATGTGCGTGTCGAACATCCGCGCATGTGCGTGTCAAACATCCGCACACATGTGCTTGCCGCACAGGTGCTCCACACTATTATTACTACTATACTGCACTCGATCTGCAGTAATAAGTTTGAGTGCCTAATGTAATCCTATTTTTTAAAATAATATTCAAAACAAGAAAGTTATAATCTTATCGTGTTGTTTCTTTTCTTGTAGGTTGACAGACAGAATTCGACCGGCTTAGAAAACTTAAGTTGTGGAAATTTAGTGAATGCAGCGGGAGCTTGGGCTGATCCAGTCGCTCGTATGATCGACATTGTTTTACCAATCTGTGCAGCTAAACGGGTCACATACGTTGTACATTGTCCAGATGGACCCATGGACCCAGTCCTGTTAATTGACACGATCCAGAATATTTTCCTTCGTCCAGAAGGTGATCAACAATATATTGTAACGGGTCAGCCGAAGGAGGTAATTTTTCAGTTGGGTTTCACTATGTACAGTATTCACACAAAAAATTATGAATGATGTGCACATCAGACTGAATAATAATAATCATAATTTCCCATTACTCTCTTGTAATTGACCTGTCCGGATTACATGTTGTGACGATAAACACTTTTCTACAATAAATAATAAAAAATAATTTAAAGGGATACTCCAGTAAAAATATAAATGTAGTTCATATGAAAGATCTTACTGACTTTAGTTTATTTCCAAAGTTTCAGCATTCCTATCAATTAGTTAAGAAGATATGGCTAGTTGAAGTTGGAGAGTTTGTTCAATTTCGACGCCATATTTGTTTCTCAAATATGACGTCACTGAGTGATTCTATCTCGTATTATGCCTAAGAAGCTCCTCTACTTTCCTGCCTGAGGAACTAAATAGTTTATTTCGACTAATTTTCGTCCAAAGAGCATTCACAACAGCTATCGATCACTATGTGATCGCCATCAAACAACTTCACTGCCAATAAAGAATCACTCGATGATGTCATATTTTCAAAACCAATATGGCGTCAAAATCCTCAAATTTTCAACTTCAACTAGCCACATCATCTTAACTAAATTGATAGGAATGCTGAAACTTTGGAAATAAACTAAAGTCAGCAAGATCTTTCATATGAACTACAATTGTATTTTGGCTGGAGTATCCCTTCAAAAAGCAAAAAAAAGTATACAAATTTGTCAGTGTTTAAACTAAATCATGAATATCTAAATCAATTTTTGAACTGTTTCTGCTGACATAGGAAGGCAATGATTCTGACGACGACGACTTTGATATTGATTACGAGTTCTTCGACGCAGAAATCTGGCCCAAACTCGCTTACCGTATCCCAGCTTTTGAACGTCTCAAGGTAGGGGAGTACTACTTGACATGTCGTTGTAATAGGCTCTGTTTTACTCTTCCTTTTGAAGTGTTGTGGTTATTCAATCAAAGAATAAAAACCATCTAAGGGTTTTGTGATGTTTAATTTCATAAGATGATTAATAATCAGACATAGTTTGACGCTACTCTAGCTTAAAAAGGTTTGTTACTTTCATGTCCATGACCCAACGTTTTGACAGTCTGAGTCTAGTGTCTTCATCAGGGGTGATCGTTGTGGTTACTAGGATCCCTATTTATACCCTCATAGAACCGATAATGACGTTATCTATTAACAAAATTCAAATAAGCTTCTGGTAATAGACCACCGTCATCGCGATTCAATGGGGCGTGGGCGCTATTGATATGCTAATATCAATGTGAGTTGTAGTACATCGGTCAGACTAGACATCTCATAAAACCGATGATGACGTTATCTATTAACAAGATGCAAATATGTTCTCGTAGTAGACCACCGTCATAGCAATTAGTGGTAATAATTTTGGAATTTTCCCACACATTCTCATGGTTGGTTACGCACGCGTGCTCCAACAAAGCAGAATTTTCCATTTTGAAAAACCAGCCTTTAGTTTTGGTGTCCTTTTAAATGCGTACGAAACTGGGTATAAATAGGGATCCTAACCTTACAACGATCACCCCTGATGAAGACACTAGATTGGAGTGTCGAAACGTTGGGTCATGGACAGTAACTTTTAAAGTTACGTTCAATTGTCCGCGCTATGTTTTTGAATGAATGATTGACTGATTAATGAATAATGGATCGTGGATGGATTATGAATAGAATTGATATATGCTTTTAGATTATAATATTGTTGCTTATTTGTACCATAGGTGACTAGTGCTTGGGCAGGATTCTATGAATATAATATGATGGATCAAAACGGAATAATATCTGCTCACCCCGAGATAAAGAACTTCTTTTTTGCAAATGGCTTTAGTGGTCATGGATTGCAACAGTCGCCTGCCGTCGGACGAGGCATTAGTGAACTCATCTTGGACGGAGGTTTTCAAACGATAGATCTGTCTCGTTACTCATACGAAAGGTTTCACGATAATAACCTTATAATTGAAAGCAATGTTATATAAATGGCGTGGCGATTCTAGAAAACACACTTCTACATACTATACAGTGTCGTAGCGAAGATGGGAAATGGCTACTGTAATGGAGCCGTAGTTTGTGTTCTAAATTACGGCAACTGATTCATTTTAGCATCTTAAAAGATCACAGACAGATAGTCTGTGTCGCCTACAGTAAAACTATATAGCTTCGTCCCTTCAAGATGGCCGCCGCGAAATATTCCCGGCTTCATCTTTCACAGCATTCAAACAATAGTTGCTCGATCCAGTATTTATTTAGAGTAGGGTAATTGATGAGTACGAACTTGTTCTCAAATTGTTGTAACCCGGATCCTTCATCCATTCTCAAATGCAGTATTTCCCAATTTAAATACAAAGGAATTTTAAGGAAATGTATAGTACGCGCGCCTAACCAACCATGAGATTGCGTGGAAAAATTCCAAAATTATTACCACTAATCCGCGGTACCATCAGAGTTGTCTGGAGGCTTGGCATATCAATTGGTGGTTTATTACCAGAAGCTTATTTGCATCTTGTTAATAGATAACGTCATCATCGATTCTATAAGGGTATAAATAAGGATCCTAACTTTAAAACGATCACCCCTGATGAAGATTGGATTGTCGAAGCATTCGGTCATGGACAGCAACTTTTAAAGTTACGTTCAAAAAAACTTTTAAAGCCAGAGTAGCGTCAAACTATGTCTGATTGTTAGGACACTATCCAACTCAATTAACATATTCCATGTCTCTTACAAAAATGATATCGCTTCTTCCCTCCTGTTCAATATTACAGTTGGTAACCAATTCTTTATAGATGATCAGACAACATTGTATTGAAGGGAGAGGGGAGTGACGCCAAGCAATGTAAAGAACATTAGTTTAGTATTGCTAGTTAAGGACAGGAAGTTGCATCAGATATTTCCGCTTCGTGTGACTTTTTAGCTGGACTATTTTTCAGATTTTCCCCACCAGTCTTCCTTTGAAAATGCACTGTTTTTACTTTTTAGGTATGTTGTAAAAAGGTCTTCCCCTGTCTTGTGTTAAGCACTCTTTCTCTCTAATATATTCATCTCTAATAGTCTTTTGGATATATATATATATATATAGGTAATATTTGGCATTTCACTCGATCAAACTACATGTTGAAAGGATTTATGGTGAAGGAAAATTTCGAGTGTTGGAATACATACATTTTAAGACCAAACCGGGACCAGTGGCGAAAAATGCAACTTAGCGGCCTTCCGGTAGGAATTGAACACGCGACTCTGCGATTGCTAGTGCAGTGCTCTGACCACTGAGCTACGGAAGCCGTTGCCGAGAGCCTAGTCACGAGTTCTGTATATATATGGTGGTAATGCCGGGAATATATATATTTCGGATATGAACTTCCGTCACGTAAAGGCTATATTATAAGTGATAAATAAATACATCACACGTGTTAATTATGTGATTGTGAATCGTTTCATAGAATATGGACAACCATCTCCAAGCAACGATTCACTTTTTCTGTTTTTTTTTGTTAATCCATTCACATCGGACTATAGAAGATACCGCAAAGAATTTAGCTTGTAAATCACGGTCTCTAACATCTACCCATCCTACACATTTCCCCGACAGTTCTTGAATAATGCCATAATCAGCCATGTTGAATGTAACTTCGTGTTAGGGTTCTACCGTTAGTTGCCAGACCCGATATCGAACTTCTTTCATAATGGCTGCCATTTTAAATATTCTTTTATGTGCTCTAAATAGCATTTGTCGAGATGACGTCAGTAGCCATGTTTGTCTGTATTTACCCCATAACCATAAGTATTGCGGCCATAACAAAAGAAAATAGTTCATAATTTGCAATCATTTGTGAGTCAAATTTGGTTTGTTTGTCCGCATTTTGAGTTATTAATAGCAGCAAGACTCTACGCTATTAGGTTTGAATTCACTTTCAATCCGTAATGAAACTGAATCCGATCATCTAAACAGCCCCTAAGGTATACTAACCGCCTTATATCACCATTGGTGAAGTTTAGTATACTTCTCAAACTCATTAATAATTCATGAATTATCATAGCCAATCCATGAACGTATACCGCACCACATGCATGAGTTTTGATACCCAATGAAAACCTGTAGGAAACTTCCTAGTAAACTGGATCACATTTCTTAATCTACATATTAAAATAAAATCGCTATGGGAGCAAATCGCTAAAGGAATACTCGTTTGAGAAGCTAGATCAAACACTCGTTTGTCGTGTTTCATCAGGGGACTCCAAACACTCGAAAACAATAAAAACCTCGGGCTACGCCCTCGGGTTTCATTTGTTTTCTCGTGTTTGGAACCCCTGATGAAACACTCAAACTCGTGTTTGATCTATTACTTATCAACCTCATGAATAACGTTGAGGTTGATATCAGAGATAAGAACAAAGAGAACAAAGAACTAGAAAATAAAGGAAACTGAACCACTGGTGATATAAATTCTATTATGTGCGCTCCATGTTTAAGAGTCCGTGAGAAGCCTCTGCGGAGGAGTGTCTCAAAAAGCGGACAAACAAATCAAATTTGACTCACAAATGTTGCAAATGAGGTATTTTCTTTTGTTATGGCCGCAAGAATTATGGGTAAATGCGGACAAACATGGGTACTGTGACGTCATCTCGTATTAAGTCTCAATGCTCTTACAACAATATATTCTTAAATTTACTGATAAAACTTATTACAGTTTCATTATAAGATAAAGCCTACTACATATATTACCACTATGAACAAAAAAAACTTAATTTAAAAAAAGAAAAGTCTTTATAATTTCCTGTGGTAATGATTCCACAGTTTTGGTGCCGAAACCGAGAACGCTCTGTCTCCATGAGTCACCGTTTTGGATTTTGGCTCAAGTAGCAGATTACGGTCTGATGATCTCAAAGCACGAGTAGGTAAGATGCACATAAAGGAATATTTTAAATTGGTTGACATTATGGAAGAGGCTATATGCTCTTGTTTTTATTTTCGTACAGGGCACTATTTTTATTTATGATGACCACTATATCCGTGCAAGATGAAGTACCGTTAGCTGTGATGTGTACAGCTGACTGTGAGTAATTGTACAGCGGGCTCATGAAGACCACAAAATAACAAAATAACCACAAAATGGATGAGGTGTCAAAGTCAATGAAGAAATTCGGCAATATGTCGCTCACTACTTTCTTCAGAGCGAAACAGGTGCGTAGAGTATAAAGAGAGAACTCTAAAGGGCGCGATAACGTAACTAAGAAAGCATGTTGACTTCTCGTTCTTGCTTTTTTCCAACTCGATAGTTAACGGAAGAGAAACTAAACAAGACTGAGATAACAGTGATGGACGCTCACTTTGAGAATCTAGTCCAAAGGGCAGAAAAAACAAAACAATGGACAGAAAGAATTACCTCTAGAACCGCGACACTCGTTCAACCAAACCCAAGTGAGTTTTTGGTTTATGTCAGTGTCTTTAATACTGTCGCCTGTCGGTCAACATTTGTAGACTTTAAGTGTAATAATTATGCAAATATTCTTTCGTGTGTTGACAGCGTTGTGGTCGAATGCTTTATATCAAAATATTAAAACTAGATATACCTGTTAACGTGTATGCAAGCTTTGATAGTAAGCTGAAATGCTATTGAATTTCCATAGTTGAATCAATCATTCAATGTAATTAAATGTAAATACAAATTCAATATCTTAGTTATTTTTTTGTCGATAATTTACGTGGCATAAATTATATGTTGATGATGCTTGCAATAATAATACAAGCAAACCAAATAATTGTTTCAATATATTATAAAGCCAAATTTTACGAAGTGGATACACTTTACAGGTCCAACTAGGGATAGTTTAAGATGCACCTATCAATGTTAAGCCCGAAGGGGGGGGGGGGGGGGGGGGAGGCTGGGCAGATGTGGGGGATTTGATTTTTCAGAATAAATTTTGGTCAAAATCCCCACCCTGGAGCTCAAAATATGGGTGAAATAAGACCAAATCCCCCACCTTGGGCAATGTATATTGTTTTTAAACATATCTGGTTGCAGGGGCGGACTGGTAGCAGGAAAGTTACCGGGAAATTGGATGAAAGGGGCGCCTGACTAATTGTCTTCGTGGGGGTGCAAAACGGCAAAACCGAGGGGGCGCAACGGGAAATTTCCTGGTTTCCGGACACGATGTCCGGCCACAGAGTAAATCGGCCGGACAAGACCACTTTTCTGTCGGACACGGTTTGTTAATTTTATCCCCGAATCGTTTTAGCATGACACTAAATAATTTTGCCGTTATGTAATGCAATGTGATAAATGTTGTATATTAATAGCCTTGTCGCCAATACAGCGAACAAGTAACAACGCTGGTCTATAAGTGGTCGAGTCGGCTGGACATTGATGTCCGGCAGCAGCTCCAAGCTGCCGGTCACAAGACGAATTAACGCCAGACAATGTCCGGTGTCCGGCGGTAATATTCAGGCCTGGTCTCCTCGTGTTACGTTTGTTTTAAAGTCCAATATGGCCACCAATTTGTCCACTGCAAGGACTAGGTCTCTGTCCTCGTTGCCAAAAATTCAAGTGTTCCCACCCTACTTTTTATCAAATTCCCGAATGTGGGGATGGCAATGGAGTTCAAATCCCCCACATCTGCCTGGCCTCCCTCCCTCTGGCTTAACATTGACAGGAGAGTTAGGGTTATTTTGTCGCAATTGCATTTATATGTTTGTATAGTCCAGTGTTGGACCTGTATACATAGCGTATATTAACCTCGTACCCAGGCTTTTCACCTGCTTGGCAGAGGTTGGGCGTATATATAAAAGCTAAATTTTAAGGTATGTTATCAAGCTATTTAGATATATTATACTGTAAAGCTAAATTTTAAGGTATATTATCAAGCTATTTACATATATTATACTGTAAAGCTAAATTTTAAAGGACATTGGGAACAAAAAATAAATACTTTTAAATCAAAGTATGTAACATAAAATAGCCAGAATATAGTAGTTTGAGGTTGTAAAAATACTCATAAATATATAGTATTAATTGCACTTTCAAATTGCTAACCTGAATTATGTGCTGATATTTGTGATTATAAAATAACAAATTAAAAATGCACACGTTGATTGGCTGAAAGCCGTATTTCTATAACTCGATGGAAAACACAGATTTTTCCCACCATTTTTATAAAAATAATGGACTGTAAGACGAACCTTTGTTCACAAACAGCTAAAATGTTGATAAATATGTTCTGTGACAGCCAACAAAAAGAAAAACGAGAAGGTTGGATGCTTTTCTTCACAGTTAAGAGCGTTTATGTTGCCACGGGTGTGGTGTCACCAACTTCCTAGTTAATTAGGCAAAGTATTACAACAAGATGGCAGATGACAGGATTGTCTTTGGTAAAAATTAGTGCTGTTGTTTTGTAAGAGTAGTTTTGAAGCAAGATCATCTGCTTGTGTAGATTTTTGTTTGTATAAGGCCTGTAATTTTGCTGTTCTTTCTGCATTTGGTACAATATTCTCTTCATTGTTTCAACTGTGAAATAGATGCCCGTCTTGAGGATTTTATACATCAGAGGTTTACCGAAGGGAAGAAGAAGGAAAGACAAACGAACTATGAACTTCTGGGCCAGACTATGTTTGATGCTGGGAATGACTTAGGACCTGGTACTGCCTATGGTAAGGTGCCACCATAGTTTCAGTGTAGGGCAATTCCATGTTTAAATGCACTTTTTGTGATTTCTTAAATTAAGCAAGAGCCATTAGTGGCTAAGGAAATTTTATCCTCTTTATGCTTTTTAGCTATAAAAACGTCTAACTTTATTGCCAACATCCAAATACAGTGTTGTAATTCTTCAAATTTACCTCTACATAGTTACAATTTTACATGAAATTAATTTTTACACAACATTTACAATGTGTGCATACTATGCTTAAAAAAGCAAAAAGCAGTATTTTGGTTGATTGTTGAAAATATTCCAATGGATTAAATTTGTTTTAAATCCAATCCCCTATCAAATTGGGTAACTTTGGGGACAAATATTAATAAAGAAGCATGAGACAAAAGTGTAATGTCCGTTACGGCTTCTGTGTAATGTCCGCTACACACAAATTTGTTATTTATTTCAAAAAAGGTAACATTTTATCCAACATGTACAAATAATTTTAAAGTATGTACAAATGGATTCATAATTTAGGTGTTTTGTTGTAACAATCATTGTAATTGAGAAGATATGTTGTTTGAAAAAGTACTAAAATAGGCATGTCTTTTCTGGAGTAATGTCCGTTACGCAAAATATTGTGATTGTAAATTATATGACATTTTCCAAAACTCTGAAAAATTAGTAAGTCGAACATCAATTGTTGTTCACTAATCAGAATTTCTAATTCTATGACATCATTTCCGTCAACTTTAACAGCAAAAAATCTATGAAGATGAAATTTTCAGCTGACAAGATATATTACAATTTTTCTCAGTAGAATCGATATAACATACATATATGTTAAATCCCCACAGACGTTATATGCACTTTAATTACAATTATGTGTAATGTTATCCAAGTCTAAAAGATAAGCCTTGAAAAGGGTACAATATTTTTCCATTGTGTAGGTGGTTCTCTGGTTGAATGTGGAAAGTCATTTAGAAAGATTGGACAAGCTGAAAGGGCTTTGATTGAAAAAACTTTTTCAAGATTCACCAATCCTTTGGACAGTTTTCTTGAAACAGATATTAAAACAATTGGGGTAAGCTTCTTGTTTCAATGTCTTATGAATGGATTGATGGCTCCATTCATTGATCCATCAATCTATCTGTCAGTTCATTCGTTGATCCATTTGTAGATCCACCCATTCATCGATCCATCCAACAACAAATATTTTTCAAGAGCATTGTTGAAATATTTTTCAATCTTTTCAAATTTGTCCATAGAGCGAGAGACGCGTTCTCTCGACCAAGAGGATTGATTTGGATATATGCAAGTCCAAAGTAAGGAAGTCAGAAAACCAACCACCAGAAAAAATTCAACAGGTAGGCATTCTCACTTCGCTACTCACATTGAGTCATTGATAGTAAAAAGTAAATAGATTTACCTTATCACTATTCTTCTACATGTACATGTCCATCCTTTTGCACACGCCCCTCGTGGAAATCAGCTTCGGTTGATGGGGACAGCGTGTTTAAATAAAGTTATCTATCATCTATCTTCTATCTATCTATCTATCTATCTATCTATCTATCTATCTATCTATCTATCTATCTATCTATCTATCTATCTATCTATCTATCTATCTATCTATCTATCTATCTACCTACCTATCTATCTATCTATCTATCTATCTATCTATCTATCTATCTATCTATCTATCTATCTATCTATCTATCTATCTATCTATCTATCTATCTATCTATCTATTCTTATCACCAAGAGACACATGTTGTATTTGCAACACATCACAGGATTCTCGTTCGTCGTGAAGACTGTGAGCTTGATGAAGTGAACAAAGAAACAGTGTTCATACAGATCGACTTTAATGCCCTTGAAAGTAATTGCATTTGAAAAAAAATTGAATTTGAAAAAAATTCAAGGATTTGAAAGTCCTTAAATTTATGAAGGACATTTTCGTTTCTCATTTCTCATGAAAATTTCTCCACATTATGTTTTCGAATTATAAGTTTATTTCAAGTGGCAAATTTAATTTTTCAAAACACATAATTTTCATTGCAGCAGCACTTTAAGAATGCATGTTGATGAAATGTTCGTGGCGCATTTCCTTTATCCTAAAATATCTTCGTTTAGGTTGAAGCAGATTTAAGAGTGACTCAAGCTGAGTTTGACAGGCAGTACGAAGTGACCAAGTTGCTCTTGGATGGCGTAACGACGGTTCAGGTATGTTGAATCACTCTGTCTATACTTATTAATAATAATAATAATAATAAAGACGTATTAACAACAATATATTCTTAATGTTACTTATAAAACTAATTACAGTTTCATTATAAGATAAAGCCAACTACATATATTACCACCATGAACAAAAACGTGTGTCTACAGTTCGATGAGTTTTATTCCAAGTTAATTACTGCATGCACGCACGCACGCGCACAGATCAAATTGAAGCACGCGCACTGTCGTCAGCATACGTAGCGTGCTTCGTTTGCTTGCGTGTGAAGACCAACCGTTTTTGCGCGAGCTTGAAAAACAAACGTTAAAAATCTCGGTATAGACAATCCGGTATTTCACTAAATATTATTTAGATGGCGAAAAGGATACTTGGAGTTTCTCAGATTCCAATAGAAGAACTCTTTACCGACCACTTTGAGAAGTATCCCGTTCAAAATCGTACAGGAAAAAATGAAATACGAAATAATTCGCGGAGCACTTCAGTGCACGTCCAAACAGTTTCACGTCACTTTAACTGAGTGTAAGGTCTGTATGGGATAATATTTGCTATTTGCCAGGGGTTTCTGTACAAAAAAAACGCCAAAAAACCGAATACTGTCCCATACAGACCGGGAAAACGAGGCCAATAAGTAGTTTATTATATGAGTAATAAAACGTGTGCTGCGTAGGCAGTGTAGAAATACACATCAAATATCTAGAAAGGTTGGTGTACTGCTGAAATAGCGTGTAAGTAGTCTAACGTTTCGAGCGAAGGCCCTTTGTCACTTTACGTTTCCCTCTCTGACGAAGAGCCTTTGCTCGAATTGTTAGACTACCTATACACGCTATTTCGGCAGTACACCAACCTTTTTAGATATTTGAGTTTATTATATGGCAGTTTTAGTTTATTTTCTTGTTTGTTTTTGGCGCTGTTTTCATTGCTTTACCTTACTTCTTAATCACTTTGTCACATACACAGAATGTACAATACATGTACAATATTACGCTACATACGAAATTACAAAAAATTGCAATTGTGAAAAAAATAAATTTACAATTGTGTGCACGTGGTGTAATTGTTAAAATACAAAACAAAACGCTCCGAAAAGGGTTAACATTTTATTCAACGTTTCGACTAACTTGCAGTCTGACTAACCATGACTCTGCTCTACGCTCAACTTTCAATGCTGAGGACACACGTACATGGAAGACAGTCTGTGTCAAGTGTAATTCGGTGCGCAGTTTATTGATCCTCCCTTCTTGTTGTTTTTAAACTACACTCGTGTCCTTGGTCTTCGTGTGATTTTTCAGACTGTTTCTTTGTGTAATTAATTGTCTGTTTGATTAGTTGTTTGTTTGCTTGTTGTCTGTCTGTCTGTCTGTCTGTCTGTCTGTCTGTCTGTCTGTCTGTCTGTCTGTCTGTACTTGTATACTTGTTTCTGTCTTCTTTTCATTCTACTCATTTCTTTTTCCTGTTCAGTTTTTTGTACCTCATTCAAAAATCAAAATATAGTAATAATGGATCCGCAGTAATCGGCCTTCAGCTGTTGCGGTTTTCCCACCTTCTAACTTGTATTTGTATGAATGTATTGACATATTATTGTAATCATGTAAGGCAAAGCTTAATAAAATAAAATAAAATAGTCATCATCAGGAATGATACTAGTGTAACGCGATCTACTTACAACAACAAAAGCCGCTCCTTAATCACGGAATAAAAGCTTCAAAGGAACTTATCATTTTTAAGTAATTTGCATGTATGACATCACTACATCACCTATGTATATATAGTAGATCGCGTTACACTAGTATCGTTCCTGATGATGACTGCAAGTTAGTCGAAGCGTTGAATAAAATGTTAACCCTTTTCGGAGCGTCCATTGTTTTTGTATTTTATGAATTTACTCAGTGGTAACCGTAAAGGCGTACATTCTGGTCTAATTGTGGTTTTCTTGTTTTCAGAATAGCCATTTGATTGCCCTGCAAAGTTTTATAGAAGCACAAGCTCAATATTTTGACCAGTGTCATAAAATTATGCTTAATCTACAAAAACAGATGCATGGGTAAGCAACCAGGCTAAGCCAGGGAAAACTCTCATTTTGTTATGGGAAAAACCCAGATTTAGTTATGGGGAAAATCCACATTTTGTTATGGGGGAAACCCAGATTTAGTTGTTGGGATAACCCACATTTTCTTATGTTTTTAGTGGTGGTGGTCCAGCAGGTCCTCATTCTAAACCTCCACCTTACGCGAACATTGACATGGAGACCATATCGAAACCTTCTGTGACGCGCAAAGCTAAAGTGTTGTACGACTATGATGCTACCGATGACGATGAGTTGTCTTTGTTAGCTGATGAGGTCAGTCCCACTCCTCGCGTTTCTTGTTTTGTTGTTATCTTCTTTTTCGTTTTCTCCCATTATTTACCATCATCGTCGTCATCAAGATCACCACCATCACTATCACTACATGCCCCGTCTCCATCGCTATCATCACTAGTTTTTGTTTTCTCAGATCGTTTGTTGCTTTACCACGATAGGTATTGAACTACTTTTGTTGTTTATCTGAGCCATTGTGTTTACAGTACACTGACCAACATTTTGGTCAGGTTCTTATGTGTAAATTTCACGTACTATGCGAATTTGAACGAAGACAGTGTCAGTGTGTTTGCAATGATCGACATTTTTGGCCAGGCGCTATATTTTGTGTTTCAGTGGTCTGCTCGTATAGTTTAAATTTAATAGTGATACTGCCAGGTAATTTTAAAATCGCTTAATGTTTTATCCGAAATAATTGTATATCGAAACTTATGAACCTAGTACGGGTATTAATGTTTACCGTCGCACATATTTCTCATATTATATCTTAAACAAACGCGTCTCAATTAACTCAAACATGATCTACACCTTCGCTAAACTTTCGTTGATATAACAGTGAAAGAAACACAATTTCAGACATTGCTGCCTACAACCTATATGATTTGAATAAACTAATAATTTCCAAAATGTTTAAAATGTTTGCCCCATTCCGCACTATATCGTGACAACTATATAGCCTCGGACATACTCACAAATAATGGACACAAGCCAATGAACTTACTTATCTCATATTTCTCTGTAACTCAAATGTCAGCAGACACATGTACGCGTTGCGTACCTATTTTTTTGCAAAGGCAAGATCGGTTCTGTTTTCGCATTATCATTCAATATCACAGCATGTTATTGTGGAGATCATCGACCGATTTATCGGGTTTTTCGGTTTATAGATTAACCCTCTCATTCTCTCACTACCATCCTTATAACCATTATCACCACCACTCATCATCATCTTCATCACTATCATCTCCATCACTATATTTTCACCATGTCTGCATTGCCGCCATTCTCACTTTTATTCTCCCTTCTGTTGTTCTTGCTAGGTAATCGTGGTCTACTCTGTTCCGGGCTTGGACAGTGATTGGATGATTGGCGAGCGCGGGTCTCACAAAGGCCGTGTTCCTAAAACCTACATCGAATTCCTATCTTGATTTCACCTGCACCACCACACTTTCCTATTTGTCACTAATTTTCTGAAATGTATAGCCCAAACCTATTTCACTTTAAGTATTTAATATTGATCATGAGGTCATGCCTAGAATAGATCGTCCAAAATTATATAAATTCGCTAATGAATGAGGGAGCGCGTGATGAATATGTGATAGCATTATTTAGGATATTTTATGGTATTAGGTATCACTGAGATGACATTTTCACCACTCCCTTTTTGGCATAAGCGTAGAGTGCACGGAGTTTCATGGCGATGTTCAAAAAGGCAAAGCTTTTTTTCAAGAAAGAAATCCATAATTTCACGGCCACCATTCAAATGGACGAGTCTAGACGGAGGCTGGGTCAAGGATGTCTGAGACGTCATACTTCTAACCTAACAAAACTCGGACAGTGTGGTAAACAATAGAAATCGCTTCAATTGACATTCAATTATCCCCTTTTCCATATTAAAAATTCTGTGCTTTGCTTGGCGTTGTTGGATGCAGAGGCTGAGGATCTCAGTCACTTAAAATTTAAATCACATCGCGCCAATCCTATTGGTTTTCCAGTTGTAGACCTTTTGCGTTTTCCGAGTTTTTTTTACGAGTTTTTTACGAACTTTAGCTTGTTTTTTTGAACTTCAGCTGGGAAAATAATTGTTTTATAGATAATACTCGAAAACATTACTTGAAGTTTTCATCCAAAAATTACGTTTTAACCAGAATTCATTTTCATTTCCACGTATGAATTATATATAGCTTATATACACACCAGTCCGTTTTCTACCTAGGGATTCAGGATATGTCTGAATTCTAAGTAATTTTATTGATCCTGAACCTAATAATAATAATAATAATAATAATAATAATAATAATAATAATAATAATAATAATAAAAGACGTATTAGGAGCATTATACAATAGTCTCAATGCTCTTACAACAATATATTCTTAATTTTACTTATAAAACTAATTACAGTTTCATAAGATAAAGCCTACTACATACATATTACCACTATGAACAAAAAAACTATTACTTAACATATCAATGCTTTTAATTTCCTGTGGTAATGAATTCCACAGTTTTGGTGCGGGAACTGAGAATGAGAATCTGTTTCCATGAGTCACCGTTTTGGATTTTGGCTCCAGTAGCAGATTTCAGTCAGATGATCTCAAAGCACGAGTAGGGTTATATTTAGTTAGTAAATCAGTAATATAAACAGGCGCCTGGCCATGCAAAGCCTATATCAAAATTAGTATCTTAAAAACAATCTAACTCTCCGCCGTAAATGTTATCCTAACCGTAATCCCCAGCCTTTAGTGTGAGATGCCCGCACGAGAAAAGGAACGCAGGCCAAAAGGAACGCAGTCACTGTGAACGAGATTGGCGCGGATGGAGAAAAATGCGCGCTCGTATTTAATCTCAATCCCATAAAAATCGGCCGCGAATATTTTAACGAACTTGTAAAATGAATAAAATATGATGCATTATGCATACTTTGTTTGGAAGCTGTAGAAACGGTACAAACAAATTATTTTAACTCCGAAAAAGCTCAATTTGAGCAAGTTAACTTTGATAAAACATTGATGTTTTATTAATCAATGTTTTATCCGGAGTTAAAGATGCTGATTAACTCTTTCCTGTCCCGAAGTCGTCAATCGAAAAACGGCACACGGTAACGCAAGATTAAAAATTGAAAGGGACATGAGATCCACTCACACGCCAAATTTGATTTGATTTCATAAACAACTCTCTGATTGGTGGCATTTTGAATTTTCATGGTGCTACGCGGGCGTGCAAGTTTTTCAACCTGATTTATGATAATTATGCTAATTTATATTAACAATGTGTCTTGTTCGGAAAATTCAAAAGCATTGGTAACAGCCGGTTTATTGGGCTTTCAGAAAAGGTATAGGTTTCGCAACAGATATCAATACTAGAACAAGAGTTCGTTCAATTTTTGATGTTTTTCAGCCGGACAGGAAAGAGTTAAATATTAATTTATTTTGAATTTTCTTCATGAATTATTAATGACTTTTACAATATGTTAAAATAAATGAACTGGTAACCCCAAGACAATAGCGTAGAGTCTGGCTGCTATTAATAGCTCAAAATGCGGACAAACAAACCAAATTTCGAGGTTTTCTTTTGTTATGGCCGCAAGAATTATGGGTAAAAGCGGAGCGCTAGTCCGCGTAGAAAAATAAGTGAACTGGAAACGAATGCAATATGGCGGAAGTTTCTTGATAGTGTAGGGATTTAATATTGAAGCTAGAAAACTGCTTTTAAAATGTCAGGGAAAGGAGAAGATGGGTAAGTTTCATGCGTTGAACAAACATTAATGTATCCTTTAAATTTCTAAGAGAATTTCGTCAACATAATGGTTAATGATACCGTACAAGTAATACATTCTTAATATCAACACAGGGATGAAACGTTGAGGGCTGCCATAACAAAACGAGTTGAAAAAGAAGAACGAGCTTTTCGTATGGTGGAGAAGATGGTTTTAAATGATACTGTAGACAGGAAATTCTTTCTTAATGCTGTAAGTTGCCGTGCTTCTAAATTATGATTAATGCACCAAATATCACAACAATCAAAACTATTGAAATTCCTAGCTTCCTACCACTCAAAGATAAATAGGAAGCCTTCCTATTTATTTTTGAGTGGGTATAATCTATGGTCTTCCTATGTGAGGTTCTATGGTCTTAATAATAACAAGACGCCTGCTCAGGCGTTCACTCTGCCTGCAGGCAACGAAATATACACAAGGTGGCAAAATAAATGGGGGTCAATGGAACTGCTCAAGACTAAAAGTCCCTAAATGTCTATTGATGTACACAATTCACAAGGAAATTGTGCATGTGTATGTGCCAGTTTCTGACACGACGACGAAAACAGACGCGGCCATTTTAAACCTCCGCGCTACCCTACGGGCAGGTGGAGTAATAATAATAAAGATGTTTTAGGAGCATTGTACAATATGCTGTGGATACGAGTCCAACACTGGACTCCATAGCTAAATGCTCCTTGTCTGACATCACTATATAAACATATAAATGCAATTGTAACAAAATAACTCTAAATATATAACCCTAAATATCCCTACAAATTGTCGGTCCTATATCCACTTCCTATACAATAGTCTCAATTCTTTTATGCACCTAAAAAAAGCCCCAGGGGAATTTAGTTTAGTTTAGTTCATTAGATTTATCACTCTTAGGTGAATGGAATAGCCCAACAGGCTAGAAGTCCAATTACAGGGGTCCCGAGGGCCTACGATTTAAGGTCGTTATCATTATCCGAGAAGACAAAGTCTTACCATTTGCTGATATTATTGCAAAGGCAGCACTTTCTCAATTATTTTTAAGACCCTGAGTGGAGGTCCGACCCAATTTGACATCTTGCTTAAATGCAATTATCAAACACAAATATTATTATGATTAGGCCAGACCAATTTAATTTTATGTTTCTCGGATTTTTCCACTGTAGCAGTGACCCGGCAGGTCGATGAATTTTTATAAATCGAATTTTAAACATCTGAGTGAACAGTAAATCTGCAACCACAGCAATATAGATCGCTATAGTCTGTTTACACAAGCGGGACGCCTAGAACTTCCAAACTATAAACGCACGCACAAACATGCGAATATATTAATATTAAAATAAATGCCAACTAGTTTTTAAAATTGTTTGTGCCTTCTTTTTCTACAAGAGAGATCCACGCATATGACTCCGCCGCCATACTCATGTGAGCCTAATTTCCATACTTCACACGGCAGGAATTTTTTTGAATAAAATTTGAATAAATTTATTTTTATTTACGACAATTCACGAAAGTGACCCGGCTGGAACCGAGAAACATAAAATTAAATTGGTCTGGCCTTACTGTACATATTATTATTATTATTATTATTATTATTATTAAAAGTAATGTTTTATCTTTATAACTAGTAACTTTATTTATGTTCATATTCATCAGGGTAAATGTATTACTGTTTCACAATATAAAGATGTTGTTGAAGAAAGAGGAATAAGCAAACAATGTGGATATCCTTTATGTGACAATAAACTAGTCAAGGTAAACATACAAAATGTCACACAATAAATAGCAATGAATCTTTGTCGTTTGATTAAAACAATCTCTTTTATGAAGGTCTTAAGACAAAAATACAAGATATCTTTGAAAGAACATAAAGTTTACGACATTACAGAAAGAAAGGTGAGTCATAGAACTTCAAATAATTTCAAGAGAATTTCTTATGATAAGATGTTCCAAATGTTCAGGAAGTTTTATATGAGAGGAGGGCCTGCCCTCCTTTGCAAGGATAGAAAAATGTCTGCAGTCTGGGATCAAAGCAGTAGCTTCTAGTGACGTCACACGTTAGAGTCGTCGATAATAATATCGATATGTTCATAAGATTCAGCGCATCAAGAAAAAACAGAGTAGAATTTTTCATCTGTTTATCTCATTAATTTTCCAAAGTATTAAAAGGTAATCAATATAATATAGTGTTGGAAAGAGAAATCATAAGAAGAAGTTTTTGCTTGTTTGCCATCTTCATTGTTGGCAACGTCGAAGGACTAGAAAATTCCCATGTAAATGTGTAATTGTTAAATTTGTATCTTGTATTTAGAAATCATTTCTAAGTACATGTACAGTTGCTGGCAGTTATAAATCGCTTCTAAATACAGTACAGTATGTAAATGTAACATTTACATATGATATCTGTTGTTCTACCCACTTGAATAATTAAAATTCTTGTTTATTTGCTGGGTTTCTAGTAGACTTGCTCCAAGTCAGCCTCTTAATTGTTTTGTAACGGGTTTGTTTCAAGGGTGGTTTGAAAAGCGGGTGGGGAAAAAGCGAGCGAACAAAAAATCGAGCGCGCTAGGAAAGGTGGGCGGATGGATTGAAAGGGGAGAAGCAGACTTGTTTCGCTTGCAGGAATTAGAATATTATAAATTTGGCATCAAAATTGATTGACAGATTTACGGGCTTGTCGATTTCACCTCTTGTGACAGTTGTCAACATGCCCAAGTTGCAAAATGTCTTGTTAATTACAACATAATAAATGAATCGACTCCAACAAAAACAGTTCATCATCCAAATATATCACCAAATTCTAACTAGGAATCGGTATGCGTACTCTTCTTGAACATTCGTGATTTTCTAAACATCCGTGCATAAATTTGACGTCAGAGAAGCTTGAGCGTGGCTAAATATCAGACACACCCCTGACCAAAATACAGGTTGGTAAAATTGGCACAAAGCAGGTTAGAAAAGTCAGTTTTCTCCTCCCCACCTGCCAAAACAAAAAACAGGCCTTTAGAAAGTCTAGATTTCTAGGTGTGTGCACATTACAGGCATTCTGGAATTCCGCGATGCCGCGATTTCACGGATCGACCAAAAATCGCGGAATTTGGTCAAGATCGCGGAATTTCAATTTTGGCACATCGTTTTCAATTTTTTCCCCTGAATTTACAAAATATTTGATACTCTACATGTACTCTGGCACAAAGCAACGTTCACTAATGTCTTGCTACGCCTGTAAAATTACTTTTTGCTTTGAAACAAAAATGTTTTATCAAAATGGAAGTACTTCCGGTCCGTTTCACTTCCGTTTCCACGTATTGTATTTAAATTCCAGGAAAAAAATTGCGAAATTTAAAAGCGAAAGTAAGCATTGTAGATGGATAAATTTGTTGTAAAGAAAGTGTCAGAAGTTCCACATCCAAAGGAAAAATCACACCTTTCTGTAAATATAGATGCAAAACAGCGAGCAAGTAAATATCCTTCAGGTACTTTAGTCACACACTTTGATCAAAGCATACTGTGAACACAGAAACTTTGATCGTGTAAACCGGCCTATAATATGAGATACATTACACAATGTTTATAAATTTATGTAGGACAATTACAGTAAGTAAAGAATGATTGAGTTTTGTTATTAAAAAAAACATTTTAACTTGTTTCCAGGCTTATTGCATGTGTTAAAGAATGTTTTTGATCGTTTTAATTTCCGCGGAATTTCCCATTTTGGCCGCGGAATTTCCCATTTTGGCCGCGAAATTTCCCATTTTGGCCGCGGAATTTGGATTTATAGCCGCGGAATTGACTTCAAAAGTTCCGCGGAATTCACGATTTTTTTCCGCGGAATTCCAGAATGCCTGACATTACACTAATAGAACCATATCTAATGTTGTGAGGGAACAATCCACACAAAGATACCAGTAAATGATAACTTGACTATTAATTGACACTCCTGTCTGCCTAATTTAATTTTCAGAATTTTTGCAGTAAAACCTGTTATAAAGCATCGAAATATTACGAGTGTCAACTGTTGGCAGAACCTGTTTGGATGAGGGACAGTGATAAGTTAGTGTTTTGCTTGATAATTGAACAGCTTTTTCATTCTACATTTCTTGAAAAATTACACTCTAAGACTGGTGGCTTTTTGTATTGTTCTTAGACCTTCTGTGGATGTGAAGTTGTTTGATGAAAGTCAAGTGCCGAAACACAGGTGTAGTTTTGTCATATACATTAATATTACAGTACTCAGGGCCATACTCAGAATATTTTATAGGGGGATGTAAGCTCACTTCAACCGACTAACGCACGAGCTTGTACCGACTACATCTTATCGATCGAAGCTTGTCAAAATATTGTCTTTCCGTTGGGTGCCTACTAAAATGACCCTGGTCAGCTGGTGAAATGGTTAATTAGTCCTACGTTAATAACGCACTCTCAATACGAAATGAAAATATGATGACATTTTAACAAATTTATGTCTTTGGTGTTCTCTCGTTGATTACATTTACATATAAACAATTAATTTAAACTGATAAGTGCCAAAAGTTAATGATTCTACTTGTCCGTGTTAAATCAAACACGTCTAAAATATAACTTCTGCCGACTAAAATATAACTTCTGCCAACTGAAACTCGTAAAAATATATTTTTTTGGGTGCCTGACAGTGCTGTTGAAAATACAAACTTAGTCTCTAGTTGATTTCGCTTACCGGGGCTATTGGTGATTATAATTATAGCGATGATAATGTTGCTGCTGATGATGTTAAGAACAGAGGCTCTTCTAATCTGGTACAGAATACCTCTGCGAATCCCATGAGTGTTTGTCAAAAACCCACAGAACTCGACATTGATAACACTGCGACAGGTTTTCCAAGTGAAACATTCCAAGTGACTGAACGTCATGCAGTCGACAACCCAACACTTGACTGCAAAGAAAGGAAGAACCTTTGCACTTCGGATCATCAGAGACAAGGGGATTCGAGAGATGAAAAGCAGCAGAAAAAATTAATAGAAACGGTTGATTCCAGACGAAACGAAGGCGATGAGGCTTTTCAAAGGTTGAGTGAAATGCGTTTGGAATCGACCGTTGCGAGCGAGAAGGATTCTAACGTGATATTAAGCAGTGGGAATTCTTGTGTGAGCTCGCGATGTTCGGAGGAGAGTTCTGGAGACAGCGAAGAGATAACGAAACGAAAGCGATTTGTCGAGGTTGTGCATCAAACTTTGCGAGAATGGTGTAGCGCTGAGACGAGGAGCTACTGTGGGAGACGCTGTCGGGTGGAGGAGGGTGACACAGATGAGAAAAGAGATTTCACGTTTTCCCGAGCAGACCACACGAGTCGCGATGTTGCGCTGCGCGATTCGGATGACGATGATGATGATGTCATCGAGGAGACGATGAAACAGGAAATTGTGACGAGTGGTACAAGAGACAAGTTGGGGAAAAAAGGAGGAACTATTGTTGGTGAAACAACGAGAAAAGATTTCACGTTTTCTCGAGCAAACCGCACGAGTCGCGATGTTGCGCTGCGCGATTCGGATGACGATGATGATGATGTCATCGAGGAGACGATGAAACAGGAAATTGTGTCGAGTGGTAAAAGAGATAAGTTGGGGAAAAAAGGAGGAACTATTGTTGGTGAAACAACGAGAAAGGTAATTGAATTTACGTGCTGAATGCTGATCAACTTTTGAAAAATTAGTTTATAATATATCATTTAGTCATATCATATAGTCAATCGAGATATGGTCTGGAAACTCAGCTAACGTCTTTGTTCTATCTTTTTGTTCGTCTTTATGCAATTTTGTGCACGGTCACTGAACCTATTGTATTTTAGTATAATGAAGCAATCATCCAATAGAATCGTTTGTGTTTAATCGCTCAACCGTGTTGTTTAAATATTAATAAACCTAAAACAAAGGATGTGCACGGTGTAAGGTACGGTTCAACATCAAAACGTAGCTCATTATAGTCGCGTTGAAGTTTGCCGAGTTTCCAGACCATATCTCGATTGACTATGATCATATACATATATGGCAAAAGTGAATGCCCCAATCGGGAATCGAACCCTGGTCTCCGAATCAACGTTTCGGCGCTCTAACCTTTGAGCTATTGAGACACGGTCAGAACAGTCAGTGATTTTTCCATATACATATTAAAGTCGCCGCTTTCACTCGACACCAACAGGCAGACATCTCATTTAACCATAACGTGGAGCAAGGCCTCTCGAGCGCACTTCCCAAAGTAGCGAAGCGATACACAACTTCTTGTATACAGAAGAAGTTGGGGCAGTCATTTTTTCCATATATGTATATGACTATATTAAAATCTCTCTAATCTTAGAGTGATTGTCAGGGTAGTGCTTTGCGCGCTTGTGTTTTTGTTTTCATACGAATTGATTGCAGTGCATCGCATCGTTAGAACTATAATTTGCATGTGAACTCTAGATTTATTTGGAAATGTTGAAATTGGAGTCCGATCCTGACTTCGGGGCGTTATGAAGTTAATGTTCAAGACGATTTGAACAGTTGCGGTTCGCTTGTTTGTGAACCACTGCGGGCCGCGCGCAACGCCGTTTCTGACGAACAAGCTGGCCCGGATGGCTTTAGTTCCTGAATCTTTGCAAATTCAAATGAACAAAACATCAGAAGAAACAAAATATATTTCTTCACCAGTCACTCATCAAACACTTCCATTCGCAAACTTATTCGCGCTGTTTCAGCAGCATAACCCGAGCAGCTTCTATGTATCGAAAAGATTACTATAGTAAATGATCAATTTTACGAAAAATATCACAATAATTGATCACTCAGGTATATTTATTTCTTAGAAAACTTGAAAATGGATAATTTATAAGAAGGATTGATCAAATATCGACGGATTCGTTTGTGAACTGAAATAGGCGTCCCATAAAATGGCCGCCAAGAAGAAAACAAGCTCGCAAAGCACTACCCTGGCACTCACTCTTTATTATTATTAAAGCTTTCTGTGTAAAAAAAACAAAGCGAAGAAGCAAAAATCTGCAAAAGAAGTTACTTTATCATTTAAAAGTTCTTCCAAATAAGACAATACAATTTTTTGACGTTTTCGGCACATTAAATAAATATTAGATTGGAGGTTATGAGTGTCGCAAGATTGTAATATTTTTCATTTTTTTGTAGGAACTAACCGTTCATATTATTGACTCCAAGAGTCCAATGTCTATTCGCGGAAAAATCGTCTCAGAGAAGATAACAAAGGCGTAAGTAAACTATGTAAACATAACCTATTATATTATATATAGTTTTAGAACCCACGACAAAGTCTTGTTTTTGCATGGAAATATGTTGATTAGTGGTGTGTATAGGTTATAATGTTTTGTCCTAAATGTTTTGTCTTAGACTTTCACCCATGCTCTCAAGACTTGGTCTCGCTTTCGCTGATGTTTCCTGCGACTTGACGAATATTTTAAAGACGTTAAGGTATGTCGTCGTTGTTGTTGTTGTTGTTGTTGTTGTTGTTGTTGTTGTCGTCGTCGTCGTCGTCGTCATCGCTGTTGTCGTCGTCGTCGCTGCTGTTGTCGTCGTCGTCGCTGTTGTTGTTGTTGTCGTCGTCGCTGTTGTTGTCGTCGTCGTCGCTGTTGTTGTCGTCGTCGTCGCTGTTGTTGTTGTCGTCGTCGCTGTTGTTGTCGTCGTTGTCGCTGTTGTTGTCGTCGTCGTCGCTGCTGTTGTCGTCGTCGTCGCTGTTGTTGTTGTCGCTGTTGTTGTCGTCGTCGTCGCTGTTGTTGTCGTCGTCGCTGTTGTTGTCGTTGCTGTTGTTGCTGTCGTCGTCGTTGTTGTCGCTGTCGTTGTCGTCGTCGTTGTTGTCGTCGTCGTCGTCGTTGTTGTTGTTGTCGTCGTCGTCGTCGTTGTTGTTGTTGTTGTTGTTGTTGTTGTCGTCGCTGTTGTTGTCGTCGTCGCTGTCGTTGTTGTTGTCGTCGCTGTCGTTGTTGTCGTCGTCGTTGTCGTCGTTGTTGTCGTCGTCGTCGCTGTTGTCGTCGTTGTTGTTGTCGTCGTCGCTGTTGTTGTCGTCGTCGTCGTCGTCGTCGTTGTTGTAGTCGTCGTCGCTGTTGTTGTTGTCGTCGTCGTCGCTGTTGTTGTTGTCGTTGTTGTTGTTGTTGTTGTCGATGTTGTTGTCGTCGTTGTCGTCGTCGTCGTCGTCGTTGTTGTTGTCGTCGTCGTCGCTGTTGTCGTCGCTGTTGTCGTCGTCGTCGTCGCTGCTGTTGTTGTCGCTGTTGTCGTCTTTCTAGATGTTAACTTGTAGTAAACATAAACCTTATTCGTCTTCTTTTTATAGATTCACAAACACTAACATCGTTTTAAAACCTTTTCAATGGACGTTAATTGGACTGACTCTATTTATAACGTAAGTACCAGAATATAGAGGGAGATTGATTCTAATTAACTGGGAAGTTGGTGACGTCACACGCAGGTTAAACCTGGCGTTCAAATGGTCATATTGAATGTAAATCTTGTTGTCCCTTCTTCTAGTCTGACGAGGTGTAACACAACATTGAGAACACTACTAGGTTCTCGTCAGAAACACTTTCACTCTTTACTGAACGACGTGGCTATCAGCGAAGATGATCTCAATCGGTTGGTAGATGTTCTCATTCCCTGGGAGCACCCTTCCCCGTATGAGCCCGCGATTGCATCCGATATTGACCGGCGGAAATTCAACATGGAAGAGCTCGACTGACGTTTCCAGCTAGATGAAGGTTAGTGACAATCGGATTACCCTCGTCATGCATCGGAACTGCACGTAACGTGATCGTATGTCCTCGCTACGGGTCCTATTAATTTTTATCGTGATTTTTGTTTCATTAACTGGAAAATGTAAAACTAACACAGAATTGAATTCAACGAAGCTGGAAATAACTATATTATGCAAAAACTAAAGTTGTTTTTCTTTCCTGTCCAAGTAATGGCAGTTTTACCGAACTAAAGTAACTCAAGTCTTTTACTTTGTATAAAAAATAAATAAGTTATTTACCGTTTTGGTCGGTTCGTATAGAAAAATATTTGCCCTTGGTCTCATAAACGATCCTCGGCCTACGGCCTCGAGAAGTTTCTGAAACCTTGGGGAAATATTTTTCTATATAGACCTCCCATCCGGTAAATAATATATATATATGTCCGTATAGAGACGTAGAGATATACGCATTATTTTTTCTCGTGTTGGTAGTAATCTCTCTCACGAATTAGCGAAATAGAGCTGCACAGATATCAACTCCATTAAAGCTGTGTTTTCACAAAGTGGCCATACCACTGATTTCAAAAACAGGACTGGATTGAGCTTTCTATTGTATCTGATGAGCTGATTTTGAAGCTTGCATATTTGCATAATGTAAATTGACGAGAGATCAGTAGAAGTACCGAGTTTGCAAGCAAATCAAACTGTGACGCTCGCGAAATAGGATTAGTGTCTGGCCAATATAGTTTCTTTGTTCACATTAAATGCATAAAATTTGACGTCTTATATTAGGCTTCTCTCACTGGATAATTAGAGCCAACGGCGGCCATTACTAAGGGACCAAAGTCGCAGTAAATCTGTAGGTAGGCCATGAATCGTTTTACCCAGTAATTTGAAAAATGTCTTCCGGTCCTCTATAGTAAAATTATTTCATTTTGTCGATGGTAAGAGCATATAATCAACAAAAAATCTCATAGGATGCTCAGTTGGTCCCTTAGTAATGGCGGACTTCCGGCTTCATTTTCTGAACAATAGTTGCTCGATCCAGTCTTCTTTCGAGATCAGTGGGCCATACATGTACTGAAAATATAGTTCAGGAGACTGGGGTGATTAAACAGAGAGATGACGTAGAAACCTTGATACACTTGACCAGTGAACTGCTTGTTTACAACATATGTCTTGGTACAGCTCTTGTTCTTCCGTGAAAATAGCCCGCCACGCAACGATCTCCTCCAGTCTTACTCTTACGCTAACTTCGTTCAGCCATGTTCAAGCATCGTGTCAAGGCAATCTCGTGGGAGAAACGGAGACTCTGGGATAATCCATCGTCGGAAACAGAAAAACATGGTTCCGGTTACGAAGAACGCATGCGTGACAATAAACCGGGAGGCCTGCGAACCAGATCTTCCAGAACATTTTGTTCACGCCTGTTCGAACAACATTATTCTTGTTTGTTTTTATTAATCCATGACAGAAAAAGTGTTAATTATTCCAATTATAGTCAGCCAATCAAAATACTTCGGCGATGGATTATCCCAGAGTCAAGGTTGTTACGTTACAACCTTGTATTTACAAAGACGTTTTAGGAGCATTATACCATATAGTCTCAATGCTCTTACAACAATACATTCTTAAAGTTACTTAAGTTACTTATAAAACTAATTACATTTAATTTTAAAATCAAAACTACCACATGTATAACTAATGAAACTATGATAACCACAAAAACTATTAATTCCAAAAAAGAAAAGTCCTAAGTGCTGACTTAAAGTGTCTATAAAGTGAAAAATTCGCTAGCATTTTTTTGCTTTAACGGACAAAGTAGCCCGGCAGGAGCGTCCACTGAAAATTTCAAGTGAATCTGCTGCGTAATCTTCGAGTTATCAACTCTCAAAGTTTGGCATGGCTAAATGTTTTTGGTGAAATCTGAAACGCGCGGTTCGTTGTCTTGTGACGTACGCAGGTGTACTTACTATGCATAAGAACAATGGATTTGAACATTAATGATCATCTGCATACGTTATATACCACATATATTCAATCCCAGTCTTTCCCTATTTTGTAACGTGAAACTATGCCAATGGACAAACTTTGAGAGTTGATAGCTCGAAGACTATGCAGCAGATTCACTTGAAATTTTCAGTGAACGCTCCTGCCGTGCTACTTTGTCCGTTAGAGCAAAAAAATGCTAGCGACTTTTTCACTTCATAGACACTTTAAAACTATTTAAAACAGTCAGTTATTCTAGTTTTCTCTGGTAATGAATTCCAGAGTTTTGCAGCGACAACCAAGAATGTTCTGTCTGCATAGGTAACGGTCGTTTTTGGCTCAAGTAGCAGATTTCGGTTACATAATCTTAAAGTACAAGTCGGGTTATATCAAAGTTAGTAAATCACTGATATATAAATAGGTGCCTGGCCATGTAATGCTTTGAAAGTAATCAACAGTATCTTGAAAATAATCCTTGATCTTACTTGCCAGTAAGAAGATTACTAAGCACAGGGAAGATGTGATCTGCATATTTCATATTGCCGCGCAGGAAATGTGACCATTTTGAAGCGAACTATATATGGCAAAAAAATCCTACAAAATTACGTCAGGGAAACGAAACCCACAAATTCGGACTTTTGACGATTTAATTGAGAATGACGATATTATTACTTATTGGATTCCTCTGAGCCCAATATTACAAAATATTCAAGTCGAGAATTCAATATTGGGCGAGACCGAAGGTCGAGCCTAAATATTGCAAGTCGAGACTTAAATATTTTGTAATATTTGGCGAAGATGAATCCAATAGGTGTTTTATTATATCGAACAAAATATCTTAACATAAAGATATTTCTTCGCACGTAAACAGTCAAAAGGTTGCTGGTTATCAAAAAGAATAATAAGACTCGAAAAACACATCACGTTCCGTGAGAAAGTACTTCAACCAATGAATTCAATAGGTGTTTTATTATATCGAACAAAATAACTTAAAGGGACACTCCGGCCCAAATACAAATGTAGTTCATATGAAAGATCTTACTGACTTTAGTTTATTTCCAAAGTTTCAGCATTCCTATCAATTTAGTTGAGAAGATATTGCTAGTTGAAGTTGAAAATTTGTGGATTTTGACGCCATATTGGTTTTGAAAATATGACGTCATTGAGTGATTCTTTATCGTCAGTGGAGTTGTTTTGATGGCGATCACATAGTGATAGTTATTGTGAATGGTCTTTGGACGAAAATTAGTCGAAATAAACTATTTAGTTCATCATGCAGGAAAGTAGAGGAGCTTCTTAGGCATAATACGAGATCACGTCACTCAGTGACGTCATATTTGAGAAACAAAATGGCGTCGAAATTGGACAAACTCTCCAACTTCAACTAGCCACATCTTCTTAACTAAATTGATAGGAATGCTGAAACTTTGGAAATAATCTAAAGTCAGTAAGATCTTTCATATGAACTACATTTGTATTTGGGCCGGAGTGTCCCTTTAACACAAAGATGTTTCTTCGCACGTAAACTGGTCGTCAAAAAGAATAATAAAAAGACTCGGAATTTCGGAAAAACACATCACGTTCCGTGAGAAAGTACTTCAACCAATGAAATTTCGATTTAGAAAAAGACACGCAAGTGACGTTACGTTGCACGTGAACAGCCCGTGTAAACAGTCCAAAGGTTGCTGCCCAATATGTAGCTGCCCTACATCGTAAAATATTGGGCTGCCACGTGATGCTAATAGAGACAGTTGATTGGTGGATTATATGTGAGGGTATCCTCAAGAATCCGGACATGAATAATAATAATAATAATAATAATAATAATAATAATAATAATAATAATAATAATGAGCTTTATTTAAACAGGAAACATTATCAGCATAAGCTGTTCTCCCTAATGACCCTGTATAGTAAGACTTAACAAATTACAATAAAAAGTTATAAATATTATAAATATATAGAGTTAATATATACATGCATAATAAGATGTAAAAATTACTAGTAAGAATTACTAGTAAAAATTGTTGTGTTTAGATGACTTTTAAATACATTAAGACTATTTCATTTTCTAATATCAGATGGAATAGAGTTCCATAATTCAATAGCTGAATATTTAAATGAACGTTTTAAAAAGTTAGTTTTTGGTTTTGGAAGTACAACATTTTCTTTACGTCTCGTGTTATAATTATGCCTATCCATGTGTCTCAGGAAATTATTATCAATTCCCTCAACTTCGTTGTTAACACATTTATACATCAGGATGGCTTTATGATGAGTTCTTCTTTGTTGTAGTGTTTGTAAACATAGCTTTCCACGTGCCCACGTACCACTGAAGGAGTCTCATAATCCGTGGAAGGAATCGATTGATCGAACCTGTAATCTTCTGATTGCCGGTGAGATGCTCTAACCATATTGAACTACCGAGACTTAGATGGAGAGCGAAGGTTACAATGATGTACTGGTTCGATTGATATATGTACTTCCCATGGGGCAGTCACTGTATATCAGTAATGCTTAGATATGTTAATATATACACTGATGTAGTGAATGTGGGAGAA
Source organism: Chrysogorgia sp. JL179-B06 (assembly GCA_035772405.1). Classification (NCBI taxonomy): domain Eukaryota; kingdom Metazoa; phylum Cnidaria; class Anthozoa; order Scleralcyonacea; family Chrysogorgiidae; genus Chrysogorgia; species Chrysogorgia sp. JL179-B06. The sequence continues at coordinate 1,119,326 of JAYKKM010000242.1, forward strand.
CTTGGAGTAGACAGACGATACATGGACGATCGTCAAGCTCATATCCTCAGAATCCGATACAGGAATCGGTTTAGCCTGCTGTAACTCAAAACGAACTTGGAAAATCGTACAACCCGCTTGAACATCCTTCATATACTTTCTTCCGAACTTTCTAATGATATATATATGGGTGATATTCGCTAAAAGTGAACTTTGAATTTTCACCTTTTTATAAGATAGTACTTCAATAGGTATAAATTGGAAGAAAAACTCGATTTTGTGGCAACCAGGAAGAAATCTGCATTGCCTCTATATCAGAAAGTCATCAGCACTAGTAACTCTATCTATACAGCCAAGTTTCATGCTTGTATCACAAAACGAACGATTTTCACCTTAGCCGCTGGATTATGGGACTAAAAATTATTCCTTGACGTCATCGCTGAGGTTACCTTGCAGAAGCTCGCCATTACGAAAGTAATTAAAAAAAACATTAAAACATCCCCAAATCAAGAACAATTGATGCGATATATCTATTCTGAGGAGGGCAGGTGATAAAAATAACACCGATCGTATCTTGATGATAAACCGCGTATTCTTTTCTACATCGTGTTTGTTTTTTTCATTAATATCTTCCCCCGCTGATTGTCGCACTCCAAGCGGGCAGGTGTATTCGCGAAAAATCCGATATTCTGTTTTTATTGGAACTAAAGTGGAATTCTTTGGTTTCATTGATAACCTTTGCGGGGGAGGTCTTCTGTAAAGATCAAGACAATAAACTGCATGTTTTATATATGAACAAAGCGGTATCACTCGAAAGGACCTCTGTTCCTAGAACTATTAATCCTAACCAAAATCTCAATCCTAACCCTAACCTTGATCCTAACCTTAAACCTAACCGTAGCTAACCCTAACCATAGCTAACCCTAACCATAGCTAACCTCAAGTTTTGAAAAGAACTGTTTTAAAACTAAAGACGAGCACAATGCATTTCAAATTTATATATTCTACAAATTATATATATATATATATATATATATATATATATATATATATATATATATATATATATATATATATATATATATATATATATATATATATATATATATATATATATATATATATATATATATATATATATATATATATATATATATATATATATATATATATATATATAGGTAATATTTGGCATTTCACTCGATCAAACTACATGTTGAAAGGATTTATGGTGAAGGAAAATTTCGAGTGTTGGAATACATACATTTTAAGACCAAACCGGGACCAGTTGCGAAAAATGCAACTCCAAGGCCCTCCGGCTGGAATTGAACCCGCGACTCTGCGATGCCAGTGCAGCGCTCCGACTACCGAGCTACGGAAGCCGTTGCCAAGAGCCTAGCCACGAGTTCTGTATATATGGTGGTAGTAATGCCGTGATAAGATTCTGGGTATATTATAGGTAATATTTGGCATATATAGATAGAGATATTATAGATAGAGATATTATAGATAGAGATATTATAGATAGAGATATTATAGATAGAGATAGATAGATATAGATATGTATAGATATGTATAGATATGTGTGTATATATATATATGTTCTGACTTCTGATATTTAAGAAATAAAAAACGTGTCGCGTGTGATTATCGAGTTATAATGGCACGAGAGATGCGTGTAAAACACGAGGCGATAGCCGAGTGTTTTACTAGCTTCTCGAGTGCCATTATAACTCGATAATCACACAAGACAAAGTTTTTTATTTCTTTTATAAAATAACACCATTAAATTAACAATAAAGCCATGAAAAATGTAGATTTACCTGTTATAAGAGACGTTGCTAGCACATAGCAACGCACGTTGCTAGGAAGCCTTTGATGAAAACACGTTGGCGATTTTAGCGATGAAAATGCACTCAACGTTGCAGTTAAAACATTCTGTTGTGTTAGTACCATGATTAGCTTTGTATCCACGTGTTCTTTGACTTTTTTTGCGATTTAAACTACTTAAAATCCGTCAAAAACGACAAAATCTACGCGAGGAATCACGTCAGCTTATGCTTTATTGAGTTATAATGCACGGTTTTTGAGCTCAGTAACCAATCAGATAGCGTGTACTCGCTCATTTACTTCCGGTTATTTTATAAATATATATATATATATATATAATATATATATATATATATATTATATTACTGATATATAGTGACTTGCTGCTTAGGTAGTATACATGTATCAATCGAACCAGTACATCATTGTAACCTTCGTTCTATCATCTGAGTCTCGATGGTTGAACCAGTTGCTAAAATTCAACAGGGCCTTAGGACTGGGATTCATGAATCCACGGCCCTTTTTGAAAAAATCTGTAGGGATTTGTTTTTAATCTAAATTTGGTTTATAATACGAGTACATGGTATACAGACTGCATGTCGCGTCTTAATAAACTTGCAATAATCTTGCTGAGATTACATATAGTCATATAGACTTTATTTTGACGGGAAAGTGCAAAGATATAATATTACTTAGTCTTCTGGTTTTGTTGGAGGTGTGTTTGGCCGTTTCGCTCGTCGCAAGCGACAACTGACAAGCTTTCGTGAGGAAGCGGTAAACCGAAAGTTACAACTCTTGAGTCAGCCGCTTGATTTCTGGATTGACACCAAGACAACAGTTGTCAATCACGTGCACGTGCAATAAGCAATATCATGCCTCTGAAGAGTGGTTAATTGGATGTGTTGAGAAATTAATTTTTAAAACAAAAAGTAATGAAGTAAAAAAGTAATGATTCTACAACAATAATTTACTTCGTTACAAGTAAAAAGCATTTCTTGAAAAAAATACTTCGTTACAAGTATAAATACTGACTTTTTTACTGGTTGTAGAAAGTTCCATTGTTTTGATATTCCGCGAACTATAGAGCACAATTTCGAATTGTTTTCTCTGATTACGAGCGAAATTGTGAAGTTTTAATTAATATTGGCGACTATATCTTAAATTGAGACAGTTTAGGTTTTTTGTGTAGCTTTTGTTGATTGATGGCCGAGTGCGAATTAAAATCGACTCGCACGAACTGCAATTAGTGTGAGCAGTTTAATTGTAATTTATATCGCTTATAGCTTACTCATAACTGCAGTCACAACATACTGTCAATTAAACGATATCTTAAGTCCACTTTCCACTATAATCCTATCCCTTTTTTAACACTGTTCTACTAAGATCGCCATTCATCATGATAAATGCGTTTGACTTCAGCGATGGTGGGAAAAATTCCTTGTTTTTTATACAGTTATATAGAAAGTCAATCAGATTACACTTTTTCAAAATGTTATCTTATAGTGAACATCGGATCCTTGAAGTTATTCACATGCAACCAACGAACAATACACACACCAACGAACAATAGACGGCCACGCTATCGCATGACACAACTCACATTACGACACAAACAAACGTTCGAACGCTCTTATTAGCGGTCGAGTATTTGTCACACGTTACTGAACTATAGACGTACATATAGGCAAACCCTAACACACTTTACTTGTCGCTAACGATGACCGCCGCTGAGGCAGTCGAAACGTCAGTCACCAACAATAGTCTTTCTCAAGACTACAACAACCTGGGTCCAGTGATTAAATACAGCATATTGTCAATTAATTGCACAAAAGACTTCCTGACACAAGATGAGATTCTTTTGTGCTATTTATTCTATTATTTCCAAGATACCAGTACAAGTTTCCTAAAATAATATGGTCTTTACGATTCGGACAACAACTGCGGTTAAATTGTAACTGCCAATTTCAACACATTTATCCAATAATCAACGATATAGATTGCCTGAACCACGGTCTTATAGATTTCACAAAGAGTTAGGTTATTTATACCCACTGTTTTTACTAACGTTTTGCAGCCACTCGAACATCGCGGTCTGTTTCAAACATCAAACAAACTGCCTTTGGCAATGTAGTCCTTCTAGAGTATTCTTCACGCCGTTGTGACGCTAGGTATTGACAACGGAGATAAAACCTTTTTGTTGTAAACACGAGGAGATCACTCGGTGCTTAGCCGCTACGAAACCGTCGAAATAATGACAAAAATCTCGAAAGAAACAACTATGGAAAGTCACTGTCTAATTATAAGCAGTTCAGGATACTGCGAGTTTATGGCACAAAAACTTTAAGAAATATATGTCTAATCATTCCCTACAAGGTTGAGTATAGTTTTTCAACGGTAGTCACGCGCGGACTGGCCCACCGGGAGATTTCTCGGTGGGCCCCTTGTTCCTGTCCTTGTGTGCGCCCCTGCTTATCTGAAGTAAGTTCTCTTAAAGTGCCACTACGATGAAAATTTTTTGAAGTAAGTATTTTGAGCTCTGAAATCACTATTATTTAGGCCACCATTACTAAAAACGTGTTCCAAGTGGGCCCGCAATTTCAAAAGGTAATATTGTTTGTGACGTCAGATTCTCAATGCTACGCCTGAATTTCGGTCGAGGTTATTTGTTTTCTTGTTTTCTTCGAGAAGTAGATGAAATGTTCAGCCTTTCAGACGAAGAATTTGAAAAAACGACCTTGATTTACTTGAAGAATTAGCCACGTGAGAATCTGACGTCACTTCGTTACGCTGGTCAGGAACATGAACGATTAATGGCGGACATAACAACCCATCGTCGAATCGCAAAACGGTTTCGACCAAGTAATATTTAGCAGTTCTGCTTTATAAATACGTAAAAATATCGATAGGTAAAAATTTGATCGTAGTACCACTTTAAGCGGGTAAACTAAAATAATATTTTGGTATAAAAATTCTGTTTTGAGTTTGCAAATCTCGAGTACAAGTTCCTCGGCTATAGAGATGGCTACCTGAGCAGGGCCGTAGCCATGACCGGTGCGTATATTTTTCAGAAATACTTAAACTAAATGGTGACTGATATCTGGATGATAGAAGCAGTTGCACTGTTTCGAAAGCCAGTTTATTATTAAACAGACTGTTTGAAGCAACTGAAGGCATCTCAACTCAAGCATATCTCGTACCAGGCTCATTTCCCCTCGACGTTAGAAGAACGTTGCATATGCAGGTTACACCAAGTACGCGTCCTCCACTCGTTCTAAGTTTGTTTCCAAATTTGGAACCCCTTCCAAGTCCCCCACTCGTTCCAACCTCCACGAGTTTGCATTATTTTCGATGTATATCTGGGGTCAAAGTAGTCTCAGAATGCCGGAAACGCCATTTTAGAGCCTCGATTTTCAAAATTTTCACGGTTCGGGCTTCACGGGCTTGCCCTCGTACCCCCTAGAAGGATTTCTCGCAACCAATACTTCTTGGCTACGGCTCTGTGGCTACGAGTAATGACATTTTATTATGGTGGGCCCCTCCAGTTGCCATTTCCCTGGTAAATATTTTAAGTCCAGTCCGCGCCGTTGTCTGAATCTTAAATTCCCGAATATGCTAAGACAGCGTCGACGGAGGTTAAAAAGTAATATAAATTTTTACGAGGAAGTCAAAGTTACTTGACCACCGCATTTGATACCTGAAGCTTTGTGAATTGAAAAACACTCGTGTATAAAAACAGCCTTACGGTTATACGACTATTCATGTCCAATCCGCTATTCATACCCAATTCGCTAGGCGGAATTAGCTCGTGGTGTCCATATTTATTTTATTTTATTGGATTTGCAACTGATAAATTACAAAAACGATAACAAAAACAACGTCAAAAATGTAGAAATATACAGTCCCAGATCGGTAAGAATAAAAATAAAATTAAAAGACTAAAAGATCTTCCGGTGGTCAACCACAGCAACCGAGAGCACCAACTAAAGTCTCGGCTGAGCCACACTTTGTTCTCCATGTCCTGCTGCTGCCTCCTGGCTTTATAGTTACAGTCAACTCTCGCCTTGCGGACACCCCGCTATTACGGACACCCCGCTATTAAGGACAGTTGGTAAATCCCCGGCCGTCACTACATATGAAATGTATTGAAATAACACTCTCGCTATTACGGAATTGCGGACACTTCACGTGGTCCCCAACAAACATTTTTATTGTTCTACTCTCGTTACAACGAACACCTTGGACGTATTTTTCTCTCGACACATGAAAGCGAATGACTTTTTAATTTATCGAGTGACCTATTTACACCTTGCTATTTGTCAGCTATACTTTGAAGATTCCGTTCGTCATCATTTCTGTCGACAAAAATGACAAACAGAAAAATATAAAGTAAGCGAGAATGCCGTGAGCGAAAGATCACATAAAAAAGCACGCTAGAGAGGTACTTCATCACAGAATAAATATTCGTGTAAGTTTACTGAGTTTTGTTACTGTACCTTTACAGTGAAGGAAAGAAAAGACATTTGACAATGATTCATGTTACCGTTGTATTTTTTGTTTTGGAATAAAAAAAAAATATTTGAATACAAATTTTTGACTTGACAGTGTATTTTGACTTGTACTGTGTACTTATGTATCACAGTAAACGTCAACTAAAAATTGAAATAAACTGGACATTTTAAACAAAAAAGCATGAAGTAATACATTGTAGTGACATTTTACAACCTGAAATCGGGATATTTTCATCGCATCTCGCTATTACGGACTCTCGCTATTACGGACACCAAATGACGGTCCACAGGGTGTCCGCATAACGAGAGAACAAAATGATGTCATTGCGGAAATATTTTGCTAGCGGCGAACGAAATGGTGAAGTGGAAAACGCGGGCTTAAGGGGGAGAAATAAGCCAGAAAATGAGAAAAAAATTTCAAGATCGATTTTTTTTTTAAAACACTGCAACTTTTTCTAAGAACACTGCAACTTCATCTAAGAATAAAAAGAAATAAAGAACTACCCACCAGAAGTCAGGAATTGATGAAGTAAAACGTAAACCGAAATACTTGAACTTTAAACACCTTTTCTCGAAATATGGTAATTTCCGAGTATTTTTGCACCCCCCACTTTAACTTTGTGGCATTATGATGGATTTTCATGAGATTTTCTACATAACATATGGAAATCATGTTCTATGCTCCTATGATGGCTTTTGAACATATGTTCGATTGCTGAGGAGCTACAATGTTTTTTTTATTGTTGGAATTCTAAGTTAGTTACCATGGCAACCAGTGCCCAAATCGAAAATTCCCATCATAGGAGCATTCGGTTTTGAACCCTTAACTTGCACTGAAAATATAAAGACATGAATTGAAATGAGTGTTGAGAAATGTTGGGGGGCATGTTGGAACCCCACAAAGGGAACTCCAACATCATGTAATTTATTCCGGCTTTCGACCATGTCATATACATTCAAACATAGAAAAATATTGTGAATTATTGAATGTAGTTTCTAAAAATATATGGTTTTATAGGGTTTCTTTCAATATATCTTCCATAATATGCAGTTACATTTGCCCATGAGTTTAGTGAATATCTGCTTGTAGCTCCCCCTTAAGCCGTTGCGAGAACAGCGCCTTTACAGATAATCATAAGAGTTAAGCCACGGTTACCACACGCCGATTTGTGTCACAACGCCATTGCGACACAAATCGGCGTGTGTAACACCCATGCAACGCTGATTTTCATGTTGCCGAAGCATTGCAAGTTTTTGATGTGGGATCAAAAACGTTCAACGCGTTGCTGCAACGGCATTACAAGTTGACATGTAACACGCTAGCCGCCGATTTGTGTTGCAACGCAGTCATGTAGGTTATTTATGTATGCCTATCGAGAATTTTGGGGATTTAACATATTTGTAATCTATGGATTATCCTGAGATAAATTGTAATATATCTTGTCAGCTGAAAATTTCATCTTCATAGACTTTTTTGCTGTTAAAGTTGACGGAAATGACGTAAAATCGGGCATCTGTAAAAAAGTTCTCGTGTGGACAGATTCCCGATTTGACGTCATTTCCGTCAACTTTAACAGCAAAAAAGTCCATGAAGATGACATTTTCAGCTCACAAGATATATTACAATTTATCTCAGGATAATCCATAGATTACAAATATGTTAAATCTCCACAGACGTTATAGGCACTCTGGGTTTGGTGCCGAAGAGAAATGGGTGGGTAAGCCACATTTTTCATGTAATAGATCAAACACGAGTTTGAGTGTTTCATCAGGGGTTCCAAACACGAGAAAACAAATGAAAACCGAGGGCGTAGCCCGAGGTTTTTATTGTTTTCGAGTGTTTGGAGTCCCCTGATGAAACACGACAAACGAGTGTTTGATCTAGCTTCTCAAACGAGTATTCCTATAGCGATTTGCTCCCATAGCGATTTTATTTTAATATGTAGATTAAGAAATGTGATCTTCCTACAGGTTTTCATTGGGTATCAAAACTCATGCATGTGATGTGGTATACGTTCATGGATTGGCTATGATAATTCATGAATTATTAATGAGTTTGAGAAATGTACTTCTAGTACGTATTCCATATAAGGAAGTGGCCGACGAGCAAATAGAAGGCATTGACGAGCAAATACATGGCACTCGTACCAGCCCACTGGATATGGGATTGTAACACCACGTTACGATATGTTCGATTATCCGCTCTTTTTAAGAAAACTACGTTCGCTAGCCGGATAAGCTGTACGCATATTGTAAACAGATAATTTATCTTTGTTTTAATATATATTGTAGCTTTGGGAGTTGATTATTTCTCAAGAAAACGTTCGTCGAAGACAGCCGAAAGTTCGTGTTTTTGTTTACAAGATGGTATCCGTATTACGAAAATTATATTTTTGGGCATGTTCGATTATCCGCTTTTAAAGAGAACTAAGTTAGCTACGGGTATAAAGCTGTTCGTATGTTGTAAATAGATCATTTAAAGTGCCCCTAACCTCAAAAATTTTTATTGTCTTATTTGGAAGAACTTTTAAAATGATAAAGTAACTTATTTTGAAGATTTTCACTTCTTCGCTTTCTTTTTGAGATATATCAGTTTGTTTGATATGCAAATATCTGGAATTTCGTCACACATGCATAATGAGTTATCAGAGAATGTTATATATCTTTGCGTTCATGAAATAAAAACACTAAAGTGCATTGAATAACACGTGTGTGCGTTTCTCCAACAACACCAAACTTCTTGATTTTAAAGGATTTCGTTCGAGAATGAAGAGATATACACATTTCTCCAATAAGTCATGCATGTGTGACGAAATTCCAGACATTTGCATATCAAACAAACTGATATATCTCAAAAAGAAAGCAAAGAAACGAAAATCTTCAAAAGAAGTTACTTTATCATTTTAAAAGTTCTTCCAAACAAGACAATAAAACATTTTGAGGTTATGGGCACTTTAACTTTCCTTTGATATATTCTATAGCTTTGGGGGTGATTTATTTCTCAAGAAAACATTTGCCAAAGGGTTAGGACCTTTGTTTTGGGGTTGGTTACAATAACTAGGAGGCTGGTACGAGGGTTGAACGTGTCAGCTATTTGCTCTTTAATTCACTCTATTTGCTCGTTAATGCCTTCTATTTGCGCCTCCTTATAAGGAATACGTACTAGATACCCCTATCACATTTTTGGCAGTAAAAGGTTAGGTAAGATTTTCTGTTGCATTATAGCTAAATGTCGGGATTAACATATTTTAAAACAAAAAATAAAATAAATCAGTATTTAATTTCTATAGTTATAACAATATGTGATACAATATATAGAACATAGAGATTGCTTGTTCAAAGACAGTGTCAGGTAAAACCTCTTGTTTAATAATATTTTCATATAAACAGTAACACAAACTTTAACTTTCTTAGAATATTGTGTAATGATCTCATACGGTATGAACCAATATTTAACACTATATAAGTATCAGATAAGAGCAAGGACGATATTATTATAAACTTCAAACAATTCAATTTCGGGATGCTTGGCGATATTTTTATTCCTGGAAGCTGAATTGAACGCTGATACAATTAAATATAGAACAGTTTGGACGAGAGAATGGATTCAACGAAGGAAAGAACGTGGAGTATTTCAGCAACTAATTGCCGAGTTAGCCCTCGAAGATGGCCCTGCTTTTGCAGAATATTTCCGCGAATGGGGAAAGATTCTATATACCATCTGGTTGATGGGGACAAATAAAATAGCAACAGAACGATACAGCTCAATTAATTTAAACTTCCTGTCGTCCAACTTATCGTCCGCCATTTTGAAACGTTGATGCTCCTTTGGATTCATGGGAAATTGGGAGTTTTTTTTGCATGAAAATGGCCTGGTACCGATAGAGCTGAGACACAAATCGGCGGCTAGCGTGTTACATGTCAACTTGCAACGCCGTTGCAGCATGCAACGTCGCGTTGAACGTTTTTGATCCCACATCAAAAACCTGCAATGCTTCGGTAACATGAAAATCGGCGTTGTATGGGCATGTTACACACCCGATTTGTGTAGCAGTGGCGTTGCGACACAAATCGGCGTGTGTAATCGTGGCTTCAAGTTCCTAATGTTAGCCGTCACCAGCTGAAGAAGTCGCTTTTTATCTAGCCGCGCTATACTACACATGTAAACTGCAGTCTTCCTGCATGCGGAACACAACGGTGTAAAAATATTGTTGACCAACTATAATCTTCGAAGACCACATATATATAAAAGTTTCCTCAAACAATGTTAGTGGCCACTATAGTTAAAATGTCCACTCTTTTTATCTAGCCGCGTGCCACTAAATAAATAGTCTTCCATTTAAGACCACGTCGAAGTTTAATAAGACGACTTGTACAGCCCTACGGCTACAGCGCTCAGCTGCTAATATGTATCTCATCGTATATATTTCCCTTTTGTTTGCCTTGATAAATACTCGGGTTATGATATACACAAATCATCGAGAGAGATTACTACACGCTAATGTAGTGTAAGCGACTGAAGGAGATTTATGATTTCGGTATAGTCTTTGAGGTTATAGTACTTAGGTTTAACTGCTTTAATGAAATTGTCTTCCCTGCGGTTTGGTTTTTTAAACAATCCATGCATGTGCTCAAGATTGTCTCTAGTGTTCATTTAAACAAATATAAACAACAATATGTGCTGCTTTGTTCCGTTATCAGTTTGGTAAAGACTGCACCGCATTCTGCACTGTTTGCTGTATATGCAGGAGACAGTCTTTTCTATATTCAAAAAGATTAGTCTCAAACTCTAGTGCTATACGAAATATATTAATGTTAGGAGGCCGGACTGATTCATTTTAATTAAATTCTTACCATGGCATGGCAGCAAAAGAGACAAAGTGAATTTATAAAGTAGATTGGGTTCAGTTTCGCTGAATATGGAACAGCCTATAAAGTTCATTTAAATTATCTTTTATAAGTGGAAAACGTAAGCTGGCACATAGATAAACAATTCTAATACTCTAACGGGAATTGATGCAACTGCCAAAGAGGTGCAGGTATAACGGCAGTATATATACACATAAATATATCACGTAAATAAACAGCCGCTTAGCCACCCTCAAGATATACTACGAATTGAAATATATATATATATATATATATATATATATATATATATATATATAATATATATATATATATATATATATATATATAATATATATATATATATATATATATATATATATATATATATATATATATATATATATATATATATATATATATATATATATATATATATATATATATATATATATATATATATATATTGAGACATATATATATATATATATATATATATATATATATATATTGAGCCATTCTGACCGTTATTATTATCAGCTCTATGTTATAAACTAATTAGGCCTACGCTCTTTTGTCTCTTGTCGGATTTTAATTTTGGGAGAAATAACTTAATTTTCTGAAACAGTCAGTATTTTTTTTATTGCAAACTGATTTCTTATATTAAAAGCAGCTTTAGAAATCTCTCTAATCTGTGAGATTTTAAAAGTCGGCCGAGTGAGAAGTCCCGCACTAAGTTTGATTTAGTTTTTATTCTGTTAAAAGTCCATACACGGCTAAATTAGTGATATCAAAGTGCGCTGTTTTGCGTCTAGAAATGCAAATCCAATACTGTACAGTATCTTAAAGATTGCCGGTACACTGTCAAAATAGTGTGTATGGACTATATAGTTAGGTCTAACGTATATTGAGCCAGAAGGCCTTTCGTCAAAGAAATGTATAAAGTCAACAAGGGTCTTCAATAAGTTCACCTCATCACCTCAAAACCAGTTTAAAATCATATAGTCCCTTTCGCATGCACTCTGTCGTGAGATTGTATTCTTCGATATAGTTATAAGAATATACGCGAGAGTCTCGTTTCTATAGTCAGTATACAAGTGTAATTACTGGTTTCGCTTAGTGACCAGTGACGCGCGCGCTGTCGCAATTTCGATTTAAATACTTAATGGATTGTTATTGGTGTCGGGAAAGTTCCTCTGTAGTCGATAGTTAATGAAAATTGAATGGGAATAAGATTGGACGTAAAAAAAGGCTTTGCCTTTGGTTTTCTTTTAAATCAAGTACTTTCCTTATAGAAACTGAAAAAAAGTGCGTCTCCACTATATCCAGCTCTCATAATTTTCATTTGCGTCGTCTTATGGCTGAGCGATATCATTAAACGAATCTTCATTCGCCCTTTTTGGTTCAGTCACTTTGATGCGACAAGCTAACGCACAATCAGATTTATGCATAACGTTGATATTCTATTTTGAACGTTAACTACATATTAAACGGTCGCCCTCTTTTCCCCTTAGTCACTTCTTGCTGTCTCGAACGCGCCTCTAAAATGGTCAAACTGCGTATATATGTTTCAGGCGTCGCCAAAATATGCTGCTTCAAAGTTTATTTGAGTAATTAATGCTCAATTACTTACATGCTGTTTAAACATCTTTGCAAGTAGTCTTACTCTACCGAAATACACGTCCTTTGTATATTTACTCACTTCCCAAACCTTGTTTTTCAATTCCATGTGTGCCCGTCTTCCATGCAAGGAATCATTTCGGCGATTTGATTTCGAATCACTTTTTCGCTCCGTTTATTCCACTCAAGATGGAATCAATAATTCATGCGCCATCTTGGTTTCCATTCAAGCCACGGCGTTTTAGTAGCGTAAGTTAATTGCACTACTGGAAATTGATCGCATGATTATTTTGATAATGGCAACAACGAAATTGTCTTTGACCTTATTGTTGTTGCGAGGTGGGCTCTACTCTTTTTTATGCGTTCACGATATACCAACCACATGATTATGGAGAGTTTCGCTTCGCCACGGTTGACAGATTCTGTCACTGAGTATATATCAACTCCTTTCTCCGAAATATACACATTTATGTGCTACATGCATATGCTCTCGTAAATGTGTTTTTTTCTTCTCTTTTTGGAGATTACTTTTTTGTCAGATTTTTTTCTTCGATTCCTTTGATGGGGATTTTTTACCGTGCTCGCGGCGAAGAGATTTTGTTAACTCGTGGTTGTCTTCGAGTCCTTTTGTCCTCCATGCAAGCCATGCCCAGCTGCCGGGCTATTGCACACTACTCATATATGTTAATTAGATGTATATGCGTGTCACATAAAATTGAGGGGCGTTCTTTCAAATTAACCCTATCGCAAGAAGATTTGTGTGTCATTTCGAGACGAACCCTGTACACAGTTGGTGACACCGTGCGACGCTCTGCTGTGCCAGTCATGCCCCGTTCGTTCCTCGTCAAAAAGCGACCAAGTCAAGCATCGCGCGACGCCCAAGATTCAACAGAACCACCGGAAGGACACAGTGAATGGCCAGGTTAGCGAACGAATTTCTGTTCTCCGTGCTCTAAGTAGTCTATTAGTCGGAAATGTGGCAATGATTTGTTTGACATGACTTTTGCAATCTGTGCCTCATGAAGGTTTCGCGGGCAAAAAACTTGCCGGCGCACAATGACAAAAACATTTTCTTTCTTTCTTCTAACTTGCCTTTTTAGCTGTCTCTATTCTTTCCCTGTCGTTTCCTAGTCTAAACATTCAAAGTCTAACTTTAGGGCAACCCTATTGTATTTCACATTTGCCGCAAACAAAGACGTTACTAAGCTTCAATCGCCTTTATTCACAAGTACTTTCCAGCCTAGAAAAGCATTGAGTTTTCTTGTATATGTAGGGTATTCCCTTCGCCTTAACCCTGTTCATTGGCTTTCGCTGCAACCGTTCCAACAGTTTGCCAGTCTCACACCAAAGCCGCCAGAGGGAGTAACTTCGACGTCGGATTTCGCTCGCTTGAACCATCTTAAACTGAAATCTTTAATCTGAAAATCTCGGTGGAAGTTATATGGCTATCTCATTAAACCGATTCTTTGCTGCATTTTGTCTCGTTTATTCGGGATTGGTCAACTGCTCACGGGATTTGGTTGGGGGAAAACCAAATCTGTTCCAATCCATGCGGTTTGTCTAAGACGTGGAGTATTACATGTGTTATAATATTGGAGGCGTTGTTCTTCTGAGAGATCTATAGGATTCTAGTTTCGAGGACTAGTTTCGTTTGCTCTCTCGCGCACTAAGCTTGTGAAGACACGCAGGTTCATTTCAATCGCTCAATTAAGGACTAGCCTAACGCTTGAAAAGACATGCAAAATCTCTTCGTTTTTATTGTGAAGGCGAACGTATGGGCGATTAGTTCGCGGAGGTGAAACGCAGTGCGCATGTCAAGAAGCAAAGCTGTTCCCATCTGGAGATAGATAAAGGTCGCTAGAAATGAAAACTTCTTTCTTCTGCTCATCGCATTTGTTTGAACAGATAAAAGCTTGACTCGCGTGCGAGATTAAACGCGTGGCTTGGTTGTTTCGCCGACCCACGAACTTGGCACATTAATGTTGAATCCTTCAATTATCTCGTTAGGGAAATGAGGCTCTAGAGCGGCGAATGAGTTTTAAACCAGTGTTATTGAAAATTACTAAAAACGCAAAAAGCTTCTATGTGGGTTTCTTACAAATCGTTTGCGACACTTTCTCTCTTTATATATAAAATCCAGTTTCCTTTGGTTCAATTCGTGCACAATATACTCGCTACAAATAAAATAATACTAGCTTGGCAAACTATCGAAATAGTGCTATGTATTTTGAGTGAAAGCTCTTCGTCACAGACAGACCAATATAGATCACTTTATTTCAATCCGCTAATCCCATGATCATCAACTCGTGCAGTATAGTTGGTGTTTTGTTAACCAAGGATCCGTTTTGTGTTGGAGAGGCGAATACACATCCAAAACGTCGATAAATAATCGTTTCCCCCCCAAAAAACTTCGCGTATTAGGGTCATGCTTTAACATGTAAAGTCGTTCCTGGGTTGTTTCATAAGATCTCGTTTATTGAGATTTAGATTTCTATAACCTCGATAATATTTACCTTGGTTTTCGAACCCTTTACGTCATCATATAACAATATTGGACTACGTGTTAGGCTGTTTTGAAATACACATTAAAAACTCAAAAAAGTTGGCGAAATGGTGTGTGGAAGGTCTAAATGTTTTGAGTAAAAGGCCTTGTGAGAGAAAAATAATTGACTTAAAGTGAAATCTTGAGCTTACGTTTCTCACTGTGCATATACGAAGGGCCTATGCACTTCCTACGCAGCAAAAATTGTCATTATTTAAATAAACAACCGCTTAGATACTATATATAGGAATTGAAATACAAGCTATACAACCGTCCTGTGACTGATACAACGCTTTCACCATGAATAATTCCGCATATGACTCGGTTTGCAACTCCGAATACATAATTTGATTCGTATATTAACAATGCTGACTCGCGTCACTTATATATTTATACACCACTCGCTATACAGTTTCGGATGAGCATTTTTCTTTATCTTTAGACAGTGTCCTTTATGTATTTTATATGTATTTCATTTTCATATAAATATAAACTCTTATAAGTCTCACGAGAGCCGTGCGAGTTAGTGGATTTCCTGTATTTCTTGTATTTCCGCTGTGTATGACAATTCTCTCATGTAGTGAATGCCACTCAATATTTCTTTCTGCTCCATGATTTTAGACTTATCGAATGAAAGTCTACTGTCACTATTTAATGCGATAGCCGCAGCCCCATATCACGCACTTTTTCCTTGGAACATCTGTGTTCGGTCGTAGTTGCTAACCCTCGACTTCGCATCATTGCAAGCTCTGTCAAATGTTTCCCCTTTGTTATAAGAATTGCGAAGAGGATTCTGGTGTGAGGAATAAGAGCTACTACCCATAATTCTCACTTCCAATGTTTTGACATCTGCTGTATATATGTACAGTCATGTACACCAACTTATCCGTTCGTAAATTCATCATTGGGTTACCTTATTTATAATCTCGATATCATTTTCCTCATTTTAATCATATATACTCGTCCTCCTTGGCTTTGATTATGTACAATTCTAAGAAAGCAGTCCATGAAAAAAGCACTCGTTTTTCAAATAATTTATATAAAAGTACTGTGATGCGTGGGCAATGTAGAAATAACAAATGGAATATTAGTGGAAATAATGGAAATAGGATCTGACGTTTCCAGAGAATAGATGAACGGCCTTCACTCGAAACGTTAGATTTCCTACACATTATTTCGGCAGTACACGAACATTTTACAGTATTCGATATGTTAATGCCATTTTTCGGTCGCCCTCTTTGATCATACACTCGTGCATCTCTCCTTTGATTATACACCATTCAGAGCATAAAGAAATTCCTTTTTTTTTCCATATGAACACGTGTGTTGCGAAACCTTATCCCTCGCCCATTAAAGCTAATTTGAATTAACAGTTTAAGTTGTCCCTGAATCCAAACTGAACAAATTCGGCTTTTCCGATTCGCTTTGCATTGTAGTAATACCGCATGCAGTAATTGCTCTTGATAACAAGAGTCGGTCCTCGTGCAACTGCACTAGTATGCTTATGAAAATAGCCCTTATATAACTTCAGGTGTCTCTCTCGGGTAACGAAGGAGCTCAAAGTCCTTAACAGACCTCTTTATGTATATTGTTTCAGGTTATTCTTCGGTTAGGGTATGTATAATATGTATATATTATATATGGGTATTATATGACACACAACGTATTTACCATTGAATCATATAAGCACGATTTACGCCGTCTACAAACAATTGGATACTGCACCAGTATGGCAGTGTAAACAAGTATTGAATCACGTGTGAATTGGCTTTTACCTAACTGCATGTACTTTGTCTCCACACGACAATTGGTTTAACTTGAATAATTATGCTAAACGATCTCACACAATGTTATAGACGAGTAATAAGTGCCTGTTAAAAACAGTTTGTGAACGATTTCGTACGAGACTCTTTTTGAATTACGGCGAAGAAATTCGTTGTTTTAAAGTGGTTCCGTATACTACATATATATTATATATAACACAGATCATTATGTTGTGTGAGTGAAACTGAAGTGAAGAATCTTGTGCATGAAGACTTTCATAGTATGATGTGCTCAATTGTGTTGCTCATGAATTTCTAATGAATTCGTCAAACATATTCATTTCGATGTTATCTCTCTTGTTTACATTAACTCGTGTTGGAATTGTCTCACGGTAATGGATTTTTCCGTTATACTTCCACACAGTTTATGGGGTTAGCCACCTGACAGGGTCTTTGTCGGGTCTGACGAATGAATATTTTGTCGCTTGATCCATACGTGACTATAAAAGGCTAGACCACAGTTCGATTGTTTGTCGCTGCGGATGACCATTCTTAACACGTGTCGAGGAAACGATTTCTTCCCGAGTGTATTGCTGCACGTGCGCCATGCTTCCATTCTCACGATACGATTGTCATTCTGCTATGGCGCCTATATATAATTGTTTGTATAGGATGCCTTATAATTATTGTTCGTGTATCTCTGCTAAGTGGTTATTTATATAAGGAGCTGAGGTGAAGGGTTTCCACTCGAAAACGTCAGTGTTAATTCATTCCTTTATTGTAGTAGTTCGCTAACTTTCTCATTTCTGATTAAAATCAGTGTTTCATATCTTTATTGTGGCAATTCATTACCTTTCTCGTTTCAATTTGATGAAAGATCGTCACTCAAAATGTCAGTGTTCAATTCATTCCTTGTCTATTTTGGTAGTTCACTATATCTTTCTCATTTCACTTTGATGAAGGATCTTCTCTCAAAACCTCAGTGTTTCATTCCTTTATTTTCGTAGTTCACTACCTTTCTCATTTCACTTTGATGAAGGACCTTCTCTCAAAACATCAGTGTTTCATTCCTTAATTGTGGTAGTTCACTATCTTTCTCATTTCACTTTGATGAAGGACCTTCTCTCAAAACCTCAGTGTTTCATTCATTTATTTTGGTAGTTCACTACCTTTCTTGTTTCACTTTGATGAAGGACCTTCTCTCAAAACTCCTTTATTTTGGTAGTTCACTATCTTTCTCATTACACTTTGATGAAGAACCTTCACTCAAAACATCAGTGTTTCATTCATTTATTTTGGTAGTTCACTACCTTTCTTGTTTCACTTTGATGAAGGATCTTCTCTCAAAACCTCAGTGTTTCATTCCTTTATTTTCGTAGTTCACTACCTTTCTCATTTCACTTTGATGAAGGACCTTCTCTCAAAACCTCAGTGTTTCATTCCTTTATTGTGGTAGTTCACTATCTTTCTCATTTCACTTTGATGAAGAACCTTCACTCAAAACGTCTGCAGTGTTTCATTCCTTTATTTTGGTAGTTCACTATCTTTCTCATTACACTTTGATGAAGAACCTTCACTCAAAACATCAGTGTTTCATTCATTTATTTTGGTAGTTCACTACCTTTCTCATTTCACTTTGATGAAGGACCTTCTCTCAAAACCTCAGTGTTTCATTCCTTTATTTTGGTAGTTCACTACCTTTCTTGTCTCACTTTGATGAAGGACCTTCTCTCAAAACCTCAGTGTTTCATTCCTTTATTGTGGTAGTTCACTATCTTTCTCATTTCACTTTGATGAAGGGCCTTCTCTCAAAACCTCAGTGTTTCATTCCTTAATTGTGGTAGTTCACTATCTTTCTCATTTCACTTTGATGAAGGACCTTCTCTCAAAACCTCAGTGTTTCATTCCTTAATTGTGGTAGTTCACTATCTTTCTCATTTCACTTTGATGAAGGACCTTCTCTCAAAACCTCAGTGTTTCATTCCTTTATTGTGGTAGTTCACTATCTTTCTTGTTTCACTTTGATGAAGGACCTTCTCTCAAAACGTCAGTGTTTCATTCCTTAATTGTGGTAGTTCACTATCTTTCTCATTACACTTTGATGAAGAACCTTCACTCAAAACATCAGTGTTTCATTCATTTATTTTGGTAGTTCACTACCTTTCTCATTTCACTTTGATGAAGGACCTTCTCTCAAAACCTCTGTGTTTCATTCCTTTATTTTGGTAGTTCACTACCTTTCTTGTTTCACTTTGATGAAGGACCTTCTCTCAAAACCTCAGTGTTTCATTCCTTTATTGTGGTAGTTCACTATCTTTCTCATTTCACTTTGATGAAGGGCCTTCTCTCAAAACCTCAGTGTTTCATTCCTTAATTGTGGTAGTTCACTATCTTTCTCATTTCACTTTGATGAAGGACCTTCTCTCAAAACCTCAGTGTTTCATTCCTTAATTGTGGTAGTTCACTATCTTTCTCATTTCACTTTGATGAAGGACCTTCTCTCAAAACCTCAGTGTTTCATTCCTTTATTGTGGTAGTTCACTATCTTTCTTGTTTCACTTTGATGAAGGACCTTCTCTCAAAACGTCAGTGTTTCATTCCTTAATTGTGGTAGTTCACTATCTTTCTCATTTCACTTTGATGAAGGACCTTCTCTCAAAACCTCAGTGTTTCATTCCTTTATTGTGGTAGTTCACTATACCTTTCTCGTTTCACTCTCTCATATATTTTCTCATAATTTCTTCACAGAACGTCCAGCGAAGATTGAACCCAGCCAGTCTCCAGCGAACCATGGTCGTCCATTCGATATAGAAAATCTAATTCGCCCCGACAACAAAGGATTCGCGAAACCCTTTAAAGAAATGCTTCCACAATGCAACAGCGAGGTTCACAGAGTAAAGATAGCGGCACCTAATCCATTTTACTGCAACGGTAAATATTTTGAGTGTTTTGTCATTAATAGAGTAATTTATTGAATAGTATATAAAGTATTATGATATGACTGGCTTCATTTTCCGATCGCAAAATGGCGGACGCTGATCTAAAGTGCATATCGGGATTTTCCATATTCCTAATGTTTGGGTTCTACCAAGAAGAAATGTAATATATCTTGTCGTTCGAAAATTTCATCTTCATGTCTTTTTCTCCTGCTAAAGTTGATGTACTATTCACAGGAAATGACGTCATATTCACAGGAAATGACGTCATATTCACAGGAAATGACGTCAAAGCAGGCTTTTAGCCAGGCGGCCGCTTGAAAATATCAAAATGTTCTGGATCTAGATCGTTGCAGTTCGCCCCACGAACGTACACCACAAGTAACAAGTGTTGCTTACCTTACAATTATAGTTACCATATACCACTGTAAGCATGCAAGGCTTGTCAAAATGCCTCATTCCGTACAGTGACTAGAGAATGTGGTGAAGTTTACGACTTCCATGTTTGAGCATCTTATATATAGTCACTAAGTCACCCCCTTAAAAAATCCTGTATCCCCCCCTGTCAAACAACAACTTACGGGTTTTCCCCTTTCTAATGTTTCTTGATTTCTGTTAGTTGCTGTTTATTTTAGCTATTGTGCAGGTTTCATTACTATTTTTTGTCAAGAACATGCAGACATGACGATTGATTGCGAGATCCATTTAACGTGTATAGGTTGTAACATGAAGTAGCAAAAACGTTGTTTAATAGAACCGCTGTTCAATACATTTGATAAGCTTACTTGCTCACGGCCACGCCCACCAAAATGTTTTCGTTGCCACGCCGTCCAAAATTTTTGGACGGCCAGTTTTGAAATCCTGGCAAAAAGCCTGCGTCAAAGTCATTGCACACTAATTCAACAGTGAAATGCAAAGAAAGTTTGGTTCTGAACTTTAAACACACCTGTTTAGACACCCAAACTTTCTTTGTATTTCACTGCTGCTTTGACGTCATTTCCTGTGCGTAGTACATCACTTTAGCAGGGGTAAAGACATGAAGATGAAATTTTCGCACGGCAAGATATTTTACAATTCTTCTCAAGAGATTCCATGCAAAGATCACAAATATGTCAAAGCATGTAAAACATGTAACAAGAAGGAATATGGAGATTCATACTGTTTCCTTGAACTTTGATGCCAGGAAACCGTGAAATTTTCCTTTACCCATCATGAGTCTTCTCAGCTGCGATTGGTCCATCCCATATTGCTTCTCGTACTGTAGCCAAAAGCTTTTCATTTTCTTTTTCGTCGGATCTAAAATGATCGAATATTTAGAAAAACCCATGGTTTACTGGCAGCTATATTTTCTATACGAGTTCCGTGATCCCAACGTTTTTTTGTCTTTTTAATATTAAGACTTGGAAGTTTCCAGAAATTTCCACTTCAGAAAGAATTACTGTGGAATCACTTTAAGAAGATATTCTTTTTTCAACCACCTCCTTTCTATTTCAGGTTTCCCTCCGTTTTCCATGCCTTACAGAAACTACCACGCACCGTATCCATCGACTCTTTTCCCCAAACCCTTACCCATTTTCACGCCGCTGTACCCCGGGTTCCCAGTTGTCTTTCACGCTCCTCATCCGTCAAAAGACGCCGCTCGTCTTCAGATCTTCGCCAACACGTGGCACGAGAACAGCGTAAACAACGTCGACCAATCAAACGTCAAGAAAAGCGCGGCAAATGCGCACGTGGATAGCGGCGAGAGAAAAATCTTGGCGAAATCTTTAGAATCCCAGGTGAAGGATTGTCAGACGTTCCGCTGTCTCAAGTGCAAAAAGGTTTTCGCGACGTCCCACGGCCTCGAGGTCCACGTGCGTCGGTCCCATTCCGGCAAGAGACCGTACGAGTGCGACCTGTGCGACAAAACGTTCGGTCACTCGGTGAGCCTCGAGCAACACAAGGCGATCCACACGAACGAGAAGGTCTTCCAGTGTAAGCAATGCACCAAGAGCTTCAAGCGGTCCTCCACCCTCTCCACGCACATGCTCATCCACTCCGACACGCGCCCGTTTCCCTGCGAGTACTGTGGCAAGCGGTTTCACCAGAAGTCCGACATGAAGAAGCACACGTATATCCACACCGGAGAGAAGCCACACAAGTGCGCCGAGTGCGGCAAGGCGTTCAGTCAATCCTCGAACCTCATCACGCACAGCAGGAAACACTCGGGACACAAGCCCTTCGTGTGCTCCGTGTGCACGAGGGCCTTCTACAGAAAGGTCGACTTACGACGACACTCGGCTACACACGGCATTTATATGTAATCGGTATTTGTATATGTGTATATATGTACACATGTACATCGTATATATACATATGTGTTTATTATAATCCACCAATCAACTGTCTCTATTAGCATCACATGGCAGCTCAATATTTTACGATGTAGGGACAGCTACATATTGGGCAGCAACCTTTTGACTGTTCACGTGCGAAGAAACAACTTTGTGTTAAGATATTTTGTTCGATATAATAAAACACCTATTGGATTCATCTTCGCCCAATATTACAAAATATTTAAGTCTCGATTTGCAATGTTAGGCTCGACCTTCGGTCTCGCCCAATATTGAATTTGTAATATTGGGCTCAGAGGAATCCAATAAGTAATATGTACATATGTGTATATGTACATGTGTATATATATATACATGTACATGTAATATATATGTATGTGTGTGTATACATAGCAGACTGTGATGCTATATACACTACCTTATTTGGCTGTGCTAAGTCATCAGCTCTACCACGCTGACTAGCACCAATCAGGGAGAAACAGCTGTCGATACTCACCAGTATCTTGATAGGAAATCTTATCATCCTAGTTATGTTAAACGAGCTATACCATATGGTCGAGTTCTTCGACTGAGACACATATGCAGCAATCGTTGGAGACTTGGAAATTAGTTTGAGGGAGATGAAATCCTGGTTTGATTGGTGCAAGAGGAAGAGGAAGGCCAAGGATGACATGGAGCCAGGTAGTGGAGAGGGATATGAGAGAGAGTGGGCTGAAGAGGGAAGATGCCAATGATCGAGGAAAGTGGAGGAAACTGTCGTGGGGAACCACCGGCCAACCCCTGCGTAAGCGGGAAAACGGCCGTAAAACGTCTGTTGTTGTTGTTTTGTATATATATATATATATATATATATATATATATATATATATATATATATATATATATATATAATATATATATATATATATATATATATATATATATATATATATATATATATATATATATATATATATATATATATTTTATGTAGAGCTGAGTGCTCTGGTATTACCTAAACCATAACTGCATGGGTACGAGGCTGTAGTACCTCCGCTGCAACTTCGACTTCAATAAGCCAATCACTTATGTTTGTAATTTTGCACAATATCATGATTGCCTTGGATTTCAAGGCGGCACTTTCCTTGCGATAGTAATTTCTAGTTAGTATTAACTATCATTTTGACTGTGACTCATTTGGAGTTGTTTATCTTAGTACTTATAAGAAATGTAATATATCGTACATGAGTAGTACTGTTAACCCTATGTGTCGCCACCAGCCTGAGTATCAGGCCCTCAAAGGGGGAGGGTAGGGGACGATAATAGCGTCCCCTACCCTCCCTAGGGGTTTCCACAAGATGCTCGGCAACTTTTCGGCAACTTCTTCTTGTATGAGCAACAATTTTTTGAACTGGCAACTTTTGTAGAAATTTACATTTTCATTGTTTTCACTTGGCTTTTGTTTAATAATGAATAATTTCAGCTCTCCAAGTCCATTCTCAATTCTCTATCAACTTTATTATTTTCTATACGGTATTCAATACCCGGCACTTTCCATGCCGCTTTCCATGTGGTGTTGCAAAAGAAGCAGCAACGAAGTACGACGATGGTTAATCCATTGTTTGATGAAGAAACACATTCATATGCAAGTCAGTCTAAATGCTAACGCAAGGTATGTATAAGAACTTGCTAAAATTGGCAGCGCAAGTGAACTAGCAAGTTTAAGTAACTTTCTTAAAACCTAGCAACTTTTTGAAAAAAAGAGCAACTTTTTGCAAAATTCCGAGCATCTTGTGGAAACCCCTAACCCTCCCCTTTGAGGGCCTGATACTCAGGCTAGTGATTGGTTGATTAAAACAATAGAATCAACCACAAAGAAACCAATGTCCTAACCCTAACCACTTTTGTTCCATGTAGTCAATCACAAAACCTGTTCAGTTTAGGTCGTGGCTAGATACTAGGTCTGAGTCGTCTTCTGGATGATGCTTTTATTAGTATAAAGGTTAGTATTAGAAAACCATTAGACGGAGGATTAGGGTTAGATCTAAGTTGTTTTGGGGTTAGCAGTTCCATGATGTATTTCATCATACAGCTAGCATGTCCGATCGTACTCGCGGATACTAAAAAAGATCGTCCAGAAGACGACTAGCTCAGACCAAGCAAGTAGTAAGCGGTTTAACAACCATAAGCGCTACGGAAGGGGTCAGCGTAATATATCGGGAGCAGATCTCGACACTGGGCATATACTTATGCTGTGATAATGATCTTGCCGATGTGGCTGTTAATATATATGGACATACAACTTTTATTCCTGACGGGCTTAATAATTTTGAGATTTTAATTATGTAATTCTACTTATTATATTCAACGTATTTATTGTATATGTTAACATGTAAATTAATCCCCTTTTTAAAATATCATCTTTCTGTTTTGTCAATCGAGTTTCTAAAAAAGTTTGTAAAAAACATGCGAAGGCTGCAAGCAAAATCGTTATAAACGAGTTTGGGTGAGCTGTGCTCAGGATTTCGAACCCAGGCTTTAATCTGAGCAGTTTTCAAGATGGCGGCAATTTTACAACTTCATGTGGCATAAACGTGTCTCTACTTTTCTGGTTATTCACGCGCTGTAGTCAATTGAATGCGAATTAAAATTACTTGGAAATGACTGATATTGTCTCCAAACCGCCATACAAGCTAGCAACCTACCACAAATGGACACAACAGGCGACATTTTATCACCCTTTGCAGGCTGGTAGCATCGATGGCACAGACTTGTTTCCCCATGACAAAGGCGTCTTGCGAGCTATGCTGTCAAGATGTAAGTACGATAAATAACACTGCTATTTCTTCTCTGTAACAAGCCTAAAAATGGAGTTCTTATTACAGCTACATAATGCCTGGCACAATGAACCTCTTGTTCTATACTTCTACAGTTCTACACATATTACAAACATCCAGAAGTTGAAAAGGGTTCAGACAGTCGAGGAGTAAAAGTAACCCTGATGCTTAGTTGGATGAACTGGCCTAGTCTTCAACACCGTAGAGAACAAAACAGACTGGCTATGATGTACATAGTTGTGCATGGTCTAATTGAAATCTCCGAAGATCAATTTCTTAAACCTGTGTATCAGCACCAGACTGGATACTTTGTGAAATGTACATGGAAGAATTCCCCCCTTGAAATATGCATGTTTAGTGCTCGTTATTGCCCATCTATTGGTGGTATTGTGGGCTCAGAATCATCAAACAATACATATGTATATGTATACTAGAGCCGTGATAAGCTCACTACTTGAGGAAGTCCTGCGAGAGGCTACACTCTACTTTGTCGAAGATGAGATGTCTTCCTGTAGAGATTTGAGAGTTGGGCGATGTATAAATATGTATATGATGTTTGACTGTTCTGACCGTGTCTCAATAGCTCAGTGGTTAGAGCGTTGATTCGGAGACCTCGGGTTCGATTCTCGGTTGGGGAAGTCAAATTTTCATATATAGACAATTTGTATCCCAGACACTTATCCCTTTGTGTGAACAGCAAATAAAATGTGTTCTACAACAAAATTAGAATCAACCAATCACACAACGTTTTATTGTCCCTGCATCATGTCCCTTGTGGGACTTCAACAAGAGAGATATCTACGTGACTTGTCAGCTTGGTGAGACCTCAGTAGGGTCTTGTCCCAAGGACTTGCCTGTGCCAGTGTATGTTCCAACCACAATGGCCGTGAGAGTGAGACGTGTATCAAACTTTGCTTTTGCAGACGAGCCGAACAAGAGCATAGCTGGTGATCCAGACAAAACACTTTTTGTTGGTAAGCTCAGTAAAGACACCAGTCAAGGTAGGATCTCTGCCATTTATTTCTATTGAATATAATTCATCAAGAAGATTTCTGATGACTTTGGGACAATTAGTCTATAGAACATTTATAGGGAGCTTACATTGCTGATCAATAGACTTTTTCAACATGATGCATTGTCAGGACTAAATTAGAAAGAAATACTTAACACATAACTGCACTGATTAAGCATGATGCAATGATGTTTTCTTGGATACATTTCTAACAAGGTTGACGAGACTTGTTGTGAGTTGCAATTCTTGCTCTTGCTTGACTATTGACTCTCATAGACTCTCGTCTACAAACACTGGCTGACTTAATTCCCTTGGTTTTTTCTTTATTTCACCAGTTATCACCTATCAGCATTCCTTTGCGTGGTCTGTTTACTGATTGATGTTAAAAATGGAAAATGACTTTCCTATTTTCAGACCTGATATTCCCCTTTTCTCCATACCCTTTAGACACAATCCAAAACATTTTTGAGAGTTTTGGAGAAGTACAGAAGTGTCGTCTAGTCAGAGATTTTGGTGAGTAATATTGATGTAGTGTACGAGAGATATCACTGACCTATGAATGATTTACTGTTGGCTCATACCAAATAAGTGTCTCCAAAATATTGACATACCGAGTTGACAGAAAATTGTTGACTTGATTTTGGGCCGAGTTTGATGTTGGGCCGCGCAAATGACATACTGTTGTACTTCTTAAAGAGCCTATCTCACGTTTAGAGATTTTACATATTCGTAATAATTTTAAATTATTTGGGTCTTCCTGAGCAAAATTATAATATATCTTGTCAGCCGAAAATTTCATCTTCATGGAGTTTTTTACTGTTATAGTTACCAGATGTGATGTCACAAGAGGCATTTTTGTGGCAAGTAACAAAAGAAAACTGGTTTGGAATGCCTCTTGTGACATTGGGTAATTTTGACAGCAAAAAACTCCATGAAGTTTTCGGCTGACAATATATATTATGATTTTGCTCTGGAAGACCCAAATATTACGGATATGTAAAATTCCCAAACGTGAGATATACACTTTAAAATTCAAATGGCTCTATAGGTCTTTTCATGTTCGTTGTACTTTGACATGTCATTGATGTTTTTTTTTCAGTGACAGGATTTTCAAGAGGTTTTGCGTTTGTTGAGTTCAAAAGAAAACGAGATGCGTTGGTTGCTGCTGCGGTAAGGAAATATAACGACTCTAGTAGAGGTGTAGGAACATACTGAAAGTTGACAAGCAGGTAATCAGTGACTGCATTTTTAGGGGGTCCTCCCCCTGAAAATGTTGAAATCTAGAACCTTGGAAAGTTGCAGCAATTTGAGGAAATTTTTTCATCTATATAATTCTGCAGCAAGCATAGTTCAAATGAATCCAAACTTGCCTGCGGTCTCTTATCAGGTGACGTTTACGCCTAGTACTGACAGATGGGTCTAACAGTAGCGTGGCAAGGGTTTAGGGATTGGCTAACACCTCATGCTATTCAGGCTACACCCGTTTGTGAAATCTTGCGTAGATGAAGCCCGTAGGTAGATTACCTTAAAGTGCCTATAACGTCTGTGGGGATTTAACATATTTGTAATCTATGGATTATCCTGAGATAAATTGTAATATATCTTGTCAGCTGAAAATGTCATCTTCATACACTTTTTTGCTGTTAAAGTTGACGGAAATGACGTCAAATCGGGAAACCGTCTACATGAAAACCTCTTTACAGATGCCCGATTTGACGTCATTTCCGTCAACTTTAACAGCAAAAAAGTGTATGAAGATGAGATTTTCAGCTGACAAGATATATTACAATTTATCTCAATTACAAATATGTTAAATCCCCACAGACGTTATAGGCACTTTAATTAGCTTCTCTCCTAGCCTCTATATAGTCGTACTAATACAATAACGTAGCGTATGGATACTATTAATACAGTAAAAATCCGCTAACAAGACCCTACCATTAAAAGAATCACAGGCTTAATTTAAGAATTTGTTTATATAAGATCATATAAGAATATAAGAACAAATATACTGTAATAAAATGTATCCCAGTCTGATTGGGTAACATGTAGGTTCTTGTTAGTGGGTTTTTACTGTAGCTCAATTTATGCGGACAAACAAACCAAATTTGACTCGCAAATTATTGCAAATGATCTATTTTCTTTTGTTACGGCCGCGAGGATTATGGGTAAATGCGGACAAATATGGATACTGACATCATCTCGGCGGAGTGCTATTGGGAAAATGCCCCCCTTTTAAAATTTCAGCCCCCCCCACCGCTTCCTACGCCTTTCACGACTAGGAATCGAAACTACTGCATGTACAGTATAACCAATACAACTATGAAAACTACAAAAACTATTAATTCGAAAAAAAGAAAAGTCTTAAATGCTGACTTAAAAAACTACAGTGCTTCTAATTTGCTCTGGTAATTTCTCTACGAGTAATGCAAGTAGGATTTTATCTAGTCAGCTATATGTCACTGTCTATCAATGAGACTTGTTCTCGAAGAATTCACTAAAAATCACACTTGTGTTTGCCGAATATTCATAACACTATACTTATGTTACGTAGTGGTGGTATTAAAGTTCCTTTTCCCCGGGATTTTACATATTCGTATCTTTGGGTTCTACCAATAAGAAATGTAATGATATCTTGTCGTGCGAAAATTTCATCTTCATGTCTTTTTCCCTGTTAAAGTTGATTTACTATTCACAGGAAATGACGTCAAAGCAGGGACACGCGAAGTCATTAATTGCACGCTGATTCAACAGTGAAATACAAAGAAAGTTTGGCTCTGAACTTTAAACACACCTGTTTTGACAAAATAGCTCAATTCCCAAACTTTCTTTGTATTTCACTGCTGAATCAATGTGCAATGTTTTTGTGTGTCCCTGTGAATAGTAAATCACTTTAGCAGGGGTAAAAGGCAAGAAGTTGAAATTGCGAACCCAAAGATTACGAATATGTAAAATCCCCAAACCTCGGATAGGCACATTAAAAATATTTCGCCAAACACGCCGGTGATTTTTTATTTATTCTTCACGAACAATGTTATTTCCTGTACTAAGTTAGGATAAACAAATGTGCATGCGTGTCGCAGAGACTTTTGGCCGTGCAGCTTAACGCGATGTGTCGGCTTTGTTTATATAGGAAACAAACAAGATCAACATCGATGGAAGAGAAATTCTTGTTGACCTAGAGTGTGAACGCAAACTAGAAGGATGGAAACCAAGACGAATTGGTACGACACAAAAGCACAATACTTTTATAAAATAAACCGGTGACCAACGTCCGCTTGTTCAAACGGGAAATTATCTTTAGCGAAAACTTTGTGGACGAATTTCGTATGTAGATGAAAGCAAATATCTTTGGAGTTATCTGTTCCTTAATTTCAATGTTTTGACTTTCTGATTCACGAACAGGCTTATACGAAGGTAATCCAAGTAAACAAAACTACTCTTGTACAAACAACAGCACTAATTTTGACCAAAGACAATCCTGTCATACGCCATCATCTATCTCCCATATGCGTGCGGTGAAGCAGGGTAAAGCGAAATTTTTAACTAGCCATCCTCATGTCTTTATAAGTCTGAAACTCGAATTTTATGAATGTCTTCCTTTTTCAATTGAACCACACCATTCTAAAAAGCATTCCGCGGAAACTCGGCTACCCACAGAGTAGTTTCATCAGGTATACCCTGGGTGTGATGTCACCAACTTCCCAGTTAATTAGGCAAAGTATTACAACAAGATAAAAAGAGGTACGCAACGCGTACATGTGTCTGCTGACATTTGAGTTACAGAGAAATGTGAGATAAGTAAGTTCATTGGCTTATGTCAATTCTTTGTGAGTAGGTCCGAGGCTATAAGAACGAGTGCTGAACTAGAAGATAGTTTCGCGCTAAGTTGTCACGATATACTGCAGAATGGGGGCAAATATTTTTAACATATTTGGAAATTATAAGTTTATTCAAATCATAGCAATGTCTGAAATCGTATTTCTTTCACCAAAAATGTCGGTAGGCAGTATTTTGGATATATAGCAAAGCAAAAAGGTGATGAACGCCGAGATTTTTAGTAACGAAATACTGACGTTTCGAGCAGAGCCAATGAAGAGCTCCTTTCGAAACGTCGGTATTTCGCTAAAATCTCGGCATTACAACAAGATGGCGGATGACAGGATTGTCTTTAGTCAAAATTTCTGCTGTTGTTTTGTAGAAGAGTAGTTTTGCTTACTTGAATTACCAAAATTTGAAAATATCTATGTATACGTGATAAATATGATATCATTATGCCATGTTAATATAATTTTGTTGTCATTATTTCAGGGGGAGGCTTTGGAGGTCGCAAGGAATCTGGGCAGCTGCGGTTTGGCGGGATTGACCGACCGTTCAGGAGACCAATGTAAGTACTTATATATGTAAATAAGGCAATAACATGAATTTTGAAAGGAATATTGTTTATTTGTAACACGCGTATAGCAAGACAATGTTCCAAGACAATGATTTGTTCCAAGAAATGTTCCAAGTTATTTCAGGATATAGAAAACATGCATCTCACGCAAGACTTCGTGAGTTTCAAATTCGCGAAATTTTTCTGTTATAAATAATTTAATACGATATATCTCTGTTAGATTTCATAGATTTACAACACAATTATTTACCAACAAAGTTATTAAGAAAAGAAACATTTTGATATCTAACAAGTTCTCTACCAGCAACATGAGCATATCAGCTGTTTCAGGCTTTAGTTGTGCGTGTGCCAACATTCTCTCCGATGGATTAACTGCTGGCTTGGATGGCAAGATATCTTCTAAAGTAGCTGTATAGTTCTCTCGCATTTCTCAATATCTTTAGACAGACTATCACGCGGGAGACGGCTGTTTTTAAGCTCGTTAATGCCCTACGATGATTGTGGTTTTTCAAGGCAACGCATGGAAGTACGGGTGGCGTATGCTGTTAGGGCGCTACCACTCACCGCAAAGTCAAGCCCGGTCGGAAGGGGTTGGTACTTGGATGGGTTACCATCTGGGAATAACCTTGTGTTGATTCGCGAGCTTGGAACTCATGTGAGTAGAGTTATCAGTTGATCTCTCCCGTGCTTTGAGGGTTTTCCTCCGGGGTCTCCGGTTTTCCTCCTTCAGTAAAATCAACATTTAGATCTTGTGCTGTGCTCCGTGGTCAGACATGGGCAGGCCTGAATATAATTTTTTGGAGCTCGCCGGACACGATGTCCGGCCACAGAGTAAATCGGCCGGACAAGACCACTTTTCTGTCGGACACGGTTTGTTAATTTTATCCCCGAATCGTTTTAGCATGACACTAAATAATTTTGCCGTTATGTAATGCAGTGTGATAAATGTTGTACATTAATAGCCTTGTCGCCAATACAGCGAACAACGCTGTTAGATCTCACTTTGAATCGCCATCTTTGTGTGATTAACGATCATAAAGCGGTTACAGGTCATGACTGTGTTGACTGCGCATGGAATTCACACAATGCGTGATACGTGGGAAAAATCATATTGAGCCACATGTCATGTGTACGTGGTCGATAAATATCAAAGTAGCTGGATTGTCATATAAACGCTTAACTTACTGGGAGGCAAAATTTGGTCTATAAGTGGTCGAGTCCGTCGGACAGTTGATGTCCGGCAGCAGCTCCAAGCTGCCGGTCACAAGACGAATTAACGCCGGACAATGTCCGGTGTCCGGCGGTAATATTCAGGCCTGGACATGGGTCGTATATGGTGACAGCTTGCCGCGCCTTTGACAATAACCTTTGACTAGAGTCACAAACATTTGACATATAAGCCTAAGCATTTGTAAAGTCTGTTGTGTCTGTTCATAAGACTTATTATGACTTATTATTAAGATATTAAGATGCTTTTTGTGAAGATGCTGATGTTCGACCGATTTTTCGTTATTTTCCGGTTTTTACATCGATTTTTAGACCGCTCTTTAAATGGATCGCGTCTTTTTCTTTCCGTACAGCCCGAGCCAAGTTGAACGTTTTCAAAGAGATCCTGACCAAAGAGGTCCTGAGCGAGAATGCAAGGACAGCGGGAATTTTCATAAAGATGGTGAAAGAGCAGAACGAGAGCGGCCTCGGGAGAGGGATCGCAGTGGATATGACAGGGATCGAAAGGATAGGGACAACCGCAGAGACACCGACCGGGGGAAGGATAGGGACACTGGTAGAGAGAGAGACCGAGATCGGGATAGTGATCGGGACGTACGGAGACGCGAGAGGTACCCGGAGGACAGTAAGAGACCGAGGGTGGAGTTTGAGGATCGCGAGCGAAGAAGTCATCACAGTTCGAAGGAGTCTAGTAGGTCAAGAGATAGGGAGGATGGTAGGGACAGGGAGGATAGACGAGAACGTGATAGACATTAAGGGAAACCGAGTTAGATTGACAACAATGTTAACGTTATCCTACAGTGTACGTATGAAAGTGTACGTATGAGCGGAAATTTTTTGAAAATCTTCGGAGTCAAAATGCTCGTTTAGAGGCGCATGCTCCTAGAACAATTCGCACATAGGCGCACCCTAATTGGACCCGTGAAAATAAATGAAAGCCAACACCGGGTAAACGCGCCGAGATTTAAGAGAAGACGTGAAATGTAATGGTTAAAGGACATTGGCAACAAAAATTAAGTTTGTCTAACACGAAAGAACTCGTAAAATGATAGAGTAACACCTTTTACAACTTTTCCGTGTTTTTCTTCGTTTTTGAAATATTTCAGTTTGTTTGATTGCACCCGACGTCAGAGACCATCTCATTTACATAGGGTAGAGAATTTTCACACAAAATTAGAATATTAGTTCCATCTTCTAGTTTGTTCCACAAATTTACATGAAAATGTGCGTATAATAACTCCTCATGATAATGAACTCATGATAATAAACTTAGCAATCACTGAGATATAAGACCTTTTTTAATGTATGAAAATTCTCTACCCTGCACCTGACGTCGGAGACCATCTCATTCATCATATATGTAAACAATTACATATCAAACAAACTGAAATGTTTCAAAAACGAAGTAAAATACGGAAAAGTTGTAAAAGTTGTTACTCTATCAAATTACGAGTTCTTTCATATTAGACAAACTAAATTTTTGTTGCCAATGTCCATTAACTTTTTCGTTGAGTCGCTAAAGCCTGGTTTCGCCACGATTATCTTGTCTTTTGTCTGCTGAGATAAATTGCATGGACACTTTATTACATCGACCACTATGACACGGAGAATAAGAAGTTTCTATGGCTCTAAGAAATTTCAAAAATGTATGTTATTCACTTCCTGAGAAGGGATATCGGGGACACGTGAGGATGCGAGGCGGTAAAGTGGGAGTGGTAAATAATTGTGACATTTGCCCAAATATGGGTAAAGTTCAAAACTTCGCAAAGATGCCAGCAAACGTTATATCTTGTCAAAGGATCTTATTACAAAAAGGTGTCTTTGTTAGTTCATTAAGAGCCTGTGGTGCACAACCGCTCAATTTCATTGCTAATTTGAATAATCTGAATAGGCAAGAATTTCGGCTTTTGAAATCGAGATATTTTATCTGTTTCCGAACAATACTTAATACTTTTGTATTTACTGTTTTGACCAATCCGATGCGATCTGGGTGATATTCCTTCCGGTGGTTTGACCAATGACTGCGTCACTTTATGTCCCACTGGCCACGGAACTCACTTGGAATTTCAAAGAGAAAATTTACAGTGTCGTGGCGATCGAATGACAATGTTTGTCAACCATAAAAGCTGAGTCAACACTTGTCTACCGGAATTTTTATCGATACGAGACACCCGTACACGTCCTTACGCGATATTCGGGCTACCAAGGGAAACATATTAACTTATATTGGATCGGGTTTTATGTTGTCAAACTTCGAGGCCAGCAATTAGTCTTGTACAAGTACAATTTGGAAATGAACGAAGTTCGATGTTTCTGAAAAGCCAGTAAAGGTTTTAAGGGGAATAAACATGTCTGGGGGGACGGCTGTCCCTCTGTGGAAACAAGAGTTACTTAAACGCCGCGAGCGAAGCGCGAAGCTGCCTATACAAGATAATTCTGTTCATCACTTCCTCTTCGAATCGTCGAGTCGTTCTTCGGCAATTCCCAATCACCACTCCATTAATCGTAGCGAAGATGAGAGAAAGGTCGATGTTCCTTTCGGTCGCCAACCCGTTTTAGATCGGAAAGCGGGAGGATTTGCCAAAAAAAGTACACCGGTAAGTCGTGGGACAATATCTGAAGATGGTGTTGACGGCTTTGGTGGTGAAGCGCGTCTGCAAAGAGGCAAGAAGGGCTCTGAGACTGAGGGCTCTCGACTCGACCGCCCAAACGATTCATCCACACAGTTCAAGAGAAACATGGTAGCACATAGTTCGGCTAAAGCAAGCAACGGAGAGGCAACTCGACTCGGCGGCAGGAACTCTGGTGACAAATTTAATAGTTTAAACTCAATCACATTAGATGACAACGAAAGAGATATTTTAAAATCGTTCGTGGCCGGCGACCGGGGAGTGGACAGCGAGCATATCCGTCCGAAAGACGTAAAAAGGATGTGGAAAAGGCAGGTGTCGAAAGAGGAATTGTATGTAAAGCAAGCAACCAAAGATGCTCAACCCAAGAGACACGTTAGTGCAGGAAATCATGTTGAGAATTCAGATTTAGTGCAGGTCAAAAAGAAACATGCCACCCCCCTGGATGAAGATCCCAGGGGTAAACATCACCAGGGAAATTCCACTCCAAGCAATGTTCCGAAAGCTTACAAATCTCCTTATGCCAAAAAAGGATGGGTCAGACAGACATCGACAACTACTGAACAATCGTGTGAAAAAACCCACAACGTATGCCCACCACCGCAAAGCAATGACCTCAAGAACATGGAGAAGAAACCTCCTTCAGAGACTAGAAATAAAACCTCCAGAAAAGTGGAAATGGATAAAAAGGTAGAAAACAATCACATTCCTAGCGTAAAATCTCTGCTAGGTCTGTTTGGAGGTGTTGCTAAGATCCGCCGAAAACACAGAGATGACTTATCTTGTGTTAAGAAAACAGAGAAGCAGGTTGATGATGAGGATCCTTTTCGGTCCAAATACAAGTCGTTGGACCACACCAAGTCGAATCTCATCAGATACCATTCTGAACCTAACTTGCATATCCAGCCAAGCAATTCCCAAAATGACCAAAGTTCACAAATATCGAATGCTGGCAGTGAAGTATTGCCAGGTAAACCTGTTGGTGAACCATCGCATAATGTCTCGGTTGGTATCAAAGCGAGAATGTCCCGACTGAGACGAGCTTCACAATCGTCAATTGAAGAATCACAAACTGACGGTGAAAATGTCAAAACTGTTGTCAGCGATAGCCATGATGCAAAGACAGAAGTGAACAAGGATGAATCGCTTCCAAGGAAAGATCGTACAGGAGACCCAAGGCAGTATTCGGTTGCTGATGGGAATTTGTCAAATAGGTTGGAAGAAGGAGAATCGAACAACAGAGGAAATTATGTCAGTCTCGAAGACAAAGGAGATTTACAAATACATGTAAAAAAGATTGGTGATGAGAGGTCGAGTAAGGTTGGAAATTCATCATTACCTGTTTATGTAAATAATATAAAGGATATGAATGAAGTGCCTGATAGGATTAAGAACACAGATCAACTGAGAGAAAGCAATATCAGTCAAAAGGGGACTATTGAGGATGAAGAAAAGAGCAGTGATGTCTCCAAGCCATCAATTGACAAACTCCTGTCTGTATTTGGACCAGAGACTGGTAAAAAGCTAACAGCCAAAGTGAATGACATTAATGAGACTAAATCTGATCATAAATGCCCAAGTAAACAAAACAATTATACTGTTGAGGGGGGCCATTCAGATGCTGGCTTAGGGGATCAACTTATGTCAACTGCAAACTCCAAAGGGATTATGGAAAATCAACAGGAGAATACAAAGGTTATTAAAACTGAGGAAAGCAGCCATGGACGACAGCATGAGTCTGTAAGCAAGGTGGAAAAGAAACCCAGGAAAAGTCTACTTAATGTGGTTGATCCTTCGGACGTCTTGCAGCTGACTAAGGATCCGATTTTGTTGAAAGGAAAACCAGCCTTGGGTGACATTGGTTTAATCAAAGAATCCCCTGCTGGCAGAAAACCAACAATTGAAATAATAAAGAGCCAACCAGATAACAAGGCCAAAATTGCTCAGCTTAATCGAGCTTGGGACTTAAACCATGCTCAACCTTCATTGCAACCTGCCAGTCAAGTACGTCAACACACTATGCCATCAAATATTTCACCACAAACCATTTTTCATGTCCCATCAGAAAGTAGGAATATACCAGTAACATCCATTGATGTGATACCCGTGTCATCAATAGATGAAGTGCCAGTAAGTGATGGTAAATCGGATGATGCAAATACTCATCCATTGAATGTTGACAATGCAACGTTTTATACAGGATCGTCATTGCCTTCGGAATCTTTAAATCATGACATTGAAGCAGAAGAGGAATTCATACCAGTTTCATCCATTGATGGTGATTCCAGCTCCTTGATACCTCCTGAGATTGTGTTTGAGAAGAACCCAGAGGAAGTTAAATCTTGTTTTATCAGTGGTAGGCATGAGGTAAGGAAACAATTCCTTTTACTATTACTTTTTATTTGTCTTCAAATATTATATTTTATTGTACATACTGTATTATGTCTTATAGTACTACTGTATTATGTCTTATAGTACTACTGTATTATGTCTTATAGTACTACTGTATTATGTCTTATAGTACTACTGTATTATGTCTTATAGTACTACTGTATTATGTCTTATAGTACTACTGTATTATGTCTTATAGTACTACTGTATTATGTCTTATAGTACTACTGTATTATGTCTTATAGTACTACTGTATTATGTCTTATAGTACTACTGTATTATGTCTTATAGTACTACTGTATTATGTCTTATAGTACTACTGTATTATGTCTTATAGTACTACTGTATTATGTCTTATAGTACTACTGTATTATGTCTTATAGTACTACTGTATTATGTCTTATAGTACTACTGTATTATGTCTTATAGTACTACTGTATTATGTCTTATAGTACTACTGTATTATGTCTTATAGTACTACTGTATTATGTCTTATAGTACTACTGTATTATGTCTTATAGTACTACTGTATTATGTCTTATAGTACTACTGTATTATGTCTTATAGTACTACTGTATTATATCATATAGTACTACTGTATTATATCATATAGTACTACTATATTATGTCTTATAGTACTACTGTATTATGTCTTATAGTACTACTGTATTATGTCTTATAGTACTACTGTATTATGTCTTATAGTACTACTGTATTATGTCTTATAGTACTACTGTATTATGTCTTATAGTACTACTGTATTATGTCTTATAGTACTACTGTATTATGTCTTATAGTACTACTGTATTATGTCTTATAGTACTACTGTATTATGTCTTATAGTACTACTGTATTATG
This sequence comes from Chrysogorgia sp. JL179-B06, assembly GCA_035772405.1. Taxonomy (NCBI): domain Eukaryota; kingdom Metazoa; phylum Cnidaria; class Anthozoa; order Scleralcyonacea; family Chrysogorgiidae; genus Chrysogorgia; species Chrysogorgia sp. JL179-B06. Next base: position 1,157,015 of record JAYKKM010000242.1, read on the forward strand.
TCTTATAGTACTACTGTATTATGTCTTATAGTACTACTGTATTATGTCTTATAGTACTACTGTATTATGTCTTATAGTACTACTGTATTATGTCTTATAGTACTACTGTATTATGTCTTATAGTACTACTGTATTATGTCTTATAGTACTACTGTATTATGTCTTATAGTACTACTGTATTATGTCTTATAGTACTACTGTATTATGTCTTATAGTACTACTGTATTATGTCTTATAGTACTACTGTATTATGTCTTATAGTACTACTCTATTATGTCTTATAGTACTACTGTATTATGTCTTATAGTACTACTGTATTATGTCTTATAGTACTACTGTATTATGTCTTATAGTACTACTGTATTATGTCTTATAGTACTACTGTATTATGTCTTATAGTACTACTGTATTATGTCTTATAGTACTACTGTATTATGTCTTATAGTACTACTGTATTATGTCTTATAGTACTACTGTATTATGTCTTATAGTACTACTGTATTATGTCATATAGTACTACTGTATTATGTCTTATAGTACTACTGTATTATGTCTTATAGTACTACTGTATTATGTCTTATAGTACTACTGTATTATGTCTTATAGTACTACTGTATTATGTCTTATAGTACTACTGTATTATGTCTTATAGTACTACTGTATTATGTCTTATAGTACTACTATATTATGTCTTATAGTACTACTGTATTATGTCTTATAGTACTACTGTATTATGTCTTATAGTACTACTGTATTATGTCTTATAGTACTACTGTATTATGTCTTATAGTACTACTGTATTATGTCTTATAGTACTACTGTATTATGTCTTATAGTACTACTGTATTATGTCATATAGTACTACTGTATTATGTCTTATAGTACTACTGTATTATGTCTTATAGTACTACTGTATTATGTCTTATAGTACTACTGTATTATGTCATATAGTACTACTGTATTATGTCTTATAGTACTACTGTATTATGTCTTATAGTACTACTGTATTATGTCTTATAGTACTATTGTATTATGTCATAATATAGTACTACTGTATTATGTCTTATAGTACTACTGTATTATGTCTTATAGTACTACTATATTATGTCTTATAGTACTACTGTATTATGTCTTATAGTACTACTGTATTATGTCTTATAGTACTACTGTATTATGTCTTATAGTACTACTGTATTATGTCTTATAGTACTACTGTATTATGTCTTATAGTACTATTGTATTATGTCTTATAGTACCATTGTATTATGTCTTATAGTACTACTGTATTATGTCTTATAGTACTACTGTATTATGTCATATAGTACTACTGTATTATGTCTTATAGTACTACTGTATTATGTCTTATAGTACTACTGTATTATGTCTTATAGTACTACTGTATTATGTCTTATAGTACTACTGTATTATGTCATATAGTACTACTGTATTATGTCTTATAGTACTACTGTATTATGTCTTATAGTACTACTGTATTATGTCTTATAGTACTACTGTATTATGTCTTATAGTACTACTGTATTATGTCTTATAGTACTACTGTATTATGTACTGTATTATGTCTCATAGTACTAGTTGAGAGAGGTTGTTTTAAAAAATGGTAGTCCACATTTAGGACCATAGCAAGTGATGACAATGTGGGGGCAGAATGACATATGCTAAAATTAAGCTGTAATTGTCAAAAAAGGCTGTTCTCCTTGTCTTATTAGGCTGCTATGGCACTGATTTGGATGCAATACACAAAATACAATGCAATTAATAACAATATGTACCCTGATACAGATGTTATCAGCTATGATACACAATACAATATATACCAAATTGGTGACAAATATCTTGAAATGAAACTTTATATACTGTAGTATTGTATATAATATAGACTGTATATATTTTACTTATTTTTTAGAAAAAAGGAAACATCTCGTTCTTCCAACATGTCTTTATTCACGATTACCAATCTGAAAATTCTGCTGCGGCCGACTGGGATTTTGAGAATGGCCACGCTTTTAGTTCCTACACTCCAGCGGCGGTGAGAGAGTATACAGAAATTGATCTGACCGAAAAGCATAGGGCACCTGCAGTTCCATCTGTGGGTGCTTCAACCACCCCTGAAAATCCCCAGAATGACGATGGGCCTGCTGTTATATACAATGAAGAAGATTCAATGGGGTTCACTGAATCCAGTGACAGTACATCTGGTGCTCTGCTGTTTTAAACAGTTGAATAGACCTCTAGTTTTTGATTATTTAACAAGTGGTTTGACCATGAAAGCTGAAACTGATAAATAACTATTTAATAATTAATAAGTTGGTAACAAGTAAGTTGGTATAAGTAACATTAGTCATAATAATTCATTAATAAATAATAATTTAGTATGTACAGTAGAATTTAGGTCCCAATTAGCTAGGCCATTAAATTACACAAATGGTTGTTGAGATGGGTGTTGAAAGAATATCTAGGGTACAGTTATTTGTAGAGGTGGGATGTTATGATATGACCAACACTGTTGTCAGTTAGTCAAGGTATAGTCTGGAAAGCTTGGAAAATGTCAAAGCGACTAAACAATGAGCTACGGTTTATTTTGGAAAGGCCCTCACCATGCACAATTGTTTTGTTTTATGTTTATTAACCCTTTCCCACCCAGTCTGTCCCTTGACGAGTAAAATCGTCTGGCATTAGACATAGTAAAATTACAAAGGGACCAGTTTTAGCTGGTCTGTGAGGGAAATAGTTCATATTTTGTCAGCATGGTTGAATGATTGAACTCAAATGTTACCACTGGATGACCACTTCATTATACTAAAAATACAATGTGGTAACTGTCACCTGATGCACAAATTTTCATAAACATAAACAAAAACCTAGAACAAAGACTTTTGCTCAGTTTCCAGATTATACCTCTTGATTTGACTATGCATCCCAGCCTCGTATTCTTCCATGGCATGCGGTGTAAACAGTTTATAATTTAAGTGCCAATGTACTGCATTCTACTTCCATGTACTTTTCAAGCCCTGGCCATTACTTGACTTGCTTTGTAGATAGTACAGTATTCACTAATATTTATCAATCAAAACATCCCATTGCATATAAATATAGACTTGCATATAGGTGTAAATCATCAGTGGCCCCCCACCAGATATTTCTGTTGAAAAATTATATTGTGTTAGAAATTTGCAAGATAGTTACTTTGACCAGAAGAACCATGGAATCCATACAGAGCATTTTTTTTAAATAATTCTTGAAATGTTGACCCTCACACCATCTGTGACTTATTAGTATATACACTGGCACAATTATTTGTGGCACATTGTTTGAAACTGCCAAAATTGTTGTCCAAAGTACAGTAATTTTCTGGGTGAAATTTTGTATAAGTTCCTGAACTGATTTCTAGTTAAGAATTATTGTGAGCATTAACCCTTTACTCATGTCAGTTTATCTTTGGTGATCATTTTCTTTATTCTCATTACTTCTGTTTGGTTAACCATTGATATTAATTATTAGGAGAAGTTAGGCAATCACTCATGGTTAAAGATTTTATGTTGGAAATTATGGTTGGTGTCAGGAATTGAATTAGGTTTAGAATTTGGGATACTTACATGAAATTTCAGCCATTTTTCTCGTTTCACATTTTGTTAAAATATCAGCAATTGTAACTTTGATAACTTGTGTAGGAATTAAATGAATTTCTTTTACAAAATGAACATGTGGTTTCTTTCAAGATTACTAGTGGTTTCTTTTAAATGTATTAAGTAATTTTTATATGTGTTAATAGTGCCTATATGCAATGAAAAATTCAGTTGTAAAATATATAACACTCTTGTTTGAAAGAATTCTTGAAACTGTAAAGACTAACCATTTACAACTTTTTCATATCTCACTTCACTCTTGAGATATTAAGATTTGTTTAATGATGTAAATGATTATACTTATGACATATCACATACATATATGCATAATGACTTATTGAAAAATTCTGCACATCTTTACCATTATCACATGGAATCGTTTGATGATTTGCATATTTTGATGTCATACATGCACCTGCATTTCAAGTGATTTCATTACATAATCTCAGGGTATATAAGTGTTTTCAATAAGTTATTATGCAGTGTGATGTCATAAGTATTATTTTTTATCGAGTTTATTTGGATCAAATAATTAATTACATTGAAATAAATATAACTGGAATATAATTTATTTAATTTATTTATATTTAATCAAATTTCAAATTTACATCATTATATTGAGTACATTATATAATGAAAATTTGTGGACAGTTTAAAACAGAATTCAAGATTCGATAGCATGAACCGCCGCCAGTAGAATTAACAAACATTATATACAAATTAAATGAAGAATGAATAATAATTATTATAAAGTGTTTGAATCATTTGAAAATTTAACATAAAGCGAAAAGAAACATATTGAGATATATCAACCCTACACAGACTCCTGAAACACTTAAAGAAAAAATAATGTCACTAATTTCTCTACGATAGGCCAACGGAAGTAAATGTAAGCAATCAAGGCATTCATGATAGGACAACTCATTTCATAATAATAATGGAAGTAATGATGATGATGAAGATAATAGTATTAATAATAATAATAAAAAGTAATAATGTTACTAATAAAAAATATTTATATATAAATAAAATTTTGAAAAAAAATTATTAAAAAAATATAAAAATAAATAAATTTTAATATCTCAAGTTGTAAATGGTTAGTCTTTATAGTTTCAAGAGTTCTTTCAAACAAAAGAGTTATTTTACAACTGAATTTTTCATTGCATAGGCAATTTAATTGCAGACAAAAGAATCTGAAACTAGCCAATCACGTTAAAGCGCGCTTTTTAAATTATGTGCTGTAACTGTCACGTGTGGGGGAATCAATATGGCGACTGGTGACTTTGGTTTGCTATTAGACTCATTGATTATTAGACTATTAGTTTCCTCAACGAAGCTTGTTGGCTGTTAGTTAGAGGATTACATCGATACGAACAACTGGAAGTAATACATTTTAGCTGAAGTAAGACATTTAAACTGTATTTCGCCATGGATAATGATGTAACAGGCGAAGAGTAAATATTTGTCGAAATTGACTGAAGTTGAAGACCAGAAATAATGGTTCGCTAACTAGACGTAAGTACAACTGTACAATATTTCGCAAAGCATTTGAATTCTGTATATGTTGCTTGCCCATACGAACCTCACTTCGCTAAAAAAGGAGAGCTTGGAATTCTACACATATTCGATATTTAATAAATAGCTTGATAATTAACAATTAGTCAAGTCTCAATTTCCGAGGTGATGGGGCCTTATCCAGTTATCACACTACTTGACACCACTCGATATATCTATCGATAAGTAGATAGCATAGCTTAGTAAGTTTTTAGTAGTTACAATTGTAAGTGGCCTTGGTAATTGGTTGCACGAGGTCGTACAATTAAACATTAAACGTGAGGGCGGGTTGGACAAGCAAACAGGATATATATATATATATATATATATATATATATATATATATATATATATATATATAGCAAAGTGAAAAGGTGGTAAACTGCCATTTAGTGATATATATTCAAAACACTGTCTAAGCACTCTACTTTTATATATATATATATATATATATATATATATATATATATATATATATATATATATATATATATAATTATATATATATATATATATATCCTGTATATACATATACATATATATACATGTATACTAAAACAGATTTGTAACATGGATGTTACAAAGCTGGTGGATGGTTCAAGAGTGCTCGATACCATTAGAGGTAGAGCGTTTATAAAAGAGTTAGAATGTTTTCGTCACTACTCTGAGTTATATATATATATGATGATGATATGAGATGTTCTCGAGTGAATGAGTCCAAACCGCATAAGTAGAAAATCTGCTTGCCATGGGTTTGAAACCCAACCACGGCAAGCAGATTTTCTGCTAACACGGTTTGGACTCATTCACTCGAGAACATATCATATATATATATATATATGTATATACCACCATATATACAGAACTCGTGACTAGGCTTTCGGCAACGGCTTCCGTAGCTCAGTGGTCAGAGCACTGCACTAGCATCGCAGGGTCGTGGGTTCAATTCCAGCCGGAAGGCCTTGAGGTTGCATTTTTCGCAACTGGTCCCGGTTTGGTCTTAAAATGTATGTATTCCAATATACATGCATATATACATGTATATATATATATATATATATATATATATATATTTATAAATATTTGTATAAATATTTGTATAAGTATATGTATAAGTACAATATGTATAAGTATATAAATATAAATATTTATATACTGTATTTATATTGGCTAATTCTTGACATGTACATGCTAAAAATAAAAGTTACAAGTGAGAAAAGTAAGACAATAACTGTTAAAATTGTTTACATCAAGACAATGGCAAAGAATAAATAAAACATTTGAATGGGGAGTTTGTCCAACTTCGACGCCATACTTGTTTCTCAAGTCACTGAGGTTATTGAAATTCATTGAGACTTGGTAGATTAATATTTGTTTTCCCCAATTTGTCATGGCTTTAGGCAGGTGTAAGTTATTGCTGGTCTTTGTATTGTGGCGTGAATATTGCTGTTTCTGGTTATAGTTCAAAGTCGAAGTCTATAAGATTGTTGATACATTTAAAAATAAAAATAAGTGAGATGAGATATTTCTCTTTCATGGTCGCGTTGCGTACAGTTGCTCGTGGTCCTTGGCAGTGTGCTGTACATCCTCTCCATGCATGACGACTGTGTTATTATGCGGATGAACTGTGCTAATCACAATGCCTGGGTATCCACGGCGACAACATCTCACTATAGCGTACGTCATAGCCGCCACGATGAGCGCGATCACAGCGAGCACAACTAGAGTTGTGAAGAGCGTTGTGTTGCCGCTGCAGTCCTTGTCGGTTTTTTGACATCTGCCATCCACACAGCAGCTGTTACCACAGTCGCCATTACCAGAACATGCTACGTCCACGCAACTGTCTTGACAAACCAGGTCTCCTCCTTTCTTGCCACAGCACTGCTTCTCGCACAACGCATAGGTTAAAATATTGCGGCATTTTTTCGACTCCGCCACCTCCAAGGTGCAGGCGAAAAAAACAAAAACAAGAAAATATAACCGACTCATCCTCGTCGATTTCTGATCTATCTGGATAGAAAGCTTTACGGCTAGTGCGGTAGCCTTGATAAAAGACAAAATGATCGAACGAGAGCTTTTATTGACAAGTGCGTCACTTCCATGTTATGGTCCATCACGCTGAAGCTGTCCAACTCACCGGTGATTACCTTTCAGATGACGCCAACGTTTGGGATAAATAGAGACAGTTTTACGGTTACTGCGGTCGCTCTAATTAAAGACGAACCAAGAGCTGTTATTGACAAGTACGTCACTTCCCTCGTGCTGAAGCTGTCCAACTCACCGGTGATTACCTTTCATGAGATGACGCTAACATTTGGGACAAATAGAGACAGTTTTACGGTTACTGCGGCCGCTCTAATTAAAGACGAACCAAGAGATTGTTCATTGCGCTAAAGTAATCCAATTCACCGATATTTATTGCCTTTCCGATGAAGTCTATACGTTTGGGGTAAAGTGAGAATGTAGGCTACTATAGTACTAAATACAGTCTCTCTGATTAAAGACGAACCGAGAGCTGTTATTGACAAGTACATCTGGGGTTCAGAAACACTCTGAGTTTGCGTTAAAGTTTGAGTAGCAAACCATTTACTATATTGAAATAAACATGCGGCAAGTCACATTTAACGTCACTTGCAGGTCCCTCGCGCGCTGAAGGTATATATCCATGCAACTCTGCACCGGTAATCGCCTTTCAGATGACGCCAATATACGTTTGGGATGAAGAGAGCATGTTTCACGGCTACTACGGTCGTCATGATCAGACACAAGGAAGGTTCTTGTTGATAAGTGGGTCACTTCACTTGTTCTTCCCAGTTATGGTTCCTAGCTCTGAAGCTACTCTCCCGCCTTCAGATGACGTCAACGATTGCAATAAAGTCAAGAGAAAAATCTTTACGGTTACAGGTCTCTTTGATAATAAACCGTCAAACTCTTTGTTTGTCATTTCAGCTCTGAAGCTGGTAAAGATGTTTTAAAGTGCCACTAGCTATCACGATCAAATTTTTACCTATCGATATTTTTGCGTATTTATAAAGCAGAGCTGCTAAATATTACTTGGTCGAAACCGTTTTGCGATTTGACGATGGCAAGTATTATTTTTCTTACTCCGAATCTGGAGTTGTTATGTCCGCCATTAATCGTTCATGTTCTTGACCAGCGTAACGAAGTGACGTCACATTCTCAACGCGAAGACTCCACATCGCTAATTCTTCAAGTAAATCAAGGTCGTTTTTTCAAATTCTTCGTCTGAAAGACTGGACATTTCATCTACTTCCCTCGACCGAAATTCAGGCGTAGCATTGAGAATCTGACGTCACAAACAATATTACCTTTTGAAATTGCGGGCTCACTTGGAACACGTTTTTAGTAATGGTGGCCAGAGCTCAAAATACTTACTTCAAAATACCATTTTTTAGTTTTTTTTACATCTATGATCACTTTCGACCCTGAAATACTATTCTATGCTAAAGAAAATCTAAAAGACGGGGGTGAATTTTCATCGTAGTACCACTTTAAGAGCATTATACATATAGTCTCAACGCTCTTACAACAATACATTCTTAACGTTACTTAAGTTATAAAACTAAGTGTATATCATTATAAAATCAATACCACTACATGTATAACCAGTAAAACTATGATAACTACAAAAGCTATTAATTCGAAAAAAGAAAAGTCTTAAGTGCTGACTTAAAACCACTTAAAGTGCCTATCTCACGTTTGATGATTTTACATGTTCGTAATTCGAATTTGGGTCTTCCTGAGCGAATTCATAATATATATTGTCAGCCGAAGATTTCATATTCATGGCCTTTTTTGCTGTTAAAGTTACTGGATGTGATGTCACAAGAGGCATTTTGTGGCAAGTAACAAAAGAAAACTGGTTTGGAATGCCTCTTGTGGCATCTGATCGATAAGTTCAACAGTCTAGTGATGGACGGACTTATCGAATGAGATGCACGGACTTATCGAATGAGATGCACACTTTAGCAATCTAGCACTAATTCTATCTAATCCGATAGCTTTATTGGTCTTAAGAGCCTTCAATTGCTGCAAGACAAACGTTTCTTTTTTCACTTAGATTTATTTGTTTATTACACACAGCCATCAGCTGATGGTGAGCCTCACACAGAATTGATACAAAAACATGCATCGGATTCAGCTAAGAATATATGAGTTCGAGAACTTCCTAACAATGAACAGCACGCGAAATCTATATGTAAAGTCGCTTTCTAAAGCATTTTATTGCTCGGTATTTTCAATGAAGATGCCTAGCTCTCTTTTATTTACCGATCCGGAAAAATCGTATTGTCTTTGCAGCCTATAGGTTGGGAGATCTATATCGTAGATTACGCACCTCTCAGTAACCAATCAGCGTGTGTTATTTGGCGTAAAGACCGAGAGCTATAGGCATCTTCAGTGAAAATACCGAGCAATAAAATATGCTGGGACATCATCATTGTTTTTCTTTAACTCTTTCCTGTCCGGCCCAGTCAAAAGGGGTCATAGAAGACCCCGAAGTCGTCAATCGAAAAACACGGCACACAGTAACGCAAGATTAAAAATTGAAATTCGGAAAGCGCCAGGGACATCAGATCCACTCACACGCCAATTTCATAAACAACTCTGCGATTGGTGGCATTTTGAATTTTCATGATGCTACGCGGGCGTGCAAGATAGTCTTTTCTAGAAAAATGGAAGATTTTCAACCTGATTTATAATAATTAATGCTAATTTATATTAACATAATGTGTCTTGTATCGGAAAATTCAAAAGCATTGGTAACAGCCGGTTTATTGGGCTTTCAGAAAAGGTATAGGTTTCGCAACAGTTATGGATATTTCCAGAGATATCGATAGAACAAAGAGGCGGAGTTCAATTTTGGATGTTTTTCAGCCGGACAGGAAAGAGCTAAAGGACATTGGCAACAAAAATTAAGTTTGTCTAATATGAAAGAACTCGTAAAATGATAGAGCAACACATTTTCCAACTTTTCGGTATTGTACTTCGTTTTTGAAATATTTCAGTTTGTTTGATATGTAATGAGATGGTCTGTTAATAACTCCTCATGATAATGAACGTTGTAAACTTAGCAATCACTGAGGTATAAGACATTTTTAATGACTGAAAATTCTCTACCTTGCATAACCTGACGTCAGACACCATCTCATTTACGTATCAAACAAACTGAAATATTTCAAAAACGAAGTAAAATACGGAGAAGTTGTAAAAGGTGTTACTCTATCATTTTACGAGTTCTTTCATATTAGACAAACTTAATTTTTGTTGCCAGTGTCCTTTAAAGTTTTCAATCATCCAGCTAAAGGCATGAAAACTAAAAACTGATGTAAAATGAAGCGAACATGGATTACACTATACAGCAATAAAACAATGGCAGGGTGACCGCAACAGCATAGCCAATTACTGCGGACCCAGAATTTAAAAGTATATTTACAAATAATAATAACAAATAATTACTGTTAATTTAATAATAATACACAACAACTGTAGCTCCGAAGGGCCACAACACTCCATTTCTACACCACGCCAATATTAGTTATGGTCAATAACTCATCATCAGAATTGTTAAATGATAGAGATAACCAAAGTCCAGCCCAAGCACAGAAACAGACCATTGCTGCCTCCCGGAGCCAAAACAGAGAAGAAAATTAACCAAAAGCCATATAATAAATATTTTAGTAACCTCGTTTTGTTCGGTCTGTACTGGAAAGTATTTAATTATAGCATATAGTATAATAGTTTATTAAATAAATCACATTATAGCCAATGGCTGAATTACGTAATTTACAATTTATATGAAATGAACTATATAAGAATTATCAGAGTTATTAAACTAAAATTAATCAATTTAAATACAAACAAGACGCCTGTGCAGGCGTTTACTCGGGCTACTGATTTCTGCAATTAGGGCGTTGTGCAGCGCTCGTTTAAAGAAGCGGGAAACTTTTAGAAGCAATGTAGTTACGTTAAGTTGGGCTAGAACTGTGAGAGCTATTATGCAAGCTTCGGGAATCAGGCATCTTCACGCAGGCTAGCCCTCCCCCCGATGCAGAACGCCTGACATTTAATGTAAACACTAACACCACCAGTGCCACGGCAATGTTATTTCTTCTAATATCTGTTCGATTGAAGGTCTTCGTGTGCCAAAACTTATATAAAAATCTACGGCAAGGTATACGAAACATATCTGTTACGAAATTACAACGGTTTGATGGATTAAAATTGATTGATTGGATTAAAAGCATTAAATCATCGGGTAAACGTCGAATAGATCTTGAAGCCACGTACTTTAATCGCTTACACATTTTCTCATACAACATCCGATCTTTACATTTTAAGTAGACGAAACCTATAGCGTTCGATTCGCCAGATTCAAATGATCATTTCGATATAGAATTGATTTAAATCGGACAAAAACACAACGTTTTATAATGATAACTATTACGGAGTTTCACGGGATAAATCGAGGGATAAATGTCAACACAGCATAATAATATTTCCCTGTCCTTCCAAGCTATCCATTCCGTCATCATGATTGATTTCTCATCTGTGTTTCTCTCATCTTGGAGAGAATCTTTGCAATGGTTTGAGGGTTCAAGAACAAGATACTTCCCAGCCACATAACTGACTTCGAACACTTGCAAGCAATCGCTGGTAAATTCGAACCAGTGCGCGTACAAGGATTGAGACGTCTGGGTATACGAGACAGTGCCTCAGTTTCGCAAAGCCTGTTGGGGCCATATCTCGACCAAACAAATAACAAAAAAGACACCGAAACCTAGACTCGGCTACCACAGTAGCCAGGGACGGATTAAGGACCCCAGGGGCCCTGGGGCAAATTTAGATTGTGGGGCCCCAAACATCTGAAAGTTAGCAGGTTGCACCTTGGTCTTTGGGGCTGCGGTGCATGGGAACAGTTATCGCTTATCAGTTACTAATATAAATATTGACTGCTGAGTCTGGGGTTTATTTCAACCAAATAATTTAAGTTAAATCCATAGGTACACTGCATTAGAGTGTTACTTTTACTGATCTATTTAATGATTCTGTAAAATATTTCAAGATTTTTAATTTTTTAAATGATTTTTTGCTTTTGTGCTCTGTTTTTCCCCTTCGTTTCAAATTTGAGCTGGGCCCTCAGAAGCTCGGAGTTGCCCATAGGTTAATCCGCCCCTGATAGTAGCCCGAGTAATTATTAGTAAAAAAATTAAACAATGTACAACTACGATAAATTTAAATTACGACACGAATACATAATAAAACTATTTCTAAAGCATTTAAAGGGACTTTAGCTCTTTTGAGTTGAACGAGAAAATATAATCTTTTAGATGCTTTCTTAAAGTTCTCCTAACCCCAAAAATGATAATGCTATGTTTGAAAGGGCACTTAAAATGATGAAGAATATATGGCGCTAACAGTTCTTCGATATCTATTTTCGTTCTCAAGGTATTCAGTTATATGTGATAAGTTAATGAGGCACAGGATGACGTCATAGCAGGCAAACGTTGTTGCAATTCTAAAATTTGTGTATATCTTCAAAGTTATCCAACGAAATTACTTGACACTTTGCACGTGGATACATACCATTAAACTAAAGAACATGGTTCAAGTTATGTTGTCACCATAGTAACATATTAGCTTCGATAACCTGCCTGCCTGGGTTTCTGCGGAGATAACGTTTTATCACTTTTACCGCAACGATCGTCACCACAACTATAACTATAATCGATGTGGTTGACGGTGGTGTATTAATGTCAGGGACGCAACGGTGGCTGGATTCGCATCTGTAATCCACACAGCATGAGTCGTCATCGCATTGCTCCTTGCTAGAATATTCCTTTTTGTTGGACTCTTTACATCTGCCACGCCAAGAATATTCATTTCTGCACCACGCCAAGAATAGTTATGATCAATAACTCATCATCAGAATTGGTAAAGGATCGAGATAACCAAAGCCCAGCTCAAGTGCAGAAACACACCATTGCTGCCTCCCGGAGCCAAAACAGTGTTAAAACAGAGAACAAAATGAACCAAAAGCCATATAATAAATAGTTTATTAACCTCGTTTGCTTGGTCTGTACTGAAAAGTATTTGCCTTCGGTTTTATCGCACATTAACCTCGCTTCTTCGTCGCTTGGTCTGTACGAAAACCTCAGATAAATACTTTCCTGTATATATACAGACCTCACACTCTGTTAAAAAGTCTTAATATATATATACTACTCGAACTCATGGTATAAATGTAACGTATAGCTACGATTATCAGTTTCTATGTCAGCTCAGTTCTCTCTTATTACATACAAAAAAACGAGTATTGTAAAACGAATACCTGTTTTCATTAAACAATCATACACTGTAGAAGAATTACACACAATAAAAGACTTGTATGTGCGGGAGAATATATATTTGAACCTGTGTCGATATGAGATTTATACATGAGCTAAATCAATCAAGGTTGTCCTCCGACAAAGCTAAAAGGTTGAAGCCAAGCGCTAAAAGTACATTGGGAACGACAAATTTTAATGCCTTTAAAGAACGCCCGTTGAAATACATGGAGACTTGTGGTCATGCACAGGGCCGTCGAGAGCGAGAACGGGCCCCGGGGCATAATTTGCGTGCGGGCCCCCTTCGATATGTTTAGTTACAATAGCGTTATCTTGAAGTGAACAAACCAAACGCAACCATCGCCTTCGCATTATATTTGGTAATTTATTTGCGTCTTATTTTTAATTAATAAATAAATTACGTGTAAGGTGTAGACTACTGACTACACAGCCGCTTTTCCCAAGTTTTTTTAAAATGTTATATAGTTGAATCTAAAAAACTTAAAACGTATCATAAATTCAAAGAAAGTCAACAACCTAGTGATGGAACTGTTTACATGGCTCCCTTGTTTCAGTTGTTTGTCTGTTTGACGCGTGAATGCGGCAATCTTGAAATTTGAACCTTTGAGAAGCTTAAAGAATGAGTATCAACCGTTATGCATTGCGCGCTTGTGTTTATGTTTACATACGGAAATTCTACGCATGTTTCACCTTGGTTTCATTTCACCAAACTTCAAACATAATTATAGTATTTAGCTTTAAAATTTTCACTGTCTGATTCAGACCCAGATTTAACTGTGTTGCGCTATGGCCCAGAAGATAATCTAAACGTTTACGGATCACCAGTTTGCCAACAACCACCGGCACCGCAAGAAGAAACAGTTGTCGGCGCGGCACCTCAAGAAGAAACAGTTCATTGTCGGCTCAGTCGAATCCCAGTCGAGATGTTCATGCGGATCTAAAAAAGCAGCGTGTAAAAACAGGACCCAAGAAGAACAGGCAACCAGCGGAGATGCAATTGCTGGAAGAAATGCTTTTGAACGGCATCAAATCGCTGTTGGCGAAGGCGCGAAACAAGGCAACAGATTACGGTAAATACACGTTTATCTCAAGTGAACATTCAATGGTTTACATTCTACCGTATATTTTATAGTTGTATTTGCTAATTTTCGGATATAAATGATAGACACGTTATCACTTATCATTTCAAGCACCCATTGAGTGCACCTGGATTATATAACCTTTCCATCCTTATAACTTGCTTTTGACTTTGATGATGTCGTTCTTCGTGATTATTTAATAAATATTCAGCAAATTCACTGTGGGTCATGGTGGAAAACCCAAGTCGATCTCTTTTGGTAATCCACATGTCATATACGTGATCTCTTAGCTTAATTTGTTTAATTCCTTCATTCCTTTTAGGCCTACCACGCTTTGGAGGCGACGCGCCAGGTAATACACACATGTTCAGGGGAAATTTTAACGGCGTATAGTCCAACGATGTTGCTAATATGGCAATAATTACATATTCAATTATTCAATTTGCAGAAAAAACTAAAAATTTAATAATTCATATAGACGATGACTTGAATATTTACGGATGACTTCGCATTCCCACTTTGTTAAAGAAAGTCGCCATTTTCGGGTTGCCCTAAAATGGCCTCCAAGCGCGCAATGCATAACGGTTGATACTCATTCTTTAACCCTAATCCAGTGAGTTGTGTTATGATTCAACGTTCAAGTCCAACTAAAAGTTAGCGTATCACTAGGGTGGCGGGGCCCTACGTTTTACCTTGACTTGTCTACTAATTGTCCAGAAGCTGAAAGCAGCAGGCTCTGTATTGACTGTATGTTTTTGCCTGTAGAAATTAAACAGCTACAAAATATGCCCCGTAACTCCGTTAGTTTTGACAAAGTACTATATTATTATTACGAATACTAAGCCTTAACCAGGACCAGAAAGTTTACCAGCAATGATCAACTTACCAACGCGGTTCCGGGGAAATTACCCCGCCATCCCCCCCCCCCCCCCTCGACGCTACTGGTCATGCAATAGCTAAAAGCTTAACAGAAATGATGGAAGTTGATTTGCACTTGGAAAATATAAAACATTAACCGGTTTCTGCGTACTTTGATAATTACCAACAGACTGTTTAATTATGCAGGATTGTTTAGTTTACCGGCTGCTTAAACATGTAGAAAACATTAAGTAATAAGGAGTGATTCCCAAAGGTATGAACAAACATTTTCCCTGTTCTTGTTTGCCGTAGCGAACATAATAATAGTGACATCAATGTATTCATATTTCTCATTAATAATCACGACTGAGTCAACTTCTCTCTTATTACACACAAAAAACGAATAATATATGAACGCAATTGTTTAGTTTCGATATCGCTTAATGAAAAAATACCGTTTAAAAAATCACGTTGTGTACGCTGGTGGGGGCTCGTTTGGTTGAGCATCGGCGGCCATTTCTTCTCTATTCCATGAGATGCCATTTCCCTCTTCGCATTTCAGTTCATGCTCGTGATTTTCACCAATGAGTATAGGCACAACATCTTCGTGCGTGTCCACTGTAGTGTAGTGGTTGAGCGGACGAACAGTAGTGATAACCATGCCTGGGTTTCCGCGGCAAGAACTTTTTAGCACAGCGAGCGTCACTCCCATTACGATGAGCAGACTGACCACTACTACAAATACAACTATCTTCGATTTTGGAGACCGTCCACCCTCTACAGACGGTGTTGCATTGTGGACGCAACGATGGCTGGCTTCGCATCTGTAATCCACACAGCATGAGTCGTCATCGCATTGCTCGTCGCTAGAACATTCCTTTTTGTTGGACTCTTTACATCTGCCATTCGTACAGTAGCTTTTGCCGCAGTCATCGTTGCTAAAACATGGCGTGTTTATACAACTGTCCCGACAATACATGTCTTCATTATTGCCACAGCACTGCTTCTCGCACAACGCATAGGTGAGAAGATAGCGGCATTGTCTCGACTCCGCCACCGCCAAGATACAGACGAAGAAAACCAAAAGGACCATCGATAACCGACCCATCCTCGTCGATCCAACTCTGTCTGGAGAGAAAGCGTTTTGGGTCGCTCTGTAAGCAGACTGCACGTTATGGTCGAACGCTTTCCGATGCTATTGAATTCATAGTTAATTTCCTTTCACATTATGCTTATGTCAAAATACTTCTTAATAATCACAACACGAGACAATCGAAACACTACCAAAATCAAACCATAACTACATGAATAAAGCATTTGCCTATAGGGGTGCGGAGATTTAGAACACCTTCCAATTGACCTAAAATCGCATGGAAATATTATGTATTATTATTATTTATTAAAATAATATTTTACGAGGGAGCCACACCTGAAAATCATCTATTTGATGAGTGTGCCCTCAAAACTTAAAATACATAACATTAATAGAAGTAAGAGAAATAACAACTATAAAAAAAATATTATGTACAGTCAATTGTTAATTACGTGTAATAAAGCGCTTAAAAGTTTTGAAACATGTAATTGTTCTTATTGAAGGATCCAACTTATTCCAGTCTGTCGCACGATGGAAAGAGGTTCTAAAAGTCCCGCAATTAGTGTGACAGGCAGATCGTCTTAAATCGTTAGTATCCCTAGTGTTATAATAATGTACATTATGGCCATATTGAAAGTTAAAATCAAAATCAATAATAAGCAAGCAAATAAGCAGCGGTCATAGGAACGTTTAGTTTCAAGTGATGGCCACCCCAACTGAGCAAGTGCAGAAGATGCAGAAGAGTAATAATCTCTGCCAAGAATCAATTTGGCTGCACGGCTTTGAAGAACTTGAAATGTATCCATTATAGTATGCTATTTTTCTTGTCTCCCAAAACAATGCTAGCATATTCAAAAAGTGGCTTTATCATTGTTTTGTAATAGATGACTCGAGCATGAATAGGTAGATTAATTCTAATACGCTTGAGAACAGCAAGTTTCTTTCGAACCTTGGACTCCACATCAAGGATATGATCATGCCAACTTAAGGAGTTATTTAAAGTAACACCAAGGTACTTGAAATTTTCAACATTGTCAATGACTTCATCATAAATACTTAACTGTACATTTGAGAAATTTTTCAAGCTGCGGGAATTCCCCAGCAGCATAAGTTTCGATTTACTAGTATTGACAGTAAGTTTGTTGTCTGTAAACCAAGATATAATATTTAATATTATGCAGAAATTACGACGTTTAAATCAGATTAAACAGATCGAAACATAGAAAGATACGCATGATTCCTCCATTCTCTCTTTGTTAATGCAAATGCTCTATTTTCTCCGTCATGATTTTAAATTTTCTCTATTGTAAATATAAGTATATATAATTTGTAAATATTTATTGATTTTGGTCGGGTTCTTATGCGCAAGTTTCACGTACTATACGAATTTGAACGAAGGCTGTGTCAGACTGTCATTAGCGACCTTTAGATTGAGTACGAGTACGAGTACGAAGACAAACTTTTCTGCGCAGTGGAGAAACAACAATGGAAAAGAACCATGCGCAATGGTAAACTCGTCTTCGTACTCAATCTAAAGGTCTCTAGTGTGTTTGCAATGACCGACATTTTTGTCCAGGCGCTATATTTTGTGTTTCAGTGGTCGGCTCATTTGGTATAAAATTACTCGTGATATTGCCAGATAATTTCAAAATCGCTTAGTATTTTAGCCGAAGTCATTGTATATCGAAACTTATGAACATATAGATGAACAATATTTAATTTCAGGAAGCTCTCTCACCAAAGGTGATTTTCAGAGAGGTCCTGACAAAATAATTAATACAATTTGATAAAAATAAACAAATATAAAATAATATATAAATAGTTAATACTGTACGGGTAATAAATAGTTAATACTAGTACGGGTATTAATGTTTCCCGTCGCACATATTTGTCATATTATATATTAAACAAACGCATCTCAATTAACTCAAACATGAATTGCACCTTCTCTAAACTTTCGTAGATATAACAGTAGTGAGTTTGGCAAACGCGACGTCAAAGACAACGGCGACGTCTACGACCGAGGTAGAGACTGGTACTAGCATAATTATCATTTTATTGACGTTGTCAAACTCGTTGGCGTCCCGTTGACAATTTTTTGATCAACTGCGGCTACCGGCACCGCGCTCGGTGGTAGACGTCGCCGTTGTCTTTGACGTCGCGTTTGCCAAACTCACTAATGAAATAAATACGATTTCAGACATTGCTAGCCATTGCATTACCTATAAGATTTGAATAAACTTATCATTTCCAAATATGTTTAAAATGTTTGCCCCCATTCCGCAGTATATCGTGACAACTTAGCGCGAAACTATCTTCTAGTTCAGCACCCGTTCTTATAGCCTCGGACATTTAGGACACAAGCCAATGAACTTACTTATCTCACATTTCTCTGTAACTCAAATATCAGCAGACACATGTACGCATTGTTTACCTATTTTTATGTAACCACGGATAAGGAAAATAGATATTTAATTATTCAACTATAACATCCTGCATTGCATGTTGTACCAAACCTCCCGCTGGTGCATATTGCCTCCTGCTGGTATAAATGTATTTTTGGTACCTAAGGCTGTTCGATATTTCAAAGCTTTCTATACAACGAATACTTGCTGTCAATAAACATTCATGATAAACCCCATGCTGGTACACATTTATTCCGCAATGTTCGATATTTCAACTCTTTCGACATTCATTATCGCAAAACGAACACGTGTTGTCAGCAGAAACAGCCATTTTGTCAACAAAAATAGATCTTTAATTATTGACCTAAGACTGTTCGATATTTCAATCGGATATCTATATTATATTCATCATCCTAAAACGAATACTAATTGCAATGTGTCGCTACAATTAAAATTACAGAAATTACAAAATCGAGCAGCCAGAATAATAAGTGGACATAATTATGAAATTCGTTCGACAGATATTTAAAAAAAATTGAATTGGTATCCACTAAATTATTACCGACTTGAGCAGTTGCTGGTGTTAATACAATGATGCGCCTAAAGCTATTATGGAGCTGTATCAAATTTCAGAAAACCAGGTTTACAATCTTCGAAGTAATAGTAATATGCTAATGTTGTCAAAACCCAGGTCAAATGCAATGAAACGCAGCTTTAGTTATGAAGCTGCCAAGATCTGGAATACACTGCCATTATAGAACACTTCCTTTACCATAACTGAGTTTAAAACTAAACTCAGGGAGGTTTTCGAAGATGAAAACTGTAATTTTAACAAATTTTAATAATTTTAACAATGTTGGAATGTAAATAGTCTTTTATTTAGATAATTTTAGTAGTAATTAAGCAAACTGTTTGTAAAAGTCTTTTAATAGTTAGTTCTACACGGCCCTATGAAAATCAACGTTTTATAGTTTATTTTTACTCTTGGATTTTATTGCATTTGTAATTTACTTAAGTTGATAGGCTACCGTGTTTAAATATAGTTCAATAAATAAATAAATACAATAAATACCTGTTGTCAATAAACAATCATGATATTTTATCATTTTAAACACACTATAGTAGACTTGTATGTGCGGGAGAATATATATTTGATCCTGCAGTGTCAGTATGAGATTTATATACCGCTGGAGAAAAATAGAAACCGAACCATTCATTGATTATTATATATGTATATGTGTAAAATAGTTACCAGAGATTTCCGCCCGGTAAATAAACGTAAACTGAATTAAACGTAAAATGAATATTAAAGCCCAGCTCAAAATTCGAATGTGGAGATGGCTCTCGTAACAAACATGGAACCTGACATTTTGTTACGCGTTGGCAACGAAACGTCAGTAAAATTTCTTTAAAATTTCTTTCTTGTTTGTTCCATGTTTGTTACGAGATGGCTCTCCACATTTTTATATGTGTATATGTATATGTGATATAGACATAAAAAATTAGGCTTTCCAAGGCTTTTGAGGCAGCACTTCCCTTGCGATAGTAACCTCTAGTTAGATCACGATTTGAATATTCCTTTTATACAATATGTAACGTCATGGATGAGAATATTAATCACGTATCACTTTCATGTCAGCTTCTCTCTAATTAGTTGATCAGATGCCAGATCATTGCAGTTCATACTCGTGATTTACGACAAATGCAGGCACATTATCTTTGTGCGTGACGGCTGTAGTGTTGTTGTTTCGCGGACGAACTGTGGTGGTCGCCGTGTCTGTGTTCCTGCAGCAACGACATTTCGACAAACAGCTTATTACAAGCACCACGGCGAACAGACAGGCCACTACTATAGCTATAATTATACCTGAATCCAACGTGTCGTCGTCGTCGTCCCCGTCGTCGCAACCGTCACTGCATACGTTATTCACACAGCAGCCGTCAGAACACGTGTCGTGCAAACGGCTAGAACTGCATACCTCTTTCTGGGGTGCTACACAAAAGCCGTCAATACAGGACTTGCCACCTGCACAAGATTGGTCGCATTCCTTTATCACCTTTTCCAGTTTACATCTGCCATTATCACAGTACATGTTACTGCTGCAGTCCGACTTTCTGGAACATTCGTTGTCGTCGGATGTTTGACATTTGCCATCTTCACATTTGCGGCCGAAGCATTCTCTGTCGTTAATGCATGTTGCTTTGGACAGGGATATTCGACATTTGCTAGCACTACAGTAGCTGTTGCCGCTGCAGTGCTCGTTGTTAGAGCATGCTACGTCCACACAACTGGTTTGACAAACTTGGTTTCCAACCTTGCCACAGCACAGCTTGTTACACTCACGATTCTGGCATTTTCTGCACTCGGCCAGCACCAAGATGTAGGCGGCGAAAACCAAAATGACCATCGATAATCGACTCATTCTCGTCGATGCAACTCTATCTATCTGAAGAGAAAACGTTATGGGTCGCTCTGTAAGCAGAGTTGATAGGCGGGTTACTGTCACTGGTATGCTTCCAAGTTATGGTTGAACGCTTTAGAAGCTATTGAATTTATAGTTATTATTGCCTTGCACATGATGCTTACATCAACGTGTTTAGAATAAAGTTAGTGTGATTAACATATTCGGGGGGTAACGTTTCATGACTGACCATATGGTTGGTTGGTCGGCGGGTCGGTCGGTCGGCTGGTTCGTCGGTCGGTCGGCTGGTTCGTCGGTCGGTCGGCTGGTTCGTCGGTCGGTCGGCTGGTTCGTCGGTCCGTTGGTCGGTCGGTCGGTCGGCTGGTCGGTCGGTCGGCTGGTCGGTTGGTCGGTCGGTCGGCTGGTCGGTCGGTCGGCTGGTCGGTCGGTCGGCTGGTCGGTCGGCTGGTCGGTCGGTCGGTCGGCTGGTCGGTCGGTCGGCTGGTCGGTCGGCTGGTCGGTCGGTCGGTCGGCTGGTCGGTCGGCTGGTCGGTCGGCTGGTCGGTCGGCTGGTCGGCTGGTCGGTCGGTCGGTCGGTCGGTCGGTCGGCTGGTCGGTCGGTCGGTTGGTCGGTTGGTTGGTTTGGCTGGTCGGTCGGTTGGCTGGTCGGTCGGTTGGTTGGTTGGTTGATTGATCGTTCGGGGATGGAAATAAGTGCAAAACAACAGCACTAATTTTCACCAAAGACAACCCTGTCATCCGCCATCTTGGATGTAAAACTTTAACCAATTAAAGTTGGTGACGTCACACCCGTGGTAAACCTTTTGCTTTTTGAAATGGTCGTGTGGTAAAGACATTCGCAAAAATCGAGTTTCAGACTTATATAAAGACACGAGGATGGTTAGATAAAAATTTCGCTTTACCCCCGGTTGTGACGTCACACGCATAACGAAAATACATCCAAGAACAATTAATACGCTTTACGAGTATTTTTAATACTCAAACTACTATATTCCGGCTATTTAAGTTACGTACTATTATCTAAAAGTAGCCTCCTCCGCAGGCAACTCTTATTTTACTCCGGCAAAATATTCGAAATTTTCACTATTTTAGACAAGGTTTTGACTGAGATATAATTTGGCCGAGCGAAATTGGTTAGCAAGGTTTTGACTGAGATATAATTTGGCCGAGCGAAATTGGTTAGGGTTGGGGACTCCCTTGCTAACCTCCCAATATCTCCCTTATCCCTTTCTATCCCCATGCCTATAACTCTTTTCGCTCGGACAAACGGGGGTTTTTGCTTAGAAAAATGGGGGAAACTACCGGAGTAAAATAAGAGTTGCCTGCGGAGGAGGCTTATCTAAAAGGTACTTTTTGTTGTTGTCAATGGCCTCACATAATCCATGTCGTAGATTCCGTCATTCTCAGTGACCTCATAACGAACTGTGCCATATAATAAAAATAGGCACGCTCAACGTGCATGCCGCTACTGTTTGATGTAACTAGGATATATACTTGCAAATTGATTGTAATTCATGTTGAAAATACTTACCAAAACAATAATTCACGTTTGTTTGTCTTTGTTGATACATTGATGGCGTCAACTTCGAGGCATAATTTGATATCCATTGATCGAAAATAGTCGTGATTTCCCGTTTAGTTCTTTCCAGTTTTGATTGGCTCCGAAGCATTGTATTGTTGCTTGCATTCTTGTTTGTATGCTTGCATGTATAATTACTTGCATGCTTGCTTGTTTTCTTGTTTTCTTGCTTGCTTGCTTGCTTGCTTGCATGCATGCATGCTTGCCTGCTTGCCTGTTTGTTTGTTTGTTTGTTTGCTTGCTTTCTTGCTTGCTTGCTTGCCTGCCTGCCTGCCTGCCTGTTTGTTTGTTTGTTTGTTTGTTTGTTTGCCTGTTTGCCTGTTTGCCTGCTTGCTTGCTTGCTTGCTTGCCTGCTTGCTTGCTTGCTTGCTTGCTTGCTTGCTTGCTTGCTTGCTTGCTTGCTTGCTTGCTTGCTTGCTTGCTTGCTTGCTTGCTTGCTTGCTTGCTTGCTTTGCCTGCTTGCCTGCTTGCCTGCCTGCTTGCATGCGTGCTTGCGTGCTTGCGTGCGTGCTTGCGTGCGTGCTTGCTTGCTTGCTTGCTTGCTTGCTTGCTTGTTTGCTTGCATGCATGCTTGCTTGCTTGCTTGCCTGCCTGCCTGTTTGTTTGTTTGTTTGCCTGCTTGCCTGCTTGCCTGCTTGCCTGCTTGCCTGCTTGCCTGCTTGCTTGCTTGCTTGCTTGCTTGCTTGCTTGCTTACTTGCATGCTTGCTTAGTTGCTTGCTTGCTTGCTTGCATGCATGCTTACTTGCTTGCTTGCATGCTTGCATGCTTACTTGCTTAGTTGCTTGCGTGCTTGCTTGTTTGCATGCTTGCTTGCTTGCTTGCTTGCTTGCTTGCTTGCATGCTTGCTTGCTTGCTTGCTTACTTACTTACTTCGGCTTGCTTGCTTGCCTGCCTGCCTGCTTATTTACTTACTTACTTATATACTTACTTACTTACCAGCCTCCCGACACGTTATTTACTGCGCCTGCGCAGTAGATAAATACGAATCGATAGTGTGTAGGAGGTATAACGTTTCAAGCGAAAGCCCCTCGTCACGTGATAGGTTGACCTCTAGGCGATCGCAATTTGATTGAGAATTCGCTTCGTGTCTCTGGGTTAGATGCTTTCTTTTATAGTCTCCACCTATTAGCAACCCCTCTGACTTCAATATGTGTTGCTCACGACTGAAAACTCGTCGTTTCTTTTAGACGAAACTATATATATGGTGTTTAAGTGACAAAGAGCTAACGGCAGATATGACACTTTATATGTAAGTACCTCAGATTATAATTGATATTGTTGCTGGCATGCTGCCTCTCACCACGTTAATCTTGGGTTGATGTGCTTTAAGTGATGTCCAGACCTCTGCGATCTATGTGGAGTCGACATGAATCTCGATCTTTGAAAAATTCGGATTTATGTTTGCAAATCCGGGGGGTTACGGAGGGGCACTCACGAAGCGGGCGCGAAACAGGTAGCAGGCTCAACTGCGCATGTTCCACTACATGTGCCCTCGTTCGAGAAACCTTGCCTTCGTTCTGAGCGAACAGAACATTTACGGTCAAAACAATCAGTTTACTCGTTTACGTCATGTTTCTACTTGTTTGTGGGAGTATTCATCAAGGTCATGAATGTTTTAGTGTCGAATCTCGAGGGAAACAGTGTTCCTTTATGAGTTTATCGGCGCTTTTAAACGCACAGAACATTCCTGTTATCGAGTGGAACACGGCAACAAACGACAGCATAGACGATATACGTGGACGATCGTCAAGCTCATATCCTCAGAAAAATGATTCTGAGTCCCGGACAGGAATCGAACCTGTAACCTTCTGATTGCTGGTGAGACGCTCTAACCATTGAGCTAACGAGACAGTCAGATGGAGAGCGAAGGTTACAATGATGTATTGGTTCGATTGATATATTGTACTATTGTATATAACAATGATGTACTCGTTCGATTGACTCAGAATAATTTTTCTGAGGATATGAGCTTGACGTTCGTCCACGTATCGTCTGTCTACTCCGAGCTCTCCCACATTCACTACAACATTGAGACCTACGAGACCTACCAATTCGGCTCTCCGGAAATTTCTCGACCCTCCTTCGAACCGGAACAAATCTGGCTGCGCGTGACTTTCCACACATATATATCTCATATCCTTATCCTCAATCTTTTCATCTTTTAATTGAGATCTAACCAAATATTAACCAAATGTTGTTTTGATAACCAAATATATATAATCAAATATATCTAACCAAATATTGTATATCTATATAAACAAATATACATAACCAATCCTGACCGACGTGTCTCAATATACCTCAGTGGTTAGAGAGCCTATGCGTTGATTCGCGGGTCAAATTGAAAGAGAGAAACTCGGTATAAAAACTTTTATTTGTATATATATATATATGTGCGTGTGTGTTTATGTTTATATTTTTATATGTATATTTATATACGTGTTTTACATGGAAACCTCATTTTGCATAAAAATTAACCATATGAATTGTCTAGTTTCTATATATGAATCTCGCTATTGTTATACAAAAACGAAATATGTCAACGTCTTCTCTCTTATAACAATATGAAACCGATTGTTTATAGTTTAGATATCACTTAATCATGCAAAAATATACCTTTGCGTGTGATATCTCCTACTGTGTACGCTGGTGCGCCGGGCACGCATGGTTGAGCGACATCTGCCATTTCTTATGTGGTCGATGAGATGCCATTTCCCTCTTCGCGTTGCAGTTCATGCTCGTGATTTACGACAGTGAATACAGGCAACACATCTCCGTGCGTGACGATTGTATTGTGATCTGTGGTGGTCACCGTGCCTTGGTTTCTGCTGCGACAATATCTCCAAACGTTCATCGCACACACCACCATGATCACACCAACCAGTACTGTGACTATGATTATAATAGACGTTGTGTTGCTGGCGCAATGTCGGCTGACTTTACATTTGCGACGCACACAACACGAGCCGTCATTGCAGTGCTCGTTGATAGAACACTCCTTTTTGTAGGATTCTAGACATATGCCATCAACACAGTAAGTGTTGCTGCTGCATTGCCTGTTGTTAAAACATTCCCTATTGTCCAGGGGTATTCTACATCTGCCATTTGTACAGTAGCTGTTCCCACAGTGCTTATTTTCAGAACATACCACATTTACACAACTATCTAGACAAACCAGGTCTCCTTCCTTGCCACAGCACTGTTTCTCGCACATCTCGTAGATGAAAAGGTAGCTACATGTTCTCTCTAATCTCGACTCCGCCGCCAAAGTACAGGCAAAGAAAACGAAAAGGACAAACGATAACCAACCCATCGTCGTCGATCAAACTCTATCTGGAGAGTTCGAGAGCGTTTGTGTTGCTCTGTGAGCAGAGTTACCTTGATACGTGAGTTATACTGTCACTGGTATACTTCCAAGTTATGGTCGAACGCTTATCGAAGCTATTGAATTCATAGTTAATTGTCTTTGACATTATGCTTATACGTCAACGTGTAGAATAAAGTTAGTAGCGACTGACGTATTGGGCAGGCGGCAATTTTCATAACTGACCAGCTGGCTTTCATGACTGACTTGATCTGGTTGGTTGGTTGGTTGGTTGGTTGGTTGGTTGGTTGGTTGGTTGGTTGGTTGGTTAAAGGGTTGCACAAGTTGACCAAAACCTCATCATGCAGTATATACAAACAATTACATGTTGTCAATAAACATTCTTGTCATCATCTTTATGTAAGACACCACAACATTGATAACGAAAATATTGATCTTTATTGAACAAACATGTTGGATTGCTGTGCACCAAACCTCCTGCTGGTACACCAAACCTCCTGTTGGTACACCAAACATCCTACTGTACACCAAACCTCCTGTTGGTACACCAAATCTCCTCCTGTACACCAAACATCCTGTTGGTACACCAAACATCCTACTGTACACCAAACCTCCTGTTGGTACACCAAACATCCTACTGTACACCAAACCTCCTGTTGGTACACCAAATCTCCTCCTGTACACCAAACATCCTGTTGGTACACCAAACATCCTGTTGGTACACCAAACATCCTGTTGGTACACCAAACATCCTACTGTACACCAAACCTCCTGTTGGTACACTAAACATCCTACGGTACACCAAACCTCCTGTTGGTACACCCAACCTCCTGTTGGTACACCAAATCTCCTCCTGTTACACCAAACATCCTGCTGGTACACCAAACATCCTACTGTACACCAAACCTCCTGTTGGTACACCAAATCTCCTCCTGTTACACCAAACACCCTGTTGGTACACCAAACATCCTGCTGTACACCAAACCTCCTGCTGGCACACCATACCTCCTGCTGGTACTCCATGCCTCCTCCTGTTACACCAAACACCCTGTTGATACACCAAACCTCCTACTGTACACCAAACCTCCTGCTGGCACACCAAACCTCCTGCTGGTACACCAAACCTCCTGCTGGTACACCAAACCTCCTGCTGGTACTCCATGCCTCCTGCTGGTACACCATGCCTCCTGCTGGTACACCATGCCTCCTGCTGGTACACCAAACATCCTGCTGGTTCCTTACCTCCATGCTTTGTGGAACGAAGTACGGCTGGGGAGCTACGACTGTTACAGGTTCAAATCCTAGGTCGGACCACCACTCTGCAGGGTCTTAAAAATAATTGAGGATAAAGTGCTGCCTTTGAGAATAGTACCAGCAAATTGTAAGACTTTCGGGTCTCATGGAAATCAGCTATTGTTGGGGCTAACGTGTTATCTTAAATAAAGATGTTACCTACACTGCCGTTTTATCCAAGGTTATGTAAATTTTAAAAACTATAATTCTATATCACCTTGTATCCATTTCTAAGGTTATAATTCCATACCTGATATTTTAAAGTGCCTATGAAACGAAAATTAAGTTTGTTTTATTTGAAAGAACTTAATGAAGAATATTAATTTACAGCTCTCTCATATTTCACTTCGTTCTCGAGATATTTAGACTTATGTGATATTCAAATAAGATAACCTATGACGTCAAAGGGTTTGCAATACATTTTAACATATTGGAAAATGGTCTATATCTTTAAGATTATTAAACGAAATCACTTGAAACTTTGCATGTGGATACAAACAACTAAACTGAAGAACATCGTTCTAGTTTTATGGTCGCCATGGTAACAAATTAGTTTTCAGACATCTTGATTTCTAGAATAAAATGATTTGTTTTCTCTTCCATACCAAACAATTGCGGGTTGGTACTGGTTTAGCAGATTTTCACGGACTTAACCAATTCTAAACTGAAGTTTAACTTTGATGCAACACATAGCTATGTCAGAAAACAAAGATTTTTGACAAAGAGACTTAGAGGTCTGGGAACTATATTATTACTATTGATATCTAAATATGTCGAGAACCAAGTGAAATATGAAAGAGCTGTAAATTAATATTCTTCATTATTTTAAATGTTCTTTCAAATAAAACAAACTTAATTTTCGTTTCATAGGCACTTTAAGAATTAAGAGGATTGATATTTTGTGTTCTTCGTATACAGCAGACCTCCTGCTAGTATAAATGTATTCTTGGCACCTTAACATTGTTATCAATAGACCGTTTGACGTTTCCTTATTCTCATGCAAGACAACACACCAGGAATGATGGCCGTAAAGTTGTTTCTTGCGTACGTTGCGGCTTGTCATGCTTTTTTGCCGTTCATAGCATCACAAAAGTGTACACGATGCAAACATGATTATCCGCTCGAATGTGACTACAGCCTGCGTGCGTACGAGTACGACTGCCGAAAAAGACCATGTATTCGCAATAATGACTGTCGCGATGGATGCTGTGGTTTAGATCGTATATGTAAATACTGTCTAACAATTCCAATACAAAAACCAACAAGACCATCGACTTCTGGTATTTGGTATCAGTGTCAAACTGACGAAGACTGCCATTACTGTTTTGGCTGCCATTGTAATGCAGGGAAATGCAAGTATAAATACATTCCACCGCCACCGCGGTTTCCAAACCCATTACCGACAACATTGTGGTCATGGCGTCGAAATCGATATCAAAGTACTTCTTCGCAATCGCACTCAAAAGTGGTGCTTAAAGATAACAACTACGCCGTGGGAATTAGTACGATATTTCTTGTAACTACATGTGTTAGCATCCTGGTTATTTGTCTCAAATATCGACGTTTAAACCAACGCGGTAGTGGTGAAACGCAGAGAGAAACTCCCGCAGCTTCGCCTTCGATTGTCTCCCTGCAAGTAAGTACAGTACAAAATGATCGTGCCGCAGAGTTTGTCGTCGCAAGCCGATATTTGGCTACGGTCAGTCCATCAATAATCTACCGGGAACCACCACCGCCTTACAGTCTTATTTACCCCTCAAGCACACCTCCTCGGTACGAAACTCTACATGTCGTTAACAGCAGTTAGTGGAAAACAGCTAAACGGTGTCATAAGTATATACAGTAAAAACCCGCGTATAAGAACCTATAGATTTTTCCAAGTTAGCCTAAAAAGGTTCTTATAGAAATGCTGTTTACTGCAAAATTAGGTTATTTAGGTTCTTAAACAGGTTCTTATTTTCTTAAGAAAAAAGCGACTTGGTTTTGGTAAGTGTGGTCTATTACATGATTTATCAGTATAGATTATGCATAAATGTTCTTATTAAATCTAAGCCAATACAAACCCTATATGCACTTTAAAGTGCCTATAACCCTTGTGGGATCTTTACATATTTATAGTAACTGGAACATTCTAAGAAGATTTGTAATATATCTTCTCAGGCGAAAATTTCATCTTCATGGACTTTTTTGCAGTTAAAGTTACCGGATATTACATCAAATGAGGCAATGCAAATCAGTTTTCTTTTGTTTCTTGCTTTATTTGATGTCATATCCGGTAACTTTAACTGCAAAAAAGTCCATGATGATGAAATTTTCGCCTGAGAAGATATATTACAAATCTTCTTAGAATGTTCCAGTTACTATAAATATGTAAAGATCCCACAAGGGTTATAGGCACTTTAAAGCTACACTGTATGTAATCTACAGCTTACTGTGTGTAAATTCAATGGAACAAAATAACATATACAACTGCATGTAGACCTATATACACTATTTGTCTGGTTCTGGCTCATTTTCATTACTTTGTAGAGTTTATTTTCTTGGATTTATAATTTTTTAGTTTTGACTCTATTTGATAAAATAAGAACCTGCTTTTTAATTTTAGCCTAAAACAGGTTCTTATGTAAAGGGGGTCTAACTGGGAAATCTTAGCCTAACAGGTTCTTAAAATCTAGGTTCTTATATGCGGGTTTTTACTGTATTATCGTAATTAAAAATATTGCCAAAAGGAAATCATCTCAAAAATAGTCGTGGATAAACATAAGAACTAACGTTTGGGTGAACTACCCACCAAATAAATTAGTTTGATATAAAAGGACTTTTTAGTATAATGTTTAGAAATGTTAATAGTTTTACGGTATCTGCTCTTGTATTTGAGAAATAACGTTTTCATTCTCTGGACGCCGCCATTTTCGAGTTTGTTCGACGGCTCAAGATTGATGTACAGCGGTGGTTTTCTTTTCAATTTTCACACTCAAGTGACGTCAAAATTGAAAAAAATCCCTGCCACTGGACATCGAGTCTGAGCCGTCGAGTAAACTCCAGAATGACGCAGCCGGCATTTTGTTGTAATAACTTTGTCGACAGTCGAAATATTGCAATTTCACAATAATCTCATCTTGTTATTGAGTTTTCTTGTGTTTCCAGGATGTCATTATTTTCAGAATATGCTTTGTTTTATATTTAAGGTTGTTCGTTAGCCTTAATGGCCTTATTTTTTACTAGCATATCTTGTGTTCCTTATTTCACTACCTGTTTGGGGATTTTACATATTCGTAATCTTTGGGTTCTGCCAAGAAGAAATGCAATGATATATTGTCCTGCGAAAATTTCATCTTCATCTATTCACAGGAAATGACGTCAAAGCAGGGACATGCGAAGTCATTAATTGCACGCTGATTCAACAGTGAAATACAAAGAAAGTTTGTCTCTGATCTTTAAACATACCTGTTTAGACAAAATTCGCTCAATTCCCAAACTTTCTTTGTATTTCACTGCTGAATCAATGTGCAATGTTTTTGCGTTTCCCTGCTTTGACGTCATTTCCTGTGAATAGTAAATCAACTTTAGCAGGGAAAAAAGGCATGAAGATGAAATTTTCGAACGACAAGATATATTACATTTCTTCTTGGCCCAAACCTCGGATAGGCAGTTTAATATACTCCTTCATGTTCAACTTGAATAGTTTCCGTCGTGGCTCGGCTTATAGGCATGGAGCTGTACTGTATCGTCTTGTCTGCCCAGTCTGATCACCATCCCTGGGTATCCAGTACGGCGACAGCGTCTCACCAAAGCGTACACCCCAGCCGCGAAGTTAATTGCGACCACAACGAACGCCAGCAGAACTATAACGATCGTCTTCAAGGCATTTGACCTTTTATGACATCCCGGGTCGTGGTAATCTCGACAAGTGCCGTTCACGCAACATGAGCTATCGCTACCTTTGGCATTTCCACAGTGTTCGTTGGTAGAGCATGATGCGTTCACACAACTGTCTTGACAAACCAGGTCATCATCAAGACCACAGCACTGCTTCTTGCACGTCTCACCGCTGGGAAAGGTAATGCAAATAAACGACACGTCCAGCGCCAAAGTGTAGGCGCAGAAAACCAAAAGGACAAAAACTAACCGACTCATACTCGAAGATCCAACTCTATATCTAGAGACTGAGAAAGCTTTACGGCTACTGCGGTCGTACTGACGGAAGACGAACTGAGAGCTGCGTGGGCCTACGCTCTGAAGCTACTCAACACACCGGTAATTGCCATTTGGGTGACGCCTACGCTAGCGTTTGGGATAAAGAAAGAACGTTTTTCGACCACTGCAGTCGCTGTATTAATAATAGACGAACAAAGTTCTTGTTGCTAAGTGGGTCACTTAATACTAACGTATTCAAGTTATGGTTCCTTGCTCTGAAGCTACTCAACGCACCAGTAATTGCTCTTCAGATGACGTTAAGTATCCTCGTGATTGTTCCATGATGATAGATTGTTCCAAACCATTACAGCTGTGTAGCCAATACTCTTTTTTCATAAAGTATATTTCCGGCTTTTGGAGCGAAAAATCGTTACCATCATTGCGGAGATTGTACTTCAAATTATTGCAAATGTTAAACAAACTCTTCGTATACTTTCGGGGAGCTCATCAGTTTCAATTTTATACGTAAATATTATTTAGGCCACCATTACTAAAAACGTGTTCCAAGTGAGCCTGCAATTTCAAAAGATAATATTGTTTGTGACGTCAGATTCTCTAATGCTACGCCTGAATTTCGGTCGAGGTTATTTGTTTTCTTGTTTTTTTCGAGAAGTAGCTGAAATGTCCAGCCTTTCAGACGAAGAATTTGAAAAAACGACCTTGATTTACTTGAAGAATTAGCCACGTGGAGTCTTCGCGTTGAGAATCTGACGTCACTTCGTTGCGCTGGTCAAGAACATGAACGATTAATGGCGGACATAACAACTCCAGATTCGGAGTAAGAAAAATAATACTTGCCATCGTCAAATCGCAAAACGGTTTCGACCAAGTAATATTTAGCAAAGGTAATATTTGGCATTTCACTCGATCAAACTACATGTTGAAAGGATTTATGGTGAAGTAAAATTTCGAGTGTTAGAATACATACATTTTAAGACCAAACCGGGACCAGTTGCGAAAAATGCAACTTCAAGGCCTTCCGGCTGGAATTGAATCCGCGACCCTGCGATGCCAGTGCAGTGCTCTGACCAGTCACGAGTTCTGTATATATGGTGGTGGTAATGCCGGGATAAGATTCTGGGTATATTATAGGTAATATTTGGCATTTCACTCGATCAAACTACATGTTGAAAGGATTTATATTTAGAAGCTCTGCTTTATAAATACGTAAAAATATCGATAGGTAAAAATTTGATCGTAGTGGCACTTTAAGCGACCGCCTGTATTTAGAATTTCTCGTAAGACCTATCAACCAAGCTTCGAGCTTGTTGGGGTATTCCGTTCACCTAAAAGAGTGCTAAATATAATAAACTAAACGTAGCATAAGAGACAGAAGTCGTTCATAAGAGTTACTTGTGTTGTAGTTATGTATCACGAAGAGAGCATAGGTAATCGCGGAAAGGTAATCGCGGTCGGAATCTAGTTTGGCTCTAAGAAAATGCTCGGGTTCCGAGGGCCTATGATTTAAAGTTGTTATCCGAGAAGACCCGAAAGTCTTACCATTTGCTGGTATTATTGCAAAGGCAGCACTTTCTCCTCAATTCTTTTTAAGACCCTGAGTGGTGGTCCGACCCAGGATTTGAACCTGTGTCTCCCAGCTCATAGACATGTGTGGTAACCACTATAGACCACAACAGCTGGTTAACGTCACGTATAAGGTAGTTACCATTTGAAGATAATATTTTTCTCTCTGAACTAGAACGCAAGCATAAGTTACATCAGCTTAGTTAAAATTCTAATTAGGTACATCCAAGCTTCATTATTAGTTGTTCCATATGCACATTAATATTATTGTCAAGACAGTAATTTTTTACTCTATGCCTATGGCGCCAAATATAATTTGACCCATAATGGCTGAAATTGAACAAAATCGTATAACGCCTTTCAAAACATCCTTGTCTCTAGAAAATGTTTTTAAGTTCGACCATGGTTATTGATGAACTGTTCCAAGTGAACCAAAACATAGCACAAACAATTTCGTATCGTAACCATTTCGCTTCTAACACTCCACCAACGGGTCATATCGAACCATTTTTAGAAGATCTAGCCAAGTCAAGATACATGTCGAAACATACTGTAACCTCTATACTATTTGGCAGCGTTTAGACAATTCATCGACTACAAAAATATCCGGACGACGATGATTCAGATCATTCATTTCATCTTCCTGCATGGGAAACACAGTTTCTACATTCCTCTCAGCCATAACGCGAACTCGTCGACAGCACCTCCTGAGAATATCCACGACTAAACTCACAATTCGATTGTGGCGTCTACTGTAAAAGTTTCCAAATGTTCTGATAATAATAATTTAATCACTTCCTATGAACCTTGGCATATCGCAATAGCTACTGCCAAGTTTAAAAATACATAGTAGTTTGTTAGCCTATACTAACACTCAACTTATCATAACAACTTTTTGACCCTATGTTTCCAGATATGGTTGGCCATTATTACATTTGAAATCGAGCACCATCTAAGCAATAGTTTTATCGCATCTTTCTTAATATTCAATCTCCTCAAGTCCATATACACACTTTGTCGGATACAACCTAATGCACCGAAACAAAGTACCACTAGACTCACTGTCCAATTCTGAGAACTTAAATAGTCACATAGCCGCTTGTAATGACGCAGTTTAGAATTATACGCCAGTTCAAAGTACATATCAAAACACACAGTTACTTCAACAATTATAATCTCCCGCGCGATTACATTCACAATGACGAAGACTGGTTTTCGGGCTGGGATTTCTTTCAGATCATCACGAAGCTCAGGCAGGATTGACTCAAACAGCTTGTTAGTAAATAATCGGAGTCTCCGATTATAATAATAATAATAATAATAATAATAATATTTAATAGAGCATTACACAAGTCTCAATGCTTTACATGATATATCTAAAATAAATGAATTACAATCTTGCTAAACTATATCTATAAAAGTTACTTGTTAATAAAATAATTTTCAAAAAGATATGTTTTTAGAGAAGATTTAAAACTAGCAGCTGAATCTGACTTTCTAATAGTTAGTGGTAACGAGTTCCAGAGTTTAGCAGAGACAACTGTAAATGATCTGTCTCCGTAATTGTTTGTTTTCGACTTTGGAACAAATAGTAGATGTTGGTTTGTAGATGGTGTAAGGAGTTCTGTAATGTATTCCGGAGCCTGATTATGAAGAGCTTTTGTATGTGAGTAGAAGAATCTTGAAGTCTATTCTGGCCCTGATAAGTAACCAGTGAAGGCGTTGCAGCACAGGAGTAATATGGTCGTACTTTTTCAGGTAACTCCGAAACGAATCTACCAAATAAAAAACTATAAAAGACCACATCAGCTATATTTTGGCGTCTTTTACACATAAATATAAAAACTGTAGACCGTTCTATATAGCCATATGCGTTACCATCTACATCAACATTTATTATGTCTGCAGAAACTACTTACAGTTATCACGCTAACTTGATTAATAATATTCACATATTACATGCAGGCTTCACAATAGTCTCATCTTGTTATTGACTCTAATCTTAGGTTTTCAGGGTGTCATTATGTTTCGGAAAATGCTTTGGGGTTGAAAAAATAAATTACGTTTTGCATCTAAATTATTAGTAAAAGAGGCAAGATCGATCATGGCATTCAAGGTAGATTATTCCACTCACTAATTGATGTAGAGAAAAAGTTTCTATTATATGAATGTCTATATCGTTGACTGTTCAATAAAATATTTAAAATTATGGGTTCCACGTAATAAACCGATTTCTTTATTAACTTCTGTTATGTTGCATGTGGATAATGTGATAAAAATGTTCTCGGTGACGTTGTATAGGCAGAATCAGTACGGCGTGGAGAAATCCCGCAGGCTCTAATAATGACCAAAACAAAATGCTCTTTATTTTGACAAAATGTTCGTGCATGTCAGAAGAAAATTGTAAAGAGTTTTTGTTGTCTATAAACATCCACATATGATGCACACTTCTTTGAGATCTCAACAATTGTGATGAAGTTATTCCTTGCTTATATTCTCATGGTTATCCAAGCTTTTTCTCCGCTCACAGAGCCAAGAGAGTGCATGGCCTCTACATCGAAACCATGCGAAAAGAAATGCTGTGGCTCTGTTCCTCCGCGGTGTTTAGAAAGCTGCTTGGGAATTCGTTGCTCCAGTGACTTTGACTGTGACGGTGGTTGTTGTGGTGTACATCGACGGTGTGGCGAAAACTGCTCCAATGCCACTCCTGCATCATCACCAACACCATTAACCTCAACGACTTCCGCAATTTGGAAGTGTAAATCTCAGGATGAGTGCAAATGTCAAGGATGTATCTGTAATAAAGGATCATGCAATGACAACACCACATCTCATCCGACAAAGGTTAAAACCTGGCGTCCAAGACATGATCGAACTTCTTCCTCACACTCAAAAGGCCGGCCACCTTCTACAGCCATCTGGCCTGCAGGATGTGTGGTTTTTGTTTTAATTTTATTGTCTATTGCGATCCGTCCAATTTGTGCCACGCGTCCATTGCCTAACAGACTAGATACAACACGAAGTCGTTACCCAGCTCGGACAGATTTTGCCGTCTCAAACCAAAGCTATCTTACAGAAATAATCCTTAGTCCACCAAGAATCATCCGTGACGCACCCCCGTCTTATGAATCCACGGAAACCGTCTGCCAACTCAATACAATACAATATCATGGCGCATCTCGTGCAAATTCTGCAGCCCCAAGCCGTAACTATCCTACCGAAATAATGGTAGCTCCATCAATTATCAGCCGTGAACCACCTCCATCTTATGAACCAACTGAACCTGTCATCTCCCAACTCAATACAACTGCACAAAGTCTCGCACAAAGTGATGCTCGCATAGATTTTGCCGTTTCAAACCTAATTTGCTCTACCGAAATGATGTTTGCGGGACCAGCAATAATTACCCGTGAATTACCACCTCCAGCTTATGAACTTCACCCACACTCTAGCACGCCTTCACCACCTCCATATGAAGTTGTCGTCAACAGTGGTTATATATGCAGTGAACAAAATAAACTCTCTTATATATTAATGTGACTTGCAGCTTGGTTATTTCAATACGCGGTAAATTGTTTGCTACTCAAGCTTTAACGCAAACTCAGAAAATGTTTCTGAGCCCCAGACGGGAATCGAACCCGCAACCTTCATGTAGAATATGTAAAATCGCCAGGCAGGTACTTTAATACCAATGATGCTAAGCCGCGTTTAGCACTGAGGATTATAATATTTGCATATTTAAGATCATCTAACCAAACGTTACTCGTGCATGGAGACAGAACACTTTCAGTTGCCGCTGCAAAACTCTGGAATTCATTACAAAATAAATCTTATATCAAACAGAACAAAGTGAGATGTCAGGAAGAGTTATAAACGCAAATCTTTATCATTTCTATAGTTCTTTCAAGTAAGAGAGTTTAATGTAGTAAATTGTTTGCTAACGCAAACTCAGAAAAATGGCAAACAGAAGGTCGCGGGTTCGAATCCCAGCCGTGTCAAGTAGAGTTTTCTCTACTTGTCCGGTATGGTTCGTCACTCGGAGTATAGCCATTCCCTCATTATTCACCACCCGAGTTCATAATCCATATAAAGTAAGTAAGTTGGCCGGCGGTAGCCGGAGGCGACCCGTAGCCTCCTCTTTCATTCGCTGCTACCCGAAGGTAGGGGTGGGTGTCACTCCTATCCCTGGAATTAACCACTTACCCCAGCCAGAGCTGGTCCCTATTTTATTTAAGGCTCTTGGTGAAAGCCCGACCTAAATTAGCACTGCTGATTGGATTATGGCAACACTAATTTTCAGTCTTCCGGGACCGATATATGAACAAGGTGGTAACCCATCCAGTTAGTGTACCAGAGGTACAGTGCAGCTTAACTTTGGAAAGTCAAGCAGCGGTCACTGACCACTATATATTATACCGTATATATATATACTGACCACTATATTATACCGTATATATATATATATATATTAAGGTGTGGCTTACCCACCAACGACGATTTCCAGCAGAAGGATCCAGAATTGGATTCCCAGTTACCTCCAGAATATGGAATGTAGATACAGAAAGAGAGGCAAACAACTTCTTTACTGGTCCTTTATATATATATATATATATATATAAATATTAAATGTGAATTGCAGCTTGGTTATTTCAATATAGTAAATTGTATCAGAAGGTAAAACGGGTTCGATTCCCTTCTGGGGCTCAGAAACATTTTTCTGCGTTTGTGAGCTTGAGTAGCAAACAATTTACTATATTGAAATAACCAAGCTGCAAGTGACATTTAATATATATATATAATAAAAGATATACAGATATATCGAGACTGCTGATTTAGTAGTACGTATGTCGCACGTACGAACTAGTACACAACGTAGCCTTGGTTCTGCCATCTGAGTTCTGGTAGCTCAATGGTTGGAGCGTCTAACCGGAGATCATGAAGGACCAAGAAGAAATGTAATATATCTTGTCGTTCGAAAATTTCATATTCGTGCCTTTTCCCCCTGTTAAAGTTCATTTACTATTCACAGGAAATGACGTCAAAGCAGGGACACGCGAAGTCATTGCACACTAATTCAACATTGAAATACAAAGAAAGTTTAGCTCTGAACTTTAAACACACATGTTTAGACAACATTCTCTCAATTCCCAAACTTTCTTTGTATTTCACTGCTGAATCAATGTGCAATGTCTTTTGACGTCATTTCCTGTGAATAGTAAATCGACTCTTGATACGCTTGATACGCATGCACATTTCACATTATATCCATCTATCTCATATATATATATATATATATATATAATAACAAAAAAATTTAGTTCAATCTACAAACACGTGTTTCGCTGCTCATCAGTGTAGCTTGGAACAATCTGGATGAGTCTGACTGGATACTTGGCTTCAGTACCGGAGGTGCGTGGCTTCAGTGATAAATTATGCGAACACATATTTTTAATTACTTCCGGTCGAATTCGTAGAAAACGTGGAAATTGGACAAGCGATCGGAAAGATACTCTTGTAATGAAAATGAAGAATACTCTTGTAATGAAAATGAAGATATGAACCCGCTTTGCATAACACCATGACTTGTCGTAAAAACACATCAGAGTGAGACTGTGAGAGATGGATCTGAAACATTGAACTGATTTCCTGACTCTATCATAGCACATGTTAAAGAGACCATCATGCTCTCGGATACAAAAGTATTCCTGCTGCTGTGATTGGTCGATGTTTCAAAGCTCGCCACTTTTATTATTATAAAGGAGTCGCTTAAAAGGAGTCTCTTGGTGTTCTTTGCTGCCCAATAGACTAAGTTTAACTGTCGAGTTTCGCCCACACATCATTGGAGTACATAACGAGGGGGGGGGGGGGTATTGTTATACACATAGAATGTAAATTTGATTGTGTAGCTTTGACGACTTGGGAACCAATAAATATTGTTCTAAATCCAAGTTGGATCCCGTGCAAACCTCGTTAATATAGTATTCCTTGGCAACTCTTCTGTCATCAATCTCCAAGCTAGTTCTTCTTGGCAACTCTTCGTTCGCCAATCTCCAAGCTAGTTCTTCTCGACAACTCTTCTGTCATCAATCTCCAAGCTAGTTCTTCTTGGCAACTCTTCTGTCATCCATCTCCAAGCTAGTTCTTCTTGGCAACTCTTCTGTCATCAGTCTCCAAGCTAGTTGTTCTTGGCAACCCTTCTGTCATCAATCTCCAAGCTAGTTGTTCTTGGCAACTCTTCTGTCATCAATCTCCAAGCTAGTTCTTCTTGGCAACTCTTCTGTCATCAATCTCCAAGCTAGTTCTTCTTGGCAACTCTTCTGTCATCAATCTCCAAGCCCTAGTACTTCTTGGCAACTCTTCTGTCATCAATTTCCAAGCTAGTACTTCTTGGCAACTCTCTTGTCACCAATCTCCAAGCTAGTTCTTCTTGGTAACTCTTCTGTCCTCAATCTACAAGCTAGTTCTTCTTCGCAACTCTTCTGTCATCAACCTCAGCTATAGTTATCTGAAGGTTGGAAGCACGCGAGCAACATGTTGCATATCTCCACAATCAAAGTCCGAAAAGTAAACTTGATGTCGTCTTTGTTCTACACAAACGTCACTGAGGGTGTTTCAGCATGTTCTGAAGACAACAGTGCTAGAACGTCAACATATAAGTAAGGTCAGTTTGTAAAGTTGAACGTTGATTCACTGATTAAGGATTTTCTGAATCGTTCATACTTGTATGAACTAGAAAAATGTATATTATACTTCATTTCTACATTTAACGAGAAAATTCAAACTTGCTATTAACACCGTCATCGCTTTTTTTAGTCCATCGAAATTTCAAATTCTTCATTAAATTTTATTCAACTAACTTCCTCATCGGCTGTATATTTATATAATGATGTATTCCACCTACGTGGTCGATATATTAAGACTCCGAACATTCAATTATCATATAAAGAACTTTTGTTTTCGATAAAAGTTGTCATAAAGGTCGTCATTTATGTACGACATCAAAACGACGATGGTGATGAAGCTGTTTCTTGTCTATATTCTGTTTAGCCATGCTTTTTATCCGCTCACAGAGTCAAGAGAGTGTGTATTTGTGTCTACTTTAGAGACGTGCGAAAAGAAGTGCTGTGGTGATCGTTGGCCAAGACTCCGCTGTTTAGAAAGCTGTGTGGGGACCCCTTGCTCAGGTGATCGTGAATGTGATGGTGGATGCTGTAGTACGGAGAAACGACAATGTGAAATCTGCGCCACAACTCGTACAATACCAACACAGGCAGCGAGATCACCAACGTTGTTAAGATCAACAATGTCATCGTCACCGAAATATATGACGACGCCACGAAGATCAACAACTGCGTGGAACTTCGGGTTATTACGAGGACCGTGTCGCAATAACGGCGACTGCAAATGCTTTCGATGTTTTTGTTTGAAAGGAGTATGTAATATCTTTCGAACATCTCCTCTACCGAATACAACGTCACCGTCTTCCTCCTCAGACTCATCAGGAGTAGGATGGATCGTTCTATATGTTGGAATTCCTTTCCTTTTGTCACTTGTGTTTATTATTAGCCAAATGGTTAATTGCTACAAGCGTCGACGTTCAAGGCAACGTGCCGCTTGCGAAACGGAGAGATCAAATACAACACCAAATCATGGCGCATCTCGTGCAAATTCTGTCGTCCCAAGCCGTAACTATCCTACCGAAATGATAGTAGGTCCATCAATTATCAGCCGTGAACCACTTCCGTCTTATGAATCGACGGCACCTGTCTCCCAACTCAATACAACACAAAATCATGCCGCATCTCGTGCAAATTCTGCCGCCAGGCCCGCAAGCCGTAACTATCCTACCGAAATGCCTCCGTCTTATGAATCAACTGAACATGCCTCCCAACTAAATGCAACCCAAAATCATCCACCTGCAGCCATGACCAGCCGTGATCATCCACCTCCGCCTTATCAACTTCACCCAGATCCAAGCATACCTTCGGCACCTCCATATGAAGCCGTTACGACCGCTGTTGTATGAAAGTATATATATATATAAGAATATTAAAAACTACAGTAAAAACCCGCGTATAATTAGAACCTAGATTTTAAGAACCTCTTAGGCTAAGATTTGCCATATAGACCCCCTTTACATGCAAGAACCTGTTTTAGGCTAAAATTTTAAAGCAGGTTCTTATTTTATCAAATAGAGTCAAAACTAAAAATTTATAAATCAAAGAAAATAAACTCTACAAAGTAATGAAAATGAGCCAGAACCAGACAAATAGTGTATATATGTCTACAGTTGTATACGTTATTTTGTTCCATTGAATTTACACACAGTAAGCTGTAAATTACATACAGTGTAGCTTTAAAGTGCATATATTTGCTTAGATTGCAGTCATTTGGAGAACATTTATGCATAATTTATATAAATAATAGACCACACTTACCAAAACCAAGTCGCTTTTCTCTTAAGAAAATAAGAACCAGTTTAAGAACCTAAATAGCCTAATTTTGCAGTAAACACCATTTATATAAGAACCTTTTTAGGCTAACTTGGAAAAATCTAGGTTCTTATATACGCGGGTTTTTACTGTATATATATTAAGTATTTATACAAGTTTAAAATATATGAAGCAATTAAAATATTGATTAAATGATAACATATCTCAATGGAAATGTCCTATCAATTTAGTTAGGAAGATATGGCTAGTTGAAGTTGAAAATATGACGTCGTTGAGTACTTCTTTATCGGCAGTGGAGTTGTTTTGATGGCGATAACATAGTGATAGCTGTTGTGGGTGTTCTTTGGACGAAAATTAGTCAAAATAAACTATTTAGTTCCTTATGCAGGAAAGTAGAGGAGCTTCTTAGACATAATACGAGATAGAATCACTCAGTAACGTCATATTAACAGTGGTTATATATGCAGTGAACAAAATAAACTCTCTTATATATTAATGTGACTTGCAGCTTGGTTTTCGAACCCGCAACCTTCATGATCTCCGGTTAGACGCTCTAACCATTGAGCTACAGAACTCAGATGGCAGAACGAAGGCTATGTTGCGTACTAGTTCTACGTGCGACATATATACGTACTGCTAAATCAGCAATCTCGATATATCTGTTCCCCCCTTGTGCCCACTAATCACTTTTTGCCCCCCCCCCCAGGAATAGTCCCTTTTTCTTAAATTTAATCAACCAATAAGCAAGGAATAAAAATTAAACAAATGGAAAGTAAGTTTTAGCCCTTAATTAACAACTTATAGACTTACTGAAATTATTATATTGACCTACGTGGCGCGCGTCCCCCATTTAAAATCCCGCAAACAAGTGTTTTCTGTTTTTTTACCATAATATGATAAACGCAATATTATATGACCGATTATAAGCACAATGTTTTGGTAGCTTATGAAGATGCCTAAAGGCTAAAGTGTTTATATTGGTTCCGTACTACTTCTGAGTTTATATATTAAAGTGTTTCATAATCTTGTTACCCCTTTGTAATCGTGCATTTTTAGCAATGGCGTGGTGCCTTAATTTCGCAAAAACTCTTATCAGAAATCGCTGTAAAAGCACTTCTGGGCTTTGCAAAATTAAAAATGTTCCTGAGGGGGCATGCCCCCAGATCCTCCTACTTGATTACCGTTACCCCTTTCGAACAACCCTGGATCCGCCACTGATCATGAACTGTAGAACAAATATTTTTAAACAAAATGGCAGACAAATATATATATATATATATATATATATATAAACGAAAAAGCCTACCTCAGAAACAGTAAACATATATTTTGGCTACGAAGGTCCCTTTTAGGAAAATGCCCCCCACGGGAAAATCCTTAAAAAAGGCCCTGTAACCTTCTGATACAAATAACCAAGCTGCAATTCACATTTAA
This sequence comes from Chrysogorgia sp. JL179-B06, assembly GCA_035772405.1. Lineage (NCBI taxonomy): Eukaryota > Metazoa > Cnidaria > Anthozoa > Scleralcyonacea > Chrysogorgiidae > Chrysogorgia > Chrysogorgia sp. JL179-B06. The sequence goes on from JAYKKM010000242.1 coordinate 1,200,243, forward strand.
TATACATGATAGTATATATGATTAAAGATATACAGACATATTGAGACTGCTGGTTTAGCAGTACATATTGTCGCACGTAGAACTAGTACACAACGAACCTTCGCTCTAGGGTTTAACTCATGGAGATATCAGAAAGTTGCGGGTTCGATTCCTGTCTGGGAAACATTTTTCTGTGTTTGCGTTAAAGCTTGCAATAGCAAACAATTTTCTACATTAAACTCTCTTACTTGACAGAACTATAGAAATTATAAAGATTTACGTTTTATATAACTCTTCCACATCTTGATATTTGATTTATTTTGTAATGAATTCCAGAGTTTTGCACGGCAACTCATGAAAATGTTCTGTCTCCATGCACGAGTAACGTTTGGTTAGATGATCTTAAATATGCAAATATTAAATATGAAATCCTCAGTGCTAAACGCGGCTTAGCATCATTGGTATTAAAGTACCTGCGTGGCGATTTTACATATTCTACCAAGAAGAAATGTAATATATCTTGTCGTTCGAAAATTTCATATTCGTGCCTTTTACCCCTGCTAAAGTTGATTTACTATTCACAGGAAATGACGTCAAAGCAGGGACACGCGAAGTCATTGCACACTAATTCAACAGTGAAATACAAAGAAAGTTTGGCTCTGAACTTTAAACACACCTGTTTAGACAACATTCTCTCAATTCCCAAACTTTCTTTCTATTTCACTACTGAATCAATGTGCAAGGTCTTTGCGTGTCTCTGCTTTGACATCATTTCCTGTGAATAGTAAATCAACTCTGAAATTTTCGGAGGTGAAGGCTTGATATGCATGCTCATTTCACATTATATCCATCTATATATATATATATATATATATATAACAAAAATATATAGTTCAATCTACAGACACGTGTTTCGCTGTACAACAGCTCATCAGTATAGCTTGGAACAATCTGGATGAGTCTGACTGGATACTTATACACTTGCGATCGTCATTGACAACCGCTTGCCTCCCACTGCGGAGGTGCGTGGCTTCAGTGATAAATTATGCGAACTCATATTTTTAATAACTTCCGGCCGAATTCGTAGAAAACGTGGAAATTGGACAATAAGCGATCGGAAAGATACTGTTGCAATGAAAATGAAGATATGAACCGCTTTGCATAACACCATGACTTGTTGTAGAAACACATCAGAGTGAGACTGTGAGAGATGGATCTGAAACATTGAACTGATTTCCTGACTCTATCATAGCACATGTTAAAGAGACCATCATGCTCTCGGATACAAAAGTATTCATGCTGCTGTGATTGGTCGATGTTTCAAAGCTCGCCACTTTTATTATTATAAAGGAGTCGCTTAAAAGGAGTCTATTGGTGTTCTTTGCTGCCCAATAGACTAAGTTTAACTGTCGAGTTTCGCCCACACATCATTGGAGTACATAACGAGGGGGCGGGGGGTATTGTTATAAACATATAATGTAAATTTGATTGTGTAGCTTTGACGACTTGGGAACCAATAAATATTGTTCTAAATCCAAGTTGAATCCCGTGCAAACCTCGTTAATATAGTATTCCTTCGCAACTCTTCTGTCATCCATTTCCAAGCTAGTACTTCTTGGCAACTCTTCTGTCATCAGTCTCCAAGCTAGTTGTTCTTGGCAACCCTTCTGTCATCAATCTCCAAGCTAGTTGTTCTTGGCAACTCTTCTGTCATCAATCTCCAAGCTAGTTCTTCTTGGCAACTCTTCTGTCATCAGTCTGTCAGAGCGCTGCACTAGCAATCGCAGGGTCCAAGCTAGTTGTTCTTGGCAACCCTTCTGTCATCAATCTCCAAGCTAGTTGTTCTTGGCAACTCTTCTGTCATCGATCTCCAAGCTAGTTCTTCTTGGCAACTCTTCTGTCATCAATCTCCAAGCTAGTTCTTCTTGGCAACTCTTCTGTCATCAATCTCCAAGCTAGTTCTTCTTGGCAACTCTTCTGTCATCAATCTCCAAGCTAGTTCTTCTTGGCAACTCTTCTGTCATCAATCTCCAAGCCCTAGTACTTCTTGGCAACTCTTCTGTCATCAATTTCCAAGCTAGTACTTCTTGGCAACTCTCTTGTCACCAATCTCCAAGCTAGTTCTTCTTGGTAACTCTTCTGTCCTCAATCTACAAGCTAGTTCTTCTTGGCAACTCTTCTGTCATCAACCTCAGCTATAGTTATCTGAAGGTTGGAAGCACGCGAGCAACATGTTGCATATCTCCACAATCAAAGTCCGAAAAGTAAACTTGATGTCGTCTTTGTTCTACACAAACGTCACTGAGGGTGTTTCAGCATGTTCTGAAGACAACAGTGCTAGAACGTCAACATATAAGTAAGGTCAGTTAGTAAAGTTGAACGTTGATTCACTGATTAAGGATTTTCTGAATCGTTTATACTTGTATGAACTAGAAAAATGTATATTATACTTCATTTCTACATTTAACGAGAAAATTCAAACTTGCTATTAACACCGTCATCGCTTTTTTTAGTCCATCGAAATTTCAAAATCTCCATTAAATATTATTCAACTAACTTCCTCATCGGCTGTATATTTATATAATGATGTATTCCACCTACGTGGTCGATATATTAAGGTTCCGAACATTCAATTATCATATAAAGAACTTTTGTTATCGATAAAAGTTGTCATAAAGGTCGTCATTTATGTACGACATCACAACGACGATGGTGATGAAGCTGTTTCTTGTCTATATTCTGTTTAGCCATGCTTTTTATCCGCTCACAGAGTCAAGAGAGTGTGTATTTGTGTCTACTTTAGAGACGTGCGAAAAGAAGTGCTGTGGTGATCGTTGGCCAAGACTCCGCTGTTTAGAAAGCTGTGTGGGTACCCCTTGCTCAGGTGATCGTGAATGTGATGGTGGATGCTGTAGTACGGAGAAACGACAATGTGAAATCTGCGCCACAACTCGTACAATACCAACACAGGCAGCGAGATCACCAACGTTGTTAAGATCAACAATGTCATCGTCGTCGAAATATATGACGACGCCACGAAGATCAACAACTGCGTGGAACTTCGGGTTATTACGAGGACCGTGTCGCAATAACGGCGACTGCAAATGCTTTCGATGTTTTTGTTTGAAAGGAGTATGTAATAGCGTCTTTCGAACATCTCCTCTACCGAATACAACGTCACCGTCTTCCTCCTCAGACTCATCAGGAGTAGGATGGATCGTTCTATATGTTGGACTTGTGTTTATTATTAGCCAAATGGTTAATTGCTACAAGCGTCGACGTTCAAGGCAACGTGCAGCTTGCGAAACGGAGAGATCAAATACAACACCAAATCATGGCGCATCTCGTGCAAATTCTGTCGTCCCAAGCCGTAACTATCCTACCGAAATGATAGTAGGTCCATCAATTATCAGCCGTGAACCACTTCCGTCTTATGAATCGACGGCACCTGTCTCCCAACTCAATACAACACAAAATCATGCCGCATCTCGTGCAAATTCTGCCGCCAGGCCCGCAAGCCGTAACTATCCTACCGAAATGCCTCCGTCTTATGAATCAACTGAACATGCCTCCCAACTAAATGCAACCCAAAATCATCCACCTGCAGCCATGACCAGCCGTGATCATCCACCTCCGCCTTATCAACTTCACCCAGATCCAAGCATACCTTCGGCACCTCCATATGAAGCCGTTACGACCGCTGTTGTATGAAAGTATATATATATAAGAATATTAAAAACTACAGTAAAAACCCGCGTATAATTAGAACCTAGATTTTAAGAACCTCTTAGGCTAAGATTTGCCATTTAGACCCCCTTTACATGCAAGAACCTGTTTTAGGCTAAAATTTGAAAGCAGGTTCTTATTTTATCAAATAGAGTCAAAACTAAAAATTTATAAATCAAAGAAAATAAACTCTACAAAGTAATGAAAATGAGCCAGAACCAGACAAATAGTGTATATATGTCTACAGTTGTATACGTTGTTTTGTTCCATTGAATTTACACACAGTAAGCTGTAGATTACATACAGTGTAGCTTTAAAGTGCATATAGGGTTTGTATTTGCTTAGATTGCAGTCATTTGGAGAAAATTTATGCATAATTTATATAAATAATAGACCACACTTACCAAAACCAAGTCGCTTTTCTCTTAAGAAAATAAGAACCTGTTCAAGAACCTAAATAGCCTAATTTTGCAGTAAACTGCACCATTTATATAAGAACCTTTTTAGGCTAACTTGGAAAAATCTAGGTTCTTATACGCGGGTTTTTACTGTATACATATTAAGTAGTTATACAAGTTAAAAAAAATATATGAAGCAATTAAAATATTGATTAAATGATAACATATCTCAATTCAAATGTCCTATCAATTTAGAAATGTCCTATCAATTTAGTTAGGAAGATATGGCTAGTTGAAGTTGAAAATATGACGTCGTTGAGTCATTCTTTATCGGCAGTGGAGTTGTTTTGATGGCGATAACATAGTGATAGCTGTTGTGGGTGTTCTTTGGACGAAAATTAGTCAAAATAAACTATTTAGTTCCTCATGCAGGAAAGTAGAGGAGCTTCTTAGACACAATACGAGATAGAATCACTCAGTAACGTCATATTTGAGAAACAAAGTTGGCGTCGAAATTGGCCAAACGCTAGTTGAATTTGAAAATATGACGACATTGAGTGATTCATTTATCGGCAGTGCAGGAGTTGTTTTGATGGCGATAACATAGTGATAGCTGTTGTGGGCGTTCTTTGGACGAAAATTAGTCGAAATAAACTATTTAGTTCCTCATGCGGGAAAGACTGAAAGTAGAAGAGCTTCTTAGACATAATACGAGATAGAATCACTCAGGAAGAGCATGTATGAATGATGAGATTCCGTGTTTAAATAAATGTTTTGATTGATTGATATTTGAGAAACAAAGATGGTGTCGAAATTGGCCAAACGCTTGTTGAAAATATGACGACATTTTTTGAGTACTTCTTTATCGGCAGTGCAGGAGTTGTTTTGATGGCGATAACATAGTGATAGCTGTTATGGTGTTCTTTGGACAAAAATTAGTCATAATAAACTATTTAGTTCCTCATGCAGGAAAGTAGAGGAGCTTCTTAGACAATATTTGAGAAACAAAGATGGCGTCGAAATTGGCCAAACTCTGCAACTTAAACTTGCCATATCCGTTCTAAACTAAACATTGATTTGAATGTTGAAACTTCAAAAATAAACCAAAGTCAGTAAGATCTTTCATATGAACAGAACTCCACTTGTATTTTGATGGTTATCAGGCTATCGACTTATGCAAAGTCGATAGCCTGATAAGGTAATTGTTAGTTTTTCCCAGGTTTTTCCCCAAACCTTTCCTGAACCTAATGTTGAAATAACAGCTGATTTTAATTTCGAATTTTACTACCGATAGTCTATGTGACGTCATTAAGTCATTTCGGGAGCCATTGCAAATTATCTTCCCAACACGATATTATATTGGTTTTTACGAAATTTCGGAACATGTACGAATAATGGCGGCCAAATAATCTTGTATAGTTGACTCCACTGATCTCAAAAATAGGACTGGATTGAGCTTTTTATTGTTTCTGATGAGCTGATTTTGAAGCTTGACATTTGCATAAGCCATAATGTAAATTGACGAGAGATCATTAGAAGCTCCGAGTTTGCTTGCAGTAATTCAAACTGTGACGCTCGCGAAATAGGTTTAGTGTCTGGCCAATATAGTTTCTTTGTTAACATTAAATGCATAAAATCGTGAACCTAATTTGACGTGTCTCATAGGCTTCTCTCACTGGAGAATTAGACTAGCCAACGGCGGCCATTACTAAGGGACCAAAGTCGCAGTAAATCTGTTAGGTAGGCCTTGAAATGTCTTCTGGTCCTCTTTATAGTAAAATTATTTTATTTTGTGGATGGTAAGAGCACATAATCAACAAAAAACCTCATAGGATCCTCAGTTGGTCCCTTAGCAATGGCGGACTTCCGGCTTCGTTTCATTTTCCGCTCCATTTAACTCGATCCAGTCTTCTTTCGAGATCAGTGGTTGACTCTCGTTATAAGCGACCAGACTTAGTCGCTTACGAACAGAGTCAACTGTATAAAAACAGTGAAAAAAGGCTTTCTCATGCTCGTAATTGCTTGTTTTGTATAACGATAGCCAATTTTGTTCAAATTTTCCGTCATGGGTGCCCACCTCACGTGACTTTGTTTTGGTAACGCATGTGGTGATGTCATTCTAGTTGAGACGTCGTAAAACGAGTGAAGATGAGGATTCTTCTTGTCTTCGTTTTGGTGAGCCATGTGTCTGTGGCCTCAGCGAAGTCAGGATTGTGTGAGAATAATCCCGTTTTAGACGATTGTAAACGAAACTGCTGTTCATATGTATATGGGAGCCAGGAGTTGTGTTCTCAAAAATGCCAGCTAAAACTTTGTGTGTACCAATTTGAGTGCAATATTCATATTGGATGCTGTGGGAATTCTCGTCAATGTCCATATTGTGGAAACCCTGTCCCTTCACCAACCATTCAATGGACTTTTAAACCCTTACCTACGTGGCGTTTTAATGAAGAGTGTCGAAGTGATGACGAGTGTGTGTGTAGTAATTGCTATTATGGTTTTTGTAGCGATTGCAGTTTGCCAACCACTCCACCAGGAAGTGCCACTATCGAAATTGAAACAGTCGTTGATCCTACATATTCGTCTTCATCGACTTCCCATCACTTGAACACACTGAAAATGATCTTCGCTACTGTCGGGGGTGTCATTGTTTGCGTGCTTCTAATAGTTATTATTTCCGTCATTTATTTCAAACATCGACGTTCGTTCAATCGCCGTGTTTGCAATGCGGAAGAACATATCACTTCACCAGACCATATCGCCCATCTGAATGTCTCGCTCGTCGCAGCTTCGACACACTTTGCTGTCGAAAACCATAACCACGATACAGAAATGCTGCTTGGTTCACCAATGGTTCAACGGGAACAACCACCGCCTTACAGCCTTCACCCAGACCCAACCACTCCTCCACCTCCATACGAAGCATTCAACAGCGGTCGTCGCGCATAAAGGAATAAGCTGTTGAAGACAAAGACACCTTGTAATTTGTTTTGATGGTTCATCGGAAGTGTTAAAATCCATGTTTTGTCATTTCGTTTTGATCACTTTCTTACCATTTACAAGCTAAACAGGTGCAGCTAAGCAGGGCACAACCGATTACATTCTTGATGGTTATTTAGGAACATAGAAAAACTATTAGAAGTGTGTAAATAAACACACAAATACACAATGTGTGTAAATAAACACATATTACAAATCAAATTCTCTAAAAGGCTGATGAGGGTAATGTACTGTCGAACCAGTATGTAAGACTGTCAGAGAATTAGGAATATAAAGTTAACTCTCTTACATACTAACTCAGCAGTACACCAACCTTATTTGATTTGTAGTTCTAGACATGTAGTATAACTCTTTTAACACACTAATTTTATTACATACCGGTATATGTGAACAAGGCTAAAGAAGTCTTCTGCAAAGCAGATTACAATAATCCAAGCTGAACATGTTTTTTTGCTTCAATGTATGCTGTGTATATAGCTCTAGGGAATTACAAGTTCTTAAAATTGTTAGTTTTAATTAAATTATATTGTAGTTGATTGTGTGTGTCAGTACGCTTGGTTATCAAGTTCTGGTGGGACTTGTCCAGTGGCGTCGCCAGACCTGGAGAAGTTGGGGGACAAAATGATGTCATCACAGACATCGCTACAACTTGGCAAAATGCCTTGAAAACCAGGCAGAATAGCTTGGTTTTCAGCAGAAGTGCTCCACGTAATTTAATGGTTGTTTCTAGTAGTGATAACCCTAAAACTAAGTCACAAACTTTAATCCCAAACATACCCAATTTACCTAACCCAAAGTATTATGTGGACCTAACACACCCCCCCCCCCCCAGTGTTTTGCCAGATCTAGAAGAATTTCAAAATTTGTTTTGAAGAAAAGTAGGCGGGGGGAATTGTCGACCACCGTGCCCTCCTTGGTGATGCCCCTGCACTTGTCCACCATTGTATATGAACTGATTATGATTGCAACAACAGCGACAAAAATAAAAGTACAACAACTAAAATCTAACAGCAACAAATTCAACAGTAGTAACAACAGCAACAAGGATTAATAAGTAGGCCAAGGTGTAAGTTCAACAGGGGTGGATCAAGGGGGGGGGGGTGCACTTTGGGAAATTGTCAGGGGCCCAGCGCTTATGTGGGGCCCCATTGATTTTTTGTGCCTCGCGTTTATTTAGGGCATCATGTTTAGGGACCCCGCATTTTCTGGCTTCTGGGGACACATGTAGTGGTGCCAGTGCCCACCTTTTTTACAAGTTATTTGCTATGCACATTTTTTGGTTAATTTCCCCAGATTTTCCTAGCCTTTCTGAAATGTGCCAGGGGCCCCACGTATGCTTGATCTGCCCCTGAAGTTCAAATCCTGCTCGGCAGTTTGGTGACCTGTTACTGTGAAGACAATACCACAACAAGGTTTCAAACTTGCATAATTGATTTAACACTTTACTCCCCATTATCAACATAGAAATTGTGGTTTTGGCAGTGCTTTATATTGTGGGTGTAAGTGACATTTTTAATGAACGCCACAGGCACTGCACTTTAGCATGTGTCTGATTCACCTTATGGTCTCCAAGCATTTCTTATAGTACTAGTTGGCAGAAGTGGTTTTAAAACTGATCTGAGGTTCACCTTTGGTGATCATTTCCTTCATTCTCATTACCTTTATACTTGATTAACCATTGATATTATTAGGAGAAGTTAGTTGCTGATCACTCCTGGGTATAAAGAGTTAAAACAACAAACTACATTCTTATTTCAAGTTTGCACAGACCCAACCATGTGAAAGTGGCAAACTGTGATAGAGATAAATCCTGAAAATGAGGGATGTATGCTATATACAGTCCCGAGGATGCGTAGCGTCCGAGGGCTGTATATCGCTTAAATCCCAACGTTCGAGGGATTTATCAGACTTAATTTCATGATTGAGGAGGTTTTCCAACAAAGTTTATTTTTATTTTTTGCAAAGACAAAGATTTTGTTAGTTTTTTTCTTCATTTCTTATCTAATTAGTATTCATAGGGCTGTATGCTATATACAGCCCGCGGTACATCAAAGAAAACCAACTCAATCATGAAATAAGTAACAGTAGCTACCACATAATAAAAACAACTGGCTAATAATATGAAAAGCCTCCACAAAAAAGCCTCCAAAACACCAGAAACTTTAGAGGCCCTATTTTATAGACTTTATTTTGAACCCTTCACAAGTTTTGCTTCCAATTATTTGCTTTTGATCATTTTACACATCTTGTCTAAAGCTAACTGAAACTTATGGTCTCTGTACAAGTTCTCAATGATTCAGTCTGATCCATGTCCATTATTGGGATTACCACCATTATTGCCACACTTGCTTTACAGTCGGACATTTTGATGCAGCTCTGGTTTGATGTCGTAGACCAAAGACAGGATACGATCAATCACTACACCCTTGTTCTCCTCAACATTTTTCACAATTTCTACCAGCTTTATTTTGGTTTCCTGTTCATCTTTGAGAACAAACTCATCTTTTGATCCCATGTGCTACAAAAAACCCAAAATAAAATATGTCAAAAATTTTAAAGTACTTCTCCCATTTTTGGCTTTTAACATAGTTATAATAGCGGAGCACGTTAATGCTATTTATAGAACCAAAACCAAGACAAACAAACCAAAATTGAATCTCAAGTGTTCCTAAATAGCCATTTTGCAAGAATAAACAAGAATAAATTATAGACTCAGACAAACATATATACTGACGTCATTACCATGCTTCGCTATTACATAATGCTCTGCAAACACACATTGTTACAATAGGATATTTTGAAATTTTCTAGGACTCAACTGAGACCTGCAGTTGCAAAAAATGCAACTTCAAGGCCTTTGGTGAGAGTTGAACTCGCGCCTCTGCAAATCTAAGGTGGTGCTCACATATACCGTTGGTGAGAGAGTCATGAGTTCTAGTATATATGGTTCCTGTTGACTTCACGTTGATTTCCTTCACAAGTAATCAAGTGAAAATGCCAATATTATTAATAATATACCCTATTGTTACAATACATACAAATAAACACGTTTACAAAAAAACTGGAGCAAGAATACTTAAATGATGCCATATCACTTGCACAAACATTTCAAGCCAACTAGGCTGAAATCATTCATGTAATTGAAACTTAAAACTAAAGTTGGTTAACTGGGTTAGCTTGCTTAACAAGGTTGTATCTGGTCAATACATGGACGGACGACAAAGATCCGGATAGGGGCAAACCTGCAACCTTCTGATTGCTGGCCCATATTGAGGCTGATATTTTGTATAAGAAATACTAACCCTAACTCTTATTTCAATATAAATATCATTTTGGCCGGTACTTAGGTACAACATTTTAGTCGAATATTTTAATATAACTAACATTTTGTTGTATATTTATCATTTATAGACCCTGCAGCAAGGGGAATTCAATGAAATATTACCCCGAGGGATGATATATCAACAACTGAGCGGAGGCCGGAGGGTCTATAAATGATATATTATACCGAAACAATCTTGAATGCTGTCTTGTAACGTCTTGTTTTTCCTCCATTGTTTACAGGCTCGTCCTTGGTTTATGCGCGTGTTATTAATTTGGTTTTTGCACGTGGTATTTGGTTTAGCGTGTGATACTCCACAGAGGGGAATTTGAGTTTAAATTGACTGGTCACATGGTACAAATCTAGCTCTTTGATTGGACAATTTATAGTTGAAGTATAATATCAATATATATATATATATATTGTATATACATACAATGAAACGTTAACTATATTAAAATATTCTACTAAAATGTTGTACCAAAGAGTTATTTGCTGGGCTTTGATATTTATATTCAAACTACAGTTCCCATTCCTCAATTACTAACTCTAGTCTCTTAGTTATTGATTTAAAGAAATAACAGCTGATTTTGGGATTTATATGAAACTTCACCCCATATTTAAGTTTATTTTCTCCAAGCTTCCATATATAATTTATTCAATATAACATTTATTCATTTAATCATTTGTAGTATACAGTATAATATAATGTATTGATAAATCCATAATAATACGTGTATTAAATACACAACACATACTTCTCGCTGGTACACCTGAAATGCTTTCTCTCGTTCTTTGCGGAAATTCTCAATCTCAGCTTGAGCTTCTTCTTTGGCCTCCTTCAGTCTTTTGGTCTTCTCTATCATATAATATTATTAAAGAATAAAATTAAACTACACTACCATTTTGAAGTTCTACCATTCATCGAATAATGTCTCATTATTTACAATATACTTAGGTACTGATAATTGCATGATCTATAATGATATTTCATTTTCATTACTTTTTCTCGCTGCATTGACTAACTCTGCGGCTTTCTTTTCGGCAGCAAGAAGTTGCTGAATTCCTTGAGACTGCGACGCCATCTTGGAATGTCATTGGAAAGTCACATGACCATGGAGATTCTTATGTTCTTCAGGGGATCGCCGTGGATTGAAAGGGATCCTCTAGCGCTATTCAGGTGTGTTTTTATTCTTTAATGTATTTAATCACATAAAGTTATCCTTCAGTAGCATACTGAATGTGAAAGTAATATCAGTCAAATGATATATCGGCTTATATATCCATAATAGTACTTTGTCGAGATGACGTCAGTATCCATCTTTGTACACATTACCCATAATTCTTGCGGCCGTAACAAAAGAATAGCTCGTGAGTCAAATTTGGTTTGTTTGTACGCATTTTGAGCTATTAATAGCAGCCAGACGCTACGCGTTCTGCGTCGGGATAAAACTTATTTCAATTCATAACATCAGGCTGGGGAATTTGCAAGTATAAATAGAAATGCAGATGTCTATTGTGGTTTTAGCCTGATGTTATGAATTAAAATAAGTTTTATCTCGACGCAGAACACGTCATTTTGATGAGCAGTCGACATTACGAACTGGCTTAGTGACAAGGAAATAATTGTCAAGCGTAGCCTGATGTTTGGATGGTCTGCAGTCATCCCATAGGTAGCCCAGACACAAATTTCGAGTATGAATAGATATACATAGTTATATTATTATTTTTTTATAATTCATTTATTTACTGCATAAAAATGCATACTGTTGGCCTGTAATTGTTCATATCTTCTTTCATAACATCAATATATTCTATATGACTTGTTTATAGATCATAAAGCTTAGCAGTGTTTCAAAATATTCATCAAATACACACTCTATATTACCCCCTGCGGTGTTCATCTCGCTTTACCGTCAGATAAACATTGTTATATTACTATTTTTACCGTAAAATATACAGGAAAATCAAATTTACTGGTAGGACTAACTGCCTACTTCCCTCTTACATGGTATATTAAGTAGGCAGTTAGTCCTAACAGTAAATTTGATTTTCCTGTATATTTTACGGTAAAAATAGTAATATAACAATGTTTATCTGACGGTAAAGCGAGATGAACACATTTCCATCATTCTGTCAATAATACAGCCTTGGTAAGGAAGTTACAGTAGGTAAGGATATTTATTTAGTCCCTCTGACTCCCTCATTGCCATTTATATCAAATCGCGCGAGGCCTCTGGTGTGAGGCTGATGATACAGTAGTAACTTGTTTAGTACACCACACTGTTCACTAAAACCAATTACGCCACGCCAAGTCATTTTCACTGAAAACTTGATTAGTTTTACGCCAACCTTGATATAATCAACGGAAATTCTACGCCGAATATCTTCGGCGTAACATACGAACTTTCCAGTCGGCAAATTACTTGTAATGAGCTGAGGAAGCCTAAAAGGTTACAAGCTCCAAAAGGTTACAAGCTTCAGCTTCGTTTTTAGGCTTCGTTGTCACTATTTATTCTATACTATTTATATTTTTTCTTTCAATTCTTGTATATTGTGACAAATCAAAATTCAATTCAATTAAAGTGGGTCCACAGCCCCCTGCTTGTAATCATCGTAACTGATAGGAATACAATTGATAGGTTTGTCTACTGATAGACGATATAGCTAGATATGAACAAATTAAGTATCGGTAACCATATGATAGCGAGTACAATTAAGGATTTACACTACGAGTGATATTTGAAAATTGTGCTAAAACTATAAATTTTCAAATATCACGAGTAGTGTAAATCCTTAATTGTGCGAGCAATATTATATGATTATTTGTTTATTATATGCATGACAAAATTAGCCTGCGCCACAAACGAACAAACCCCGATTTGATCCGCCATTTTGTTTGATTTAAGAAAATCATTAATTCATAGTGATTAATTGTACTGCATGCAGTCCAAATTAAAATAATTGTACTCCTCTCAACCAATCAAAATACAGTAATTTTTAACGTATGTGCGTCATCTTCACGCAAATGGCGCCTGACCTGAAGTGTTGATCGGTGTCTTTGATAACTCTGTACGGGAATAGGATATCCACAGATAAACAAAACATTAACGCTGAGGAAAGCATATTTTACTTAGAAAAATGTATCTATACAGATGGGAATAAATATATGTAACAATTAATGAGGTGTGCATCGGAGAGTATATGTGTTCGATCAGTTCTTCAACGTAATATTATCCTGGATGTGGCTTTGAATTGTTGTCGGCCTTGTTTGTTGATGCTGTACGTATGCCAGAAAGTTCCAGAAAGTTTATGATGTAGTTGCGTACCAATTAAGAGACTCAGAAGGAATCGTTTATGTAGATATGTCATATTTCGATAATTTATAAAAACAGGGAATTGTTCGACTAAAATATACAGTGATGACAGATACTCCAGATGTTTGGCCAGTGGTGTATATTGAAATATTTTCCAATAGACACATTTGAAATATTTAAACTGCTTTTTTGACTAACATCCAAAGCTAGACGATCAAAACATCAGAGGGACTTGGCCTCCATTTCTCGTGCATGTCGGCTGTGAGTGTGTCATAGGTGACGTAACTAACGTTGCCTGGATACTCCGGCAAATAGCTCTCCTTGTCAACCTGGGACTGTGTGGACGGCTTGGTGATTTGCGGATCATGTGGCTCGCTGCGGCAGTATTCGTCAACGAACGCCGTGAGAAGCATGGGAACGAGTGCACAATTGGCGAGTGCGACGACCTCGAGAATACGAACAATATTGATTGCGTTATCCACGCCAGGGTTCCGACTGAGGAACCTCCCCTTACCCATCGAGCTGAGTGGGAAGAAATAGACGAGAAGAAGGAAGCAGGTGGCGGCAAGGACGTCGATGAGGACAGCGGTTATTTCTTGACATTGCTGCATGGTTTTCGTCGTCGACTTCCACGTAATGTTGAGCAACTCGATCTTCAGACACACGCTGAGAATGACCAACATGGGCAGTGCATATTTCAAGATGAACACGCAATTCATGTACACGTCTCTGTTCTGTTTATCTGACCACACGGCAGCGCAAACAACCGCCTTCCTCTGGTTCACATTCACTTCGACAGCGCTCAGCGACAACGTCAGGGGCACGGTGAGCGCGAGGGCGAGCAGCCACGAGCCGACGACGACCAACGACGACGCTCGGTACGACGAGATGCCAAATTTCCCGTTTTTCTTCCCATAGTAGTACGAGACGCAGAGCGCGGCCACGTTGGTGAACGACACGGAGACGCCGATGAAACCCAAGGAGGGTATCACTTCGCAAAGTCGCCGCGTGTTCCACATCACCGGCTGCTGGTCCAGAAATTGAATGGGCGCGAACGCGTAGGAGATTAGTGCGATGAGGTTTGCCAAAATCTGGTTACACAACAATGTTCTTATTCCGCAACGCCTCTGGTTGCATTTCTCTCCAACGTACAACCCAAGGAACGTGTTGCCGATGATCCCGGACAGTAGGACCACGATTGACAACAGACTAGCGACGTCGACCGGAAAAAACGCCGCTTTCCATTGCGCGGAAGTTATCGCGAGCGTTCCGTTGCTTCGGAAACTCTCAATCCACAATACCGTTACGTCGGTGAGTAGTACAAGGGATGATATGTTTGTGTCCTGGACCGGTAGTACAGCCTCCATTACTTTGCCTTGGGCCGGCCTAATCTTCGTCGACTTGAGAATCGTTTTGTTGTTGCGGTGGCTAAGGTGTGAATGTGCGACGGCGTTGATGCATGATATATTTTGTTGTACATGTACCAGCTGACATCAACCGGGGGGTGTAACCTTGTAAGCCTTTAAGGCTTGTAACAATACGCGTTCTCGAACTTACTGACCTACGAATGATAATCTAGGGAATGATAATTCATTTTATTTAGACAGTGAACTGAACCGTTTAGACAGTGACTTCAGTAGGTAACCCCCGCCATCCAGCGAGCAAAGGGATGCCGACAGCAAGTGACTTAATAGGAATAATAATGAGCGTAACAGGTGCGTTCGTGAGTTGGTCTGCACGCAATATGTAAAGTGAACGAAAAAAATGTCTGTTGACATCCCGTACAAGATTACTTGCAATACCAAAACAAAGGACATTGAAACGAAACGCACGAAGAAGGATTATCGATTAATCGTGTATAATAAACATGTTATTGTTGATGAATACAAAACACTACCTATAAATATCAAAGGCCAAAAGGCAAAAAGTCAGGCCAGTAAGGCCAAAAAGGCCTATAAAGGCAGGCCAAAAAGGCCTATCGGGCAGGTGTTTAATAATTGACTTGGTCGTGTGGTTTATTATGAATTCGACGCAACTTGAGTATCCCATTTCGCTGCCGTTCATGTCTAGAAAGCCACTGACTGTCGAAAGAGACGAAATCGAACGAGTGATCCAGTCGAACGATTCACCTTATATTGACACGATTAGAGTAAATATTATTTATGTCGAGATACCGAACGGTGGGACGGGAAGAAAACCAACGTGATTGCAAACCTAGACAAATAGCGCCAATTTATATTAACTAGATAAATTCGGATTAATGAGAAGCAACGTCTAAAAATACCATCACGCAATATCACAATCTAATGACGACGACTTTATTTTCTCACGCAAGGACTGCGGCGCGGTTGTCTCTTATTATTATGTATTAGGGTTCGTGTTTCATATTTGTTCAAGGTAATAGACAGTATTGACACGGTATATTAAGATGTTGACTTTATTTTCTCACGCAAGGACTGCGGCGCGGTTGTCTCTTATTATTATGTATTAGGGTTCGTGTTTCATATTTGTTCAAGGTAATAGACAGTATTGACACGGTATATTAAGATGTTGACTTTATTTTCTCACGCAAGGACTCCGTGCAATATAACTACAGTAGAAATCTAACCTTAGCAATGTCATTAAAGTAAATAACATTGAGGTTACGCAATAGCGTACGTACAGAATACGAGGATTACACTAGGAACATGTTTGATCAGGTCGCCGTTCAATAAGTTACAGCAACTTAAATGTTTCTTCTAATAAGAAAGCCAACTTAGGCGGCGCTCTGTGTGTGTGTGTGTGTGTGTGTGTGTGTGTGTGTATTAGGCCCGTTTAGGCCCTATCTGGCCTTCTATCTGGCCTTTTGGCCCGTTCGTAGGAGGGAGTTTATACGGTCATCACGCTCCCTTCACGCTATTCAACGTTCGATTGAACCTGTGTTTTCACCGCATCTACAAAGGGATAATGTTTCCGGACAGGAGAAGCTGAAGTATACCTCTAAGAGTTTTAAATTGGTTTACTTGAACGGCTTTACTTCATAGGGAACGACGAAGTTAGGAGCACTGAACCCGTGTTTTCACCGCATCTATACAAAGAGATGAACCCTAATAATTTTGGCCGTATTATGGCTTATATCGCTTTAGTGTACACAATTCCTATGATGAAGAAACACATCAGGAAACAGTGTGAAGAACTGTTCAAGATCTCAAACATATTGAAAAAATATAAATATAAACGTCTTGGTTAAACTGGATGACTTGGCTATTTTATGACGCCGTTGTTATGATGTATATTCACGTTGTTAAGGTTAAGATTTGCATACATGAACCCTAACCATTTTGGCCGAATTATCGCTAATTATATCTCGCGTTAATGCACGGGATTCCATTGGAGGAACTGAGAAACCCTTCGGGAAACAGTGTGAAGAACTGTTCAAGATCTCAAACGCATCGACATAGAAAAATAATAAATCGTTACTTAGTTTTGGCGTAAAGTATTCTGAAGAAACCATTCGCAAAATGATCAGGAATTGACAAAATAAGGTTTCCTGGCAGAAAAAGTATAATATCTAGGAGTTTTAAATTGGTTGAACGGCTTTACTTCATAGAGAACGACGGAGCGAGGAGTTAGAACGAGGATATAAAGCGGACTAACTCTAGCAGCTTGAATAAATTTGTCCACCTGATCTTCGATAAAAGCGTGGGAGCCATTAAGCGTAATTAAAGGGTAGTATAGAAGGTGGGGGTGCGAGCCCAATTGATGTCAGCCACACACGAGAGTGCCGAAACAGCACCAAATTTGTACCAAATCGCGATTCGGCAAAATTTGGTGTTATTTTGGCACTTTCACATTTGCGGCTGACATCAATTGGGCTCACACCCCCACCTTCTATACTACTATAACCGTCGTTAATTGGGCTAAACACCCCTCACGTTTTCTACTCAATTGATGTCAAACACGCGCGAGACTCACGAAACAATACCAAATTTGTGTCAAATCACGATTTTGACGAAATACGACACATTTCGTCAAAATTTAGAAAAAGTTTTATGTCGCTTCATCATTTTCGCATTTGTGTTTGACAAACTATGACCGACGTGTTCTGCCATTGTTTCAATTCACGCGCGAAAAAAGCCACTAGATTGTGATTCTAGTGGCGATGTTAAATAAATTTCAGCGAAAAAAAGCCACTAGATTGTGAGTCTAGTGGTAGTGTTAAATAGATTTCATACGCGCGAGTTCCAAATAGACTTCGAGTGTTCTACCTGTTATACGAATGATGTTGCTAACAACAACATTCCATTGCGCGTAGCAACCACGACTTTTTGAAAAAATATTTTCGCTTTGAAAAAATATTTTCGTTTTAAAATATTTTTTCAAAAAGTTGTAGTTGCTACACGCAATGGAATGTTGTTGTTAGCAACACACATACAACCACCTGTTGTCGTGCAGGGTGTAGTGATGGATAACGTAGCCAACGTTGTGTTGTCAAAGGAGAGACTGGAGGTTTTGTATTAAAAGAGAAGAGAGCCAGAAGGGCCGCAGTGAATAGGAGGAGAAATCTGAAGAAGAGGATTAGTGAACTCAACACAAAGTTGGCGACAACAGAGGCGGAGATCGCTGACCACGAGAGAAGAGTCACAATGTTTGAGGAAGGAGTAAGAAGGAATCCATCGCCACCATGCTAAGACTGTTCTCTCTAGCTTTGAGCGTACTCGTTGTGATTGTACACTATAAATGTCGTGAATAAAAAACCGTTGTGTGAATGGGCTCGCGCGGTTGTTATGAAACCACCTGCTAGCATGCAAATTAGTCCGTTTGTTCACTACTTTCAGCGTTTGTCACCTCGCTTCTAAAATGGTGATCGTACACATGTTTCGACGTTGTGATTCCTCCCGACAACAAGCCCAAGAAAGGCACGTACGGTGTCACAACCGCGACAATGCTTTCAACGTCTTTCTTTAATAACGAGTCTTTTTGCAGCTCGTCACATAGCTCGTCAGGGTTCTCAATAGCGTTCAACCCGCCTAGTAAGTTAGCGAATTTGCTGATTAACAAGTCAGTGAGAAAGGCGTTTGCAATTTCCATTCTCTTCAACTCGTATTGACGCCATATCTTGTCGATAACCTTTGCAGACGCTTTTCTAATGTACGCCTCAGATTGGCTTATACCATATACCATCGCCAGACAGTCTTATTAGTTCAGCTCTCTTAACGTCAGTGTCGTCTTCTATAGTTGAAGTACCAGCGGTTTCCTCAACTAACTCTTCGATTGTGGGGTTTTCCTCACTTTTGCGTTTCACCATCGTGTTATTACCATAGCGTATGTTTTATTGCGGAACAACAACTTCGTAACTGTATGGATGCCTCAACATAATCTCGAGTCTAGCGTACTTATAATTTTTCAATGCGGTCACAATTGTCGATGCCTCCTCTTTGCTAATGTGCCCAAGGTAATCGTCAATAACAACCTTCATATCACTCCTGCTCGGACAGTAAAAGCAAATGAGCTTACTAATGTTTTCTCTATACGGTTTTGCGATCGACGTTAGTTGTTGTGTGATGACAATAACGCTCAACCCGAAGTGTCGCGCACTATAAAAGCCAAGTTGACCAATTGACTAGTCCTGTTCTTGACGTCCTGCCCACTCGCACAGTCGTCCAACACAATCAGAGTGTTAGTGTCTTTAAAAGCGTTTGTCACACACTTGAGAACAGCGTCAACGTTATCCTGCGCACAGTCTATCGCTAACACATCAGGGTCACGTACATATTTCCAATCTTGATACGCTTTATTCCACTCGAAAGTAGGGCAAATCAACACAATGTAGTCAAACTTACCGCGATACTCAGATTCCAGTGTGTTGAGTAAATAATGTGTCTTACCACAAGCTGTCATCCCAACAATTAGCACATTAAACGGAGTTTCCATTAAATTGCGTTTGATTTAATATTGGATTGATTGCAGGTCATTGTTCATGAAGTTGACCAGCCCATCACTCATCACAAACACCCTACACATAACATTCGCAGTCGTCGCTTTCTTAGAGATTTCTAGAAGCACACCAGATTGTGTGTTTACGATCTTTTTGCCAGTGGCGACGTTATGATTATCTTGAACGCTCCTCAAGTCAATGACTAACGCAAAGCCATCTTTATAGAACTTAACAGCCGTTTTGCCTCTGCATAGAACTTCGATTTCGGGATGCCTCGTGAATACACACTATTTGGCACACCCTCAATTGTGACTTCAACACTTTCAATATTCGGATAAAGAAACTCCTCACTGTCCGTTCGTACCTTGTTTGTGAATAACAACACAATTGCCTTCATTCTTTTTCTTGGTAAATTTATGTTCTCGTTCACAATGGTCGTGCCTTTATCCCATTCAGTGGTCTTCATCAACGTGACGTGTTCGTACGACAAACTACGACCACTTGCGTAACCCGACGTTATCTCATCAGAGAGCTCCTGGTTATCAATCGTTTCATACTCAAGTTCGAGGTTCTCCAGAGTGTATCCACCCACACTTTGATTGGATTGTGCCACCATGATGTCTGTAGCTTTGGGAAGTGTGATCACGTATTGCAAGTTGTTGTTCATACTGAAAGGAGCGTACAACCCATGGTCGTCCATGATCTTACCAAGCTTAATCCGCTGTTTCGTTCCAATCACACTAAACATCAATGCGTCACTAACCTTAGCAGCGTTTCCACTTGTCGCGCCACTGTCATCCTTAGAAATTAGCTTTCTCAAGTTCTCAGGACCAACACCATAGTCAATCATTTGGTCTCGCGCAGTAACGCTTTCCCAAAGGTCGCGATAAACACCAGTGTAATTTTCCCCATTGTTGTCATACACAGTCTCCCCAGCTAGTCTCACACAACAACTTGCTCACATTCTTCAAGAACCAACTTTTGTCGTTTGCGTTCTTAAAGTCGAACACCAAGCCCAACGATCCTGGCACCAAACAGCTGTCAGCCTTAAGCTTCGGTACGTCAGTGTAAAGTTCCTCACCAGGACTGACTTTATTAGGGTTCAACGTGATCACATGCTGCGTTCTCGCCCCTTTTATGACACCCATGGTTGCTCGTCTAAAACCAGGACTCAATTCTGCTGACGTTCATATACTTTACATATGTTTTGTCACTACCGTTTTAGCTTATAATAGTCATAAGCGAACCACGCAAATACCACCGCGAGTACCCATAGATTTTGAGCCAACCATGCGAGACCATTCGCCCCAACGTCAGGGACGTGGCGAAGGAATCACGATTGGGGGGGGTGTCATATGATAGTGACCAACTTTTTGCGAAATCGCCAATATGCGATATCTACTGCTCAGCGGCGGTTCGCGTAAAAGTATCCAAAATGTCTCCAAAATATAAAATAAGTTCAAAAACGAATTACATGAAGTATCGCACTTCCATCCTTATGAAACCTTTATTCAAAATGGCTGCCGAACTGGCAACAGAGTAATGTCTCGATCAATTTCAAGCGTGACCATTCCCCCCCCCCCCGGGCGTTTGACGGGCATTTGACATTTATGCATTAGAGCATTGCAAATGCCCCACCGTTGGGTCAACATAATGATGCAAAATCCCCACAGAGGAGTCGTAAAATTGATGCAAATGCCCCACCCATGGGATTATAATAAACGTTTTTTATAATAAAAGTATTAAGCATTGAGCCAGGAAGCCACAAACGGCACACCTTTCCCCTCAACATCTTCCAAAGCAATGTTTATGCAAACGATCGTCAACCTCCTCCCCAAAGCTTCGCGGCGAAGGCCCTGGGGAAAAGGTTGACGATCGCAATCATATATTATTAAAAACAAGCGACTTTTTTGGCGCTTGTTTACGTTTTATATTATATCATTTGAATGCGGAAATATATTTTAAGATATTATTAAAAAGTCGACGAGTAAAGCTAAATTAAAGAGCAAAGGACTATATGAAATGTGCGGTGTTCGAAATTCAGTATAGATTTACGGGATACGCATCTGCTTTCTTTGAACGGGGCTACTTTTCAAGAAAATAACAGCCAAGCATCTACTATTAACTATTTAGATACTTTGACAAATTCCCCACCCCGGGGACGACCTAGTCGTCGAATGCCCGTCAAACGCCCGGGGGGATGGTCACGCTTGGAATTGATCGAGACATAAGTCAGTGAGAAATTTAGAAAGGATAAAAATATGACCTTTTTTAAGAAGTTTTAAGTTGGGTTTGGCAAGGGTTTATGTTCAAACGAGTTTAATAAATGCGTTGACAAGCGTATGTCAGTATGTGAATAATATGAGCTGGCCGCTTCTAAAATGATGAAATTAGACTAATATTAACATGCATCACAACATTACATTTCAAACAATTGAGCCTCGGATTTCAATGGTCTGCGGTTTCCCGTCTCCAGATCGGAAATACTTCACTACGGAATACATTAACTGTACTCACTTAAATACAATTTTTGCTGGGGATGTTTGAGCGCTATTGACCAACTGTTGACCGACAATTGATAAAAAAAACAAATTTTATTGACCAACTGTTGACCGACAATTGATAAAAAAAAATTTTTTTAGCTTTTTTTTCTGTCTCACCATTTTTATTTTGGCCAGCAGCAATCCCTTGTGTGACCAACTTTTTGCTATTTAGATTTATTGGGGGGGTGTCGTACCCCCCCCCCCCCCCACACCCCCCCAGTCGCCACGCCCCTGCCCAACGTCAACACATTGTAGACTAAGTTAGCCAACCCAACAGCCCATGGACCCATCTTCATTATCGCGTTCTTAACAGCCTGTGCGAATGACCTCGTAGCCATAGCGCCTTTCACAACAGCAGACCTCCCAGCGATAATAATTGTTGTTATAATCCCAGCCATTGAGATTGCTACAGCGCTCAACCCAATCATGTTCTCTTTAGCCCACTTCTTTAATTTCCGCAATCTGTCAATGTCGACTTCTTGTAGTTGCTCTCTAACTTCTTCAAGCTCACGCTGTCCTAGGGTTCTGTCTCTGGCTTGCTCGAGTCCTCCAACTCTTTCAAACAAACCGGCGTACTCTCGCTCTTCGTCACTCGTGAGACCACTTTGATCAGCTTTTCTTTCAAGCTCCGCCAATCTTCCACTCGTTTCATCTATCGTTTCTTGAAAATGGTCTGCCTGTGCTTGCAGTGCGCCGTCATCACCTACTCTCGACTCACGCAACACACTATCGCTCGGGTTAAGCACACCATTCAGCTCACGGTTCTCGTCTGGTGTTAGCTCAGGTATGTCATCATAGTCCACTCTTGTTTCGATTACTGGGAAGTCATCTAGGATTACTTCTGTTGTAACAACTGTTCTTTCTATGCACTCTCGGGGATTTGATCAACTAACTGTTTGAACTGCTCAATCGCGTTTTTACTTCTCTTATCTTTACTGTAGATCAAATCATTTCTCCCAGGTATTAGAATTCGTTTGGGTTTCCCATATTTACCATCTTTGTTTATCGGTTTGAAAAGAATAGACCCCGAGTCCACCACCTGTGACCTGTTGACTATATTCCTTGACGCGTCGTCACGGCCGAGTCTTTTTTTTTGCAATTTACGTATTTTCTTATTTATTAGCTTGATTCTTTCTACGTCATTTTTTGTTGACTCTTTGTTGAACGCTTTTAGTTCGTCCAGTCTTCTCTCAATTTCTTCCTCCTCTTCAAAAGCTAAATCGAAACTTATGTCATTGACGTCATCATATGACTCCAGCTGGACTTCTGTGTTAGTTCCCCTTATTGTCACCGTTTTACCATCGTCAGTGTCAATAAACGACGTCTCTTTTTGCCCACCTCACCTTCTAGCTAGCTCACTTCTTATCTTACTCACAATGTCACGACTGTTGTCATAATTAACACGAACGTCTTTCGGCATCTCATTCGTACCGTACTCAATGGTTGTCTCATTGAGCCACTCATCAGTCTCAGCGAGCTCCTCTTCTAATTGCTCATCAGTGGAGTCATTGTACTCATTGAAGTTCTCCATCTCAAAGTTATCAAAACCTTCCCCACCTTCAGCCATATTACATTAACTCACATTTTGAATATCGCTTTCTGGTATCCATGAGTTATGTTTGCTTTCATAACCTAACCACTTGACCAACACCATCTTCTTTCCTCTGACTTTCTTTCTTTTCAACACCTTTTCAACTCTATACACATCACCACCATGTTTCTTATTGACCAGTGACAATTCCTGTTCATAAAACTTCCCAATAATCTGTTCACCACTTGTGTCCTCAATTTCGTACACATTCGGGTCACCACAAATAACCTTTACCACTTTAAACAGCTCTTCAGTGAAGTTAGCTTCATAGCCCTTTGTGAATATACTTTTGTACTTACTAATCCTCACTAATTCACCAACCTTAAACTTCGGTAATGGGTTGTCTGCAAATTGATGACAAAACTTCACGCGATTACTCCACTCTAGATCTCCAGCGGATGGATAGAGTTGACTATTTCGCGACTCCGCGTTCCGAATTTCTTTTTTTACTTTGCCGATAAAACAAAAAGTAACGAAGTTAAAAAGTAATTGTTTAACAAA
The DNA here is from genome assembly GCA_035772405.1 of Chrysogorgia sp. JL179-B06. Lineage (NCBI taxonomy): Eukaryota > Metazoa > Cnidaria > Anthozoa > Scleralcyonacea > Chrysogorgiidae > Chrysogorgia > Chrysogorgia sp. JL179-B06. The sequence continues at coordinate 1,224,537 of JAYKKM010000242.1, forward strand.
AATTTTACTTCGTTTTTCGTTACAAGTAAATACTTATTATTTTTACTAAAGTAAAGTAACGAAGTAAATTTACTTCGTTACTGGCGAACACTGAATATAAGTTGAAAGTGATTCTTTTATAGGTTTATACTAGCGGTCTGATGTTGCGCGGTCTATTTTATCTAAACTGTATACGGTCGGTATACCTATTCTAACTAACTTGAAAAGAACGAAACTTTACTAAATTTAATTTCTCAGACTGGAAAGTTCGTATTTCGTCCGCCGAAGATTTACGCCAACAATATCACCCAAAATTTTGTACGCCAGTCCGCAGCTGGGTTGTACAATTTTCAAAATAAATTTTTGTGCCAGTCAGGGGGGTCTGGGAGTGAAAACCCAAAACCAAATATAGATGCAATGCATGCTGCTATAAGGCTATTTAGTTGATGAAATTGTATTTAATTTTCTATTTAAGAGTTTGTTCAGTGCTGCCAAATAAACAGATTGCCACTTTTCTAAACGTCCTTTGGGCTTTGAAGTCTCCACTCTTCAATATCTGATTCTTATTGAATATTGTCCCAATCTGAGTCAGACCAAACGTGTTTGAGTTTCACAGACTCACAGACTCTCACATTTATAGACTCACAGTTCTTATTCTCACAGACAGTTGACTTGAGCCGAGTCAGTTGACATTTAACACTTGACAGTTGAGCGAGTTGACCGGCAGCAGCGGTCCCGTTTGCGTAGTCGAGGTCAACGTTGATAATGGGGCATAATGGCATGCATTTCCATCATTCTGTCAATAATACAGCCTTGGTAAGGAAGTTACAGTACGTAAGGATATTTATTTAGTCCCTCCGACTCCCTCATTGCCATTTATATCAAATCGCGAGGCCTCTGGTGTGAGGCTGATGATACAGTAGTAACTTGTTTAGTACGCCACACTGTTCACTAAAACCAATTACGCCACGCCAAGTCATTTTCACTGAAAACTTGATTAGTTTTACGCCAACCTTGATGTAATCAACGTAAATTCTACGCCGAATATCTTCGGCGTAACATACGAACTTTCCAGTCGGCAAATTACGAAGCCTAAAAGGTTACAAGCTCCAAAAGGTTACAAGCTTCAGCTTCGTTTTTAGGCTTCCTTGTCACTATTTATTCTATACTATTTAGATTGTTGCTTTCAATTCTTGTATAGTGTGACTGAAATCCAATCAAAATTCAATTCAATTAAAATGGGTCCACAGCCCCCCTGCTTGTAATCATCGTAACTATTAGGAACACATATAGGTTTGTCTACTGATAGACGATATAGCTAGATATGAACAAATTAAGTATCGGTAACCATATGATAGCGAGTACAATTAAGGATTTACACTACGAGTGATATTTGAAAATTGTGCCAAAATTGACACCATTTTCAAATATCACGAGCAGTGTAACTCCTTAATTGTACGAGCAATATTATATGATTATTTGTTTATTATATGCATGACAACATTTGATCCGCCATTTTGTTTGATTTAAGAAAATCATTAATTGTACTGCAGTCCAAATTAAAATAATTGTACTCCTCTCAACCAATCAAAATGCAGTAATTTTGTCATGCATATAATAAATGAACTTAATCTCAAAATTTAACGTATGTGCGTCATCTTCACGCAAATGGCGCCTGACCGAAGTGTTGATCGGTGTAAACACAATGATTCCTTTGATAACTCTGTACGGGAATCGGATATCCACAGATAAACAAAACATTAACGCTGAGGAAAGCATATTTTACTTATGTATCTATACAGATGGGAATAAATATATGTAACAATTAATGAGGTGTGCATCGGAGAGTATATGTGTTCGATTAGTTCTTCAACGTAATATCGTCCTGGATGTGGCTTTGAATTGTCGTCGGCCTTGTTTGTTGATGCTGTATGCAAGAAAGTTCCAGAAAGTTTATGATGTAGTTGCGTACCAATTAAGAGACTCAGAAGGAATCGTTTATGTAGATATGTCGATTGTCGATAATTTAGAAAAACATGGAATTGTTCGACTAAAATATATAGTGATGACAGATACTCCAGATGTTTGGCCAGTGGTGTATATTGAAATATTTCCCAATAGACACATTTGAAATACTTAAACTGCCTTTTTGACTAACATCCAAAGCTAGACGATCAAAACATCAGAGGGACTTGGCCTCCATTTCTCGGGCATGTCGGCTATGAGTGTGTCATAGGTGACGTAACTAGCGTTGCCTGGATACTCCGGCAAATAGCTCTCCTTGTCAACCTGGGACGGCTTGGTGATTTGCGGATCATGTAACTCGCTGCGGCAGTATTCGTCAACGAACGCCACGAGAAGCATGGGAACGAGTGCACAATTGGCGAGTGCGACGACCTCGAGAATACGAACAATATTGATTGCGTCATCCACGCCAGGGTTCCGACTGAGGAACCTCCCCTTACCCATCGAGCTGAGTGGGAAGAAATAGACGAGAAGAAGGAAGCAGGTGGCGGCAAGGACGTCGATGAGGACAGCGGTTATTTCTTGACATTGCTGCATGGTTTTCGTCGTCGACTTCCACGTAATGTTGAGCAACTCGATCTTCAGACACACGCTGAGAATGACCAACATGGGCAGTGCATATTTCAAGATGAACACGCAATTCATGTACACGTCTCTGTTCTGTTCATCTGACCACACGGCAGCGCAAACAACCGCCTTCCTCTGGTTCACATTCACTTCGACAGCGCTCAGCGACAACGTCAGGGGAACGGTGAGCACGAGGGCGAGCAGCCACGAGCCGACGACTACCAACGACGACGCTCGGTACGACGAGATGGCAAATTTTCCATTTTTCTTCCCGTAGTAGTACGAGACGCAGAGCGCGGCCACGTTGGTGAACGACACGGAGACGCCGATGAAACCCAAGGAGGGCATCACTTCGCAAAGTCGCCGCGTGTTCCACATCGCCGGCTGCCTGTCCAGAACTTGAATGGGCGCGAACGCGTAGGAGAAGAGTGCGATGAGGTTTGCCAAAATCTGGTTACACAACAATGTTCTTATTCCGCAACACCTCTGGTTGCATTTCTCTCCAACGTACAACCCAAGGAACGTGTTGCCGAGGATCCCGGACAGTAGGACCACGATTGACAACAGACTAGCGACGTCGACCGGAAGAAACGCCGCTTTCCATTGCAAGGAAGTTATCGCGAGCGTTCCGTTGCTTCGGAAACTCTCAATCCACAATACTGTTACGTCGGTGAGTAGTACAAGGGATGAGATGTTTGTGTCCTGGACTGGTAGTACAGCCTCCATTACTTTGCCTTGGTGCCGGCCTAATCTTCGTCGACTTGAGAATCGTTTTGTTGTTGCGGTGGCTAAGGTGTGAATGCGCGACGGCGTTGCATGATCTATTTTGTTGTACATGTACCAGCTGGACAGGTTTGTTATCAAACGGTGACATCAACCGGGGGGTGTAACCGTGTAAGCCTTTAAGGCTTGTAACAATACGCGTTCTCGAACTTAGTGACCTACGAATGATAATCTAGGGAATGATAATCCATTTTATTTACACAGTGAACTGAACCGTTTGGACAGTGACTTCCCGTATAAGTCATAAAACGTGTTGTGCTGCCTAGCTATAGTGTAGAAATACAAATCAAATATCTAAAAAGGTTGGTGTACTGCCGAAATAGCGTGTAAGTAGTCTAACGTTTCGAGCGAAGCCCCTTTGTCAGAGAGTGAAACATAAAGCGAAATAATAACTGATATATAATATGATATATAATAATATTTAAGAAATAGAAAACATTTTCCGTGTTTACATACAGTTATATAAACACGAGTGGAAGTTTGGGATAACGAGAAATCATAGTGGGAACACCGAACACGAGCCCGTAGGGCGAGTGTTTCCACGCGATTTCGAGTTCTCCCAAACTTCCACGAGTGTTTATATAACGTATGGGAACACGGATAAAAATGTTTTCTATTTCTTTTATAAAATAACCCGTAGAAAGCAAATAAAATGTACAAATATATTTTGTATCCCAAAGCCCTTATATTTCTTATTTGCGGTAAAATTTAAAGGCGAGGAAATTTCTTAACATGTGGATTTAGATGAATAAATTATACTCTAGCTGAATTAATCGAGTTTTAGAACTGGCCAATAAGATTATGGAATCGACCAGCCGATCCTAGGGCCATTTTCGCCGACCTTCCACCGTGGAGGCAAAATGCCCTGGGAACGAGGTTGCTGAGGAAGCCTAAAAGGTTCCGTTTTTAGGCTTCGTTGTCACTATTTATTCTATACTATTTAGATTTTTTCTTTCAATTCTTGTATATTGTGACTGAAATCAAATCAAAATTCAATTCAATTAAAATGGGTGCACAGCCCCCTGCTTGTAATCATCGTAACTATTAGGAACACAATTGATATGAACAAGTATCGATAATCATATGATAGCGAGTACAATTGAGAATTTACACTACGAGTGATATTTGAAAATTGTGCAAAATTGACACCATTTTCAAATATCACGAGCAGTGTAAATCCTTAATTGTACGAGCAATATTATATGATTACTTGTTTATTATATGCATGACAACATTTGATCCGCCATTTTGTTTGATTTAAGAAAATCATTAATTGTACTGCAGTGCAGTCCAAATTAAAATAATTGTACTCCTCTCAACCAATCAAAATACAGTAATTTTTAACGTATGTGCGTCATCTTCACGCAAATGGCGCCTGACCGAAGTGTTGATCGGTGTAAACACAATGGTTCCTTTGATAACTCTGTACGGGAATCGGATATCCACAGATAAACAAAACATTAACGCTGAGGAAAGCATATTTTACTTAGAAAAATGTATCTATACAGATGGGAATAAATATATGTAACAATTAATGAGGTGTGCATCGGAGAGTATATGTGTTCGATTAGTTCTTCAACGTAATATTGTCCTGGATGTGGCTTTGAATTGTCGTCGGCCTTGTTTGTTCATGCTGTATGCAAGAAAGTTCCAGAAAGTTTATGATGTAGTTGCGTACCAATTAAGAGACTCAGAAGGAATCGTTTATGTAGATATGTCGATAATTTAGAAAAACATGGAATTGTTCGACTAAAATATACAGTGATAACAGATACTCCAGATGTTTGGCCAGTGGTGTATATTGAAATATTTCCCAATAGACACATTTGAAATACTTAGACGATCAAAACATCAGAGGGACTTGGCCTCCATTTCTCGTGCATATCGGCTGTGAGTGTGTCATAGGTGACGTAACTAACGTTGCCTGGATACTCCGGCAAATAGCTCTCCTTGTCAACCTGGGACTGTGTGGACGGCTTGGTGATTTGCGGATCATGTGGCTCGCTGCGGCAGTATTCGTCAACGAACGCCGTGAGAAGCATGGGAACGAGTGCACAATTGGCGAGTGCGACGACCTCGAGAATACGAACAATCTTGATTGCGTCATCCACGCCAGGGTTCCGACTGAGGAACCTCCCCTTACCCATCGAGCTCAGCGGGAAGAAATAGACGAGAAGAAGGAAGCAGGTGGCGGCGAGGACGTCGATGAGGACAGCGGTTATTTCTTGACATTGCTGCATGGTTTTCGTCGTCGACTTCCACGTAATGTTGAGCAACTCGATCTTCAGACACACGCTGAGAATGACCAACATGGGCAGTGCATATTTCAGGATGAACACGCAATTCATGTACACGTCTCTGTTCTGTTCATCTGACCACACGGCAGCGCAAACAACCGCCTTCCTCTGGTTCACATTCACTTCGACAGCGCTCAGCGACAACGTCAGGGGCACGGTGAGCGCGAGGGCGAGCAGCCACGAGCCGACGACGACCAACGACGACGCTCGGTACGACGAGATGGCAAATTTCCCGTTTTTCTTGCCATAATAGTACGAGACGCAGAGCGCGGCTACGTTGGTGAACGACACGGAGACGCCGATGAAACCCAAGGAGGGTATCACTTCGCAAAGTCGCCGCGTGTTCCACATCGCCGGCTGCTGGTCCAGAAATTGAATGGGCGCGAACGCGTAGGAGATTAGTGCGATGAGGTTTGCCAAAATCTGGTTACACAACAATGTTCTTATTCCGCAACGCCTCTGGTTGCATTTCTCTCCAACGTACAACCCAAGGAACGTGTTGCCGAGGATCCCGGACAGTAGGACCACGATTGACAACAGACTAGCGACGTCGACCGGAAGAAACGCCGCTTTCCATTGCGCGGAAGTTATCGCGAGCGTTCCGTTGCTTCGGAAACTTTCAATCCACAATACTGTTACGTCGGTGAGTAGTACAAGGGATGAGATGTTTGTGTCCTGGACTGGTAGTACAGCCTCCATTACTTTGCCTTGGTGCCGGCCTAATCTTCGTCGACTTGAGAATCGTTTTGTTGTTGCGGTGGCTAAGGTGTGAATGCGCGACGGCGTTGCATGATCTATTTTGTTGTACATGTACCAGCTGGACAGGTTTGTTATCAAACGGTGACATCAACCGGGGGGTGTAACCGTGTAAGCCTTTAAGGCTTGTAACAATACGCGTTCTCGAACTTAGTGACCTACGAATGATAATCTAGGGAATGATAATCCATTTTATTTACACAGTGAACTGAACCGTTTGGACAGTGACTTCCCGTATAAGTCATAAAACGTGTTGTGCTGCGTAGGTAGTGTAGAAATACAAATCAAATATCTAAAAAGGTTGGTTTACTGCCGAAATAGCGTGTAAGGTAGTCTAACGTTTCGAGCGAAGGCCCTTCGTCAGAGAGTGAAACGTAAAGTGAAACAATAATAATAAAGAGCCCAGCTCAATATACGTATGTGTATTGTCATAATAATAATGAAACAAGAAACATTTTTACCGACGTTTCGTTGCTAAATAACAGCACACAGTTAAAATAGAGAAAAAACAAAGAAGAACAAGAAGAAGAAATAATAGTTCTCGTTCTTCTTCCAACTTTGAACTCCTCATTCGAGAGAGTTTACTGATTTCTAAATTCAAACCGTCTCTCAATGAGAACATCTCTTCCATACCACTTTCTCTGTTTTAATTGTGTGCTGTTACTTATGTCACCTTCTGTTTGTCACCTCGTTACGGTCCTCATTCATGGTTAGCCGTCTAATTAATTATTCTCTTTTGTAAATATAGACTTATATATAGATAGTTTTCACACATGTAATTAATATCACTCTGAAGATGTTGTAAGTTCGCAACGAAACGTCAGTAAAAATGTTTTAAAACTTTACTTGTTTCCATATTAATACGTATATATTGAGCTGGGCTCTTATCTTTATAAAAAAGTAGAGTGCTGCGTAGAGAGTGTTTTGAATATATAGCAAAGTGAAAAGGTGGTAAACTGCCAAGAATTTAGTGACGAAATACTGACGTTTCGAGCGGAGCCCTTCATCAGAGTAAGACAACTTTGAGGTCGTTTTCCGAGAAGACCCGAAAGTAAGACCCTTCGTCAGAGTAAGACCTCGATTGGGCTTTAATATTCTTAACAAAGTTACGCTTCCCGCCTGGTCAATCTCTGGCTAATATCTACATTTTAAAATTTGAATATTAGGTAATTCGGCCTATATGTTCTAATCTCTTCACGCGAGTAGGCTTCCTGGGTAAATATTTGTTGGCTGTTTTCATCTAATCAAATCGGTAGCTGAATAATTTGAAAATCGTTGTTGCATATATTAAGAGGTTGGCAAATATTTTATAAGGATCATATATAAATTAGTCATAGATAGATAGATAGATTGAATCATGATTGTTTATGAAGATCACATTTTGTCGTTAATTTCTGATAATGGCTAGATTGCAGTTCGTGTTCAGATTAGATAAGACTCTTAGCAGATAGCGCGGAAAATGCGAACTCAGTGACGTTGTATTTAGGGATGTCCAAGTGTATATACCGTAGAGAATTGAGTTTACTCAACCAGAAACATATTTCAGAGTCGAGTGAACATTGTGTTAAGACATGACTGACGCTGTATAACGACAGCTGTAAAATTTCCTTACACCCTTGTAAGCACTTTACTTAATGGCAAATTGCCCCATTCATAGTCATCTATCTATATCTATATTTAGTAAACACTTACAAGTAGACTAATGGTAATGCTGCCAGCTGATTGACTTCGTCCTTGTTATTTATCGCTCATAGAAAAGCAAATGTTCGAAATGAATATTTCAATCGCCAACGATAAATGTCGGCCAGTCGTTTCCCTTACACTTACAGTAACCACAGAGACAAAAACAACAAAAAAAAAGTTTAACAAATTATTCCTGCAGATATTAACGGACAAGAAAACTAACCAGCTGTTGTGGTCCAGGGTCAGAAGGTGCTGCCTTTGCAACAACACCAGCAAATGGTAAGGCTTTCGGGCTCTGAAAACGACCTTAAATCGTAGGCCCTATCAGTTGGGTTTTCCGTTCACCTAAGGCTAAGAGTGATAAATTGAATAGTCGAACGCTTAAAATATGATCCTCTGGCTTGGATAAATAGGGTAACCTTATATCCTAACGAGTTAGAACGTGTTGTGCTGCGTAGAATGCAGTGTAGAAATACAAATCAAATATCTAAAAAGGTTGGTGTACTGCAGAAATAGCGTGTAGACTGTAGTTGTCTAACGTTTCGAGCGAAGGTCCTTCGTCAGAAAGTGAAACGTAAGAGTGTAACGAAGGGCCTTCGTTCGAAACGTTAGACAACTTACACGCTATTTCGGCAGTACACCAACCTTTCTAGATATTTGACGCATATACAAGGCGTACAAGCATTTTTTTGGGGGGAGGGGAAAGTTCGGCTTTACACGTCAATCATCGCTACTCGATATCGACAATTAGTAAATATCAATCATCATCTTTCTGATTGGTTAGTCAATGATTATCTATCAGGCGATAGTTGATGGTTGGAACTGGTGGCGGTCAAACGTCAACAATGGCCTCTTTATAGATTTGTCGTGATAGTGGAAATGAGCTACGATTTAAGGAAAATTGCTGTCCTAGACTCTAGAAAGAACAAAAATAGCAAACAAATGAATGGGATGAAAATGTTTTATGGTAAGATGTTTATATTGTTTACTTGGGTTCGTTTAAACGAAATATCAAAATAGAAACAAAACACATTTCAAAATTTCGCTCGCTTAACTTCCGAATTTCATTTACGAGAAAAGTTCACTACAGCATGGTCCTAAAACTAACAAGGCCGCAGGAAGATGTTTTTGGTTAGATGGCTTGTCGAGCACCGAAGGCGCGCGCGAACCCTCTAGGGCGGGGCGGGGGTATGCTCCCCCTGAAAATGTTTGATTTTCTCACTCTCTGAAACGCGATTTCATGCATTTTGAGGACAGATTTACAACAAAATATGATCATACAGCATAATTTTAGTCTACCTTTGCTTCCTTCGTCAATATCTGACTAGTTTCTGGAAACTATAATTGCACATGGTTGAACTGGTCCATGTGTTTGAAACTTGTGTACGAGAAAGTTCCACCCGCAAGTTCCACCGCAATTTTTTTGAAATCTATATGCTTCGAGGTTAATTCTTGTGCAATCTGAGGCATCAGCAGTAATTGCTTATTTGATTTTCTAGCTAGAATTGTAGCGAAGAAAATACCAGGTCGAATGTAAACTGTAAAGATCGGATATTCTTCTGGGCCATATACGTCTGTCCTAACTGGCAGCAGAAGACTTGTGTTTGACGTCGATTTTTAGGGGGGCTCGGCCCCCTGTTTTCCTACTGCCATGAAAACTAATGTTTCTTTTGACATTCTTCAACAATTTTACATCATCTGGGTAGAAATAGTTGTTTTAATACAGGACAAGATATTAATTTGTCAAACATTTTATTCGTTTTTGTCTCTCTGGACGACAGGTAGAATTGCTTTTATTGTCAAGGATTTGGTAGGAAAATATTTACTAAAACCATCAGACTAGCTGTCTATATTGTTATTAGATTGCGAATAGCGTAGCCAATCAGTGTACAGTATTTGACTTCGAGTAGCGGTGTGCACGTGATGTGTGTAAGGCCGAGTTATGTCTCGCTAATTTTTGAAGTAATTTTGAAAAAATATAACGAACATAAGTTAGTAAAGGTTTTACTGTGTAAGCTTTGTTAAGTTGTCAATACTCAGAAAAACACTGAGCTCTAGACAGGACTCGAACCCACAACCTTCTGAATGCTAGCCAGATGTATACATATATATATGTTGCTGTTTTTAATATAGATAATAAAACGAATTCTGTAAATATTTGCACACCATATTTATCTTCTGAATGCTATAGACAGTCTAGACAGATATATATACATATATGTGCTGTTTTTAATATAGATAATAAAACGAGTACTGTAAATATTTGCACACCATATTTACCTTCTGAATGCTAGACAGATGTATACATACATATATGTGCTGTTTTTAATATAGATAATAAAACGAGTGCTGTAAATATTTGCACACCATATTTATCTTCTGAATGCTAGCCAGATGTATACTCGTCTTACTCTGATGAAGGGCTCCGCTCGAAACGTCAGTATCTCGTCACTAAATTCTTGGCAGTTTACCACCTTTTCACTTTGCTAACACGTGAAAAAGCTCAGAGTGTCTGTGTTACTGCTCAGTGTCTGCTATCTATCTATATGGCAGGAGGAGAGAGTTTATATGCAACGGGTTAGATATTGTATTAAACAGCTTTTTACATAATACTCGGCGCCTATAGATCTCAAGGTTAACAAACTGAAACGATCTAAGGTGGCATCATATGGTTGCACTGATGTACTTAAAGATAACGCTCTCTTCTGCACTCTTTCGATGTCATCACTTAAGTACTGTGGCAACGTGGAAGACAGACGAACAGTATTCTAGAACAGGTCTGATGGTCGTACAGTAAAACAAAATAAGGTTATCTAGAGTGGGACGCCAGTCTGTTTTAGCAAGTGGGACGCCAGCCGGTTTTACACATTAGGTTTGGGCCCCTGTGGTGAACATTCTCCTAAGCAAAGCCTCTCCTGTAAGCAAGAGAGTTATCGTTTATTAATTATCATCAAATAAAAACTACACTTCGCAGTCAATTACGTGAGACGACAATTCTAAAATAGTATACAACGATATAATATAATTCAATCTATAAAATCCATAAAAATTTAGAACTTCAAACTTTCTCCCTAGCAGCACAATGCATAAAAAAAGAATCCCTAAATCTATTCGTCTTCATTGATGGTGACTTATATTTAGATAAATATCTAAGATTATAATTATTCGAACGAAGCGGTGGTAGTAAATCAGCAAGCTTATGTTGATTGTTGTTTGCATCCCTTCTGTTTATTAAGGTTGGTAGGCCTGTGATATTTAGGGCTTCCCTCGTGTAGTTAACATCAGGGTAAATTATTCTGAGCGTTTGTTTCTGTATTCTTTCAATCTGATCCGACAGATAAGCTGGAAGACTGGTGTTAAGAGTGAGTGTCAGGGTAGTGCTTTGCGCGCTTGTTTTCTTTTACCTATTTCAGTTCACAAACGAATCCGTCGATATTTGATCAATCCTTCTTATAAATGATCCATTTTCAAGTTTTCTAAGAAGTAAATATACCTGAGTGATCAATTATTGTGATATTTTTCGTAAAATTGATAATTTACTATAGTAATCTTTTCGATACATAGAAGCTGCTACGAGCGCTTCGCCTCCGAAGCGTGGAAGGCCGGGTTATGCTGCTGAAACAGCGCATAAGTTTGCGAATGGAAGTGTTTGATGAGTGACTAGTAAAGAAATATATTTTGTTTCTTCTGATGTTTTGTTCATTTGAATTTGCAAAGATTCAGGAACTAAAGCCATCCGGGCCAGCTTGTTCGTCAGAAACGGCGTTGCGCGCCAACTGTTCAAATCGTCTTGAACATTAACTTCATAACGCCCCGAAGTCAGGATCGGACTCCAATTTCAACATTTCCAAATAAATCTAGAGTTCACATGCAAATTATAGTTCTAACGATGCGATGCACTGCAATTAATTCAGCACTACCCTGACACTCACTCTTTAAATACTTGACATGCATACTCTAAAATTGATCTAATGCATGCACAGAAGAACTGCACCAGGGAATATGAGTCAACGTCAGCACGCTTAAAATGCCACTACAATGAAAATTCACCCCCGTCTTTTAGATTTTCTTTTGCATAGAATAGTATTTCAGGGTCGAAAATGATCGATGTAAAAAAACACTAAAAAATGGTATTTTGAAGTAAGTATTTTGAGCTCTGAAATCACTATTATTTAGGCCACCATTACTAAAAACGTGTTCCAAGTGAGCCCGCAATTTCAAAAGGTAATATTGTTTGTTAGATTCTCAATGCTACGCCTGAATTTCGGTCGAGGTTATTTGTTTTCTTGTTTTTTTCGAGAAGTAGATGAAATGTCCAGCCTTTCAGACGAAGAATTTGAAAAAACGACCTTGATTTACTTGAAGAATTAGCCACGTGGAGTCTTCGCGTTGAGAATCTGACGTCACTTCGTTACGCTGGTCAGGAACATGAACGATTAATGGCGGACATAACAACTCCAGATTCGGAGTAAGAAAAATAATACTTGCCATCGTCGAATCGCAAAACGGTTTCGACCAAGTAATATTTAGCAGCTCTGCTTTATAAATACGTAAAAATATCGATAGGTAAAAATTTGAGCGTAGTGGCCTTTAAGCTGTTTCAGAAGGTACAAGTGTTTTGAGGCTTTAAGCGTAACACAAGCGACCACTTACTCCTGACTCCGACCTGGTCGCTTATGAGAGATACCGGTTTACGAGAGAGTCATCTGTATTGATATCCCCCCCCTGCTACATCTTGGCATTTTAGTTGTTGTTCATTAATAATTAACCGCGTGTTGACTCAACCTAAATTGAAAGCATTTCAAACAAGGAAACGCCCTGCAACCGTAAAAGCTTATCGCGAAATGAAAATCCACCGGAGATTATATTATTTGCGAAACTAGTGTACCGTATGGAATGTATATAAGCAAGACTTTTTTCGTTTGCCAGACCGCTCGTGTGCATTTCAAGCAACTCTTTCCCAACTTCCTTTAGTAATATCGTTTGATGATTAATATTTAATTTCTATATACACAACACAATAAAATTCAATATACACAAAATATAAAGAGGATATGATTGCATGACTGTCAGGGTCAGACAAATCGCAGCAAAAATCACCTGTATATAACTTAAGTAACGTATGTTTTGAGAGAAGGGTTTTCGTCAGAGAGTGTAAGGTTTCACTTGCAGGTTGCGGGTAAAACAGTGTGAACCTTGAAAATATTATAATTGAAATTTTAAATACTTCAGATTTTAGGAAATTTAAAAGCTTTTCAAAACAACTTTAATTTATAAAACTGTTTTAATTAACAACTTCACTGAAAGCATTGTATTTATTAGTATTTCTTATCATTGTTTTTTGTTATTGCTATTTAGTGTTTATACCCTCTATATAAATAGAGACTTTATGTCATCTCCTCTCCTCTCATTTTATCTTATCTCATATCGTATCGTATCTCGTCTCGTCTCATCTCATCTCATCTCATCTCATCTTGTCTTATCTTGTCTTGTACAAATACTGGCTGTATAATGAACATCTATCTATACAGGCCTACTATATAAGTGTGAGCTCGAGTGTGAGTTTTAACAAGAACATGCAAGCGAATATGAAACGAGATATATATACATGAAGTTGAAAAGTGCGGCTTATAGTTCATCAGGAAATGTCTCCACTGTTCTAGTTCATCAGTTTTGATTTCCACTTTCTTGTCAACTAGAACTTTCTTGGAGAAACCACATTGCCTTTTTTCAGGTTTTCAGGTTTTTTAGCGACACAAAAGTGTTAGAACAGAAACGTAAATTTATTTTAATAACTTTATTAGAATCAACACGAACCTCCCTGTTTTGGTGCAGTGTTGTCAGAATCCGGATGGACTTTTTGGATTCCGCTTGACACTGAAGTGACTGCACTATGTCATGCAGCCCTACTTCTTTGAAGGTGACTAGATATACTTTCTAGTCAGGTCTCCTAGTTACTTGAACTAGATCTCGGACTAGCACAGCGCACAAGGGTACATGGATATATGCCATGCTTCATGTACATGACTATACGCCAATCTTTTCTTTAAGAACAATCACTTGTTGGAGTTTGTACATAGACCTCTGTCACATAGAGAGTTCCTGTTGGCGATCCTACTTTTTAAATTGTGGCTTACGCAGTACAAAAGTAGATCTTTCGTGTCACGGACCACGCCTTATGCCTCACAAAGAGTAAATAAGAGTTCTGTACCAAGCCCAAAGCACGCGAAGAAACAGATCATACAGCAACCAACGTAAAACTATACCACTCTCTCATCTTCATTTTATTTTCACGACACTAGTTTTAATTTGGCAATCTTTCCTCTCGATCAAAGACAATTACTATGTAGAGAGTCCCTGGTGGCGATCACAAAAAACCCTCATTTTCAGGCCCGCACTTTTTTACCCGCAGCCAGCAAAATGTCACCCACAGAATAGCACATTTTCCGCAGACAACTTGTCAAGTGCTACGCGAAATATATCATGCTTCTTTTTAATTCAACTTTCCAGTCTCACCATAGTAAGGACATTTTTCTAAGTTATATTATCAATAGTGTTTATGAAAGCAAACAGGTAACAGATGTAACATTCTTGTGCTGCCTGTGTGGACAAATCGAAATGCCATTCGTTCTAAATGCTTTTCCATGCAGGATACCGTGTTCCAATTGGGTGCTCGACTTTCGAAAACCAAAAAATACTCGCCTATTGGCTTTTCGAAAATCTTGCAAATCATCCCACGTGTTTGGATGATAATATTCATAATAATAATAATTATAATAATAATTATAATAATTATTATATAATTATTGTAATTATATTAATTAATTATATATATAATTATTATAGTTAATAATTATAATTATAATAATTATGATAATTATAATAATTATGATAATTATAATAATTATGATAATTATAATAATTATAATTATAATAATAAAAGCTTTGTTCAAACGAAGGTAAAATCAGTACAGGCATAGGTTGGTTTACACGATGTCTTCGGTTCATAGTATCCTACACGGAAAACATTTGGTATTCCTTTATTTCCCTCAAGCGAGGTTATAATTAGTCTCTTCTTGCGGTCTAAACTAAGATTAATGATTAGTCTGTATTTTCCGTTTGTCAGTTCTCGCCAGTAACCCCCCAATACGCCACACCCAATGCGTGAATAACGGGAATATTTTGGACAAGTGAAGGACCGACTCTTCCAGAGACTCCATCAGGGAAGTGGAAACTGAAATTAAACGGAAATTAAAGTTATAGTCATTAATGATTGATAAATAGACCCGCAGTGGCACGAATCTCCTTAACTTTAAGTTTAACTTATCTACTATTGCTGGAGGCCTGTAAGTTTTACCTTGTCTAGTTCAATTTAGACTGAAATGTTACGTGGCCCTCTTTGCCCGGTGTAAATGCCCCGCCTACTGCCCTCTTTGCCCGTGGGTAATTCCCTACCTACCCCCGGCCCCGTCCACAATAATGGTTTCACCTACCGGATTTTGCCAGGCCACACTCTAATTTCTGAGATAAAATATTTTCGATGCACCACAAGATGTAATACATGTTGTTGTATTTCTCCAAGTTCTTGCCAAGCATCACAGGTTCTTCAAAACAAAGAATGATTGGTGTGTTTCAATTGGTTAATAGACCATCTCACCTGCAATCAGAAGGTTACGTACGGAAAAGTGTTTGGCTGAGGTTTCCGTACAGACCGACGAAGGAGAGCGAGGTCTGTGAGAAAAAACCGAAGCCAAATACTTTTCCGCACAAACCGAGCAAACAAGGCTAACAAGTAGTTTATTATATGGTTTTTAGTTCATTTTCTTGTTTATTTTTAGCGCTGTTTTCATTGCTTTACCTTACCTCTTAATCGCTTCATGTTTGCACCTGTTGGTATTCGTCGTGCTTTTGTGTAAACAGCATTAAAGAAAAACAACCCTAATGTTCCAGCATGCTTTATTGTTCGGAATTTTTCAATGAAGATACCAAACAAAATGGCGCCCTATCCCATAATGCAGAAAGAGTACAGGTAACTTGTTGGACAGGTTAATATACAGTGCGACTCAAAATATAAATGATTAAAGAAATACCTGATGGCCTGATCCAAACACGCGGGATGTTGTGAGACTTGAGAAAAGCGTAAAGAAACATGAGCCGCTAGGCGAGTGTTTTTTAGCTTTTCGAAAGTCGAGCAACATCCCAAGTGTTTGGATCAGGCTATCCAAACACCGGAAAACCATTAGGTATTTCTTTTATAAAATAATACGAACGAACGAGCAACACAAACTTGAGTAAAATTTTGGCGAGAAATTTCCGTATCCAAACATGGGTATTGACCAATCAGAGCTTCGGATGTTTTTACGGTAGGCAATATGATCGGTTAATTTCCGTCCGGATGTTTTTGACGGTTTTGGTGGGAAACATTTTTGTTGATTTGAGCACAAACTAGAGGACTTACAAGATATGGCAGGCCCTCGAACCTTCCCATGATGCCTGGAGAGCCCGGGGAGGAGGTATGAGAGTGTCTCTTATATAGACGTCCTGGCCAATAGCATCGATCAATTTTTTTTTCAAGTTTACCTTGTGAAATAGCTCGCAACGTCATGGAAAAGCCTTTCAAGACCTCAATCAACTTAGACAAAACCAATTCTGTTGTCTTCTCGTGGCAAGCTAAACGCAATAGAAGCTTGGAATATTTCTCTGGGAGAGTGTTCTAAAATTAGGGAAAACAAAGAGCAACATATTATTTTTACTAAGAAAAGTAGCAGCGCTAGCATTTTTTCGCTTGAATCAACAGAGAAGCAAGTCAGGAGCGGTCACTGAAAATTTCAAGTAGATCTGGTCATGGCTAATCGCAGCTTTTTTGAGAAATCTGAATGCTCGGTTAGAAGTTCTGCTGACGTATGCAGGTGTACAACTATATGCATAACAACAATAGATTATGGAATACAGTTGTTCACTATTTTGTAATGTTAAACTACGCCAACAGGTCATCTTTTACATTCAACATCAACGTCAAAATTAACCGTCAACGTAAATGTAAAACAACTACTTTCAATCGCTCATTTCTTATTAGAACAACTAGGACTTGGAACTCTCTCCCTGAACACTTAAGGCTAGATCATTTAAACTTTAAAAAATTTAAGAAATCACTATTAGACAATTATAATAATGCTCTTTTATCCTGTTACAATGTTGACGATCCTCGAACTTGGAAAACTGTCTGCCTAAAGTACAACACATCGCGAAGCCTCACGGAACCCATAACTTGCTGTTATTAGTTATTATTTTATTTTTGTAAGGGCCCACTGTAATTGGTGTTTAACTGTTGTGGTGACCCTGCTTCTTCTATGTATTTTTAAGAGGCGAAGCTAAATAAATAAATAAATATCCCGAAAAGTATGGACCGCATTTATTTCATTTTTGGAAAATTGTTATATATATATATATATATATATATATATTGTTTAAAGAGCCTATCCGGGGTTTTGGAAATTTACCGCATATTTGTGATCTTTGGAATCTCTTGAGAAGAATTGTAAAATATCTTGTCATGCGAAAATTTCATCTTCATGCCTTTTACCCTACTCTCCTTCGCAGACGTCCTTATGGCTTCCTCTGGCGTCGGGAGCCATAAGGACGTCTGCGAAGGAGACTACTTTACCCCTGCTAAACTAATTTACTATATTCACAAGAAATGACGTCAAAGCAGGGACACGCAAAAACATTGCGCAGTGATTCAGCAGTGAAATACAAAGAAAGTTTGGGAATTGAACGAATTTTGTCTAAACAGGTGTGTTTAAAGTTCAGCCGAGAGTTTGTATTTCACTGTTGAATTAGTGTGCAATGACTTCGCGTGTCCCTGCTTTGACGTCATTTCCTGTGAATAGTAAATCAACTTTAGCAGGGAAAAAAGGCATGAAGATGAAATTTTCGAACGACAAGATATATTACATTTCTTCTTGGTAGAACCCAAAGATGACGAATATGTAAAATCCCCAAACCTCGGATAGGTACTTTGAACATATTTTAATCAGAACATTTGCTCCAAGAGCATTCATCAAAAAATTGTTATTTAGACGACGAACTTTGAGATAGGCATTTTTTACAACATAGACTCAATCTAAGAATCAACCAGCTATCATAGGTATAGTACAGCTAGAATATATCAAAACAACAAAAATTTCATAATTTTTTTATTCTCCCTTTTATCGAAAAAGTTTATTTCATATTTTCGGATTTTTCGGCTTACGTTTGCACTATGTTTGTGATCCATCGTTGCTTGTATCATCTCTTCGACATACTCCAGTACTTTTTCAGTAACTTCATTAGATCCTGCAGTATTAGTCATGTCCATATCTAGAACACCTTGATAGAAATATACACAAAAGAACAAAGAGAAGCGTAAATCGTTGGTTTATAAATAGAAGAGTTAGTACACGATGGAATCCACGCAGAATTTTAAACAAACAACAATGGTTGTTCACGGGTGTTTGAACAGGAAAAACAATATTGGTATAACAAGCATGTTCTCTAGCGTTATCATTGTTGCTGAACTTTTTTAACAAGTTGTAACATTGTCGGAAAATTTCTGCCGCCATCGCTGATTAGATCTAGAAGTGATTAAAAATCCAGTAGTTAGTTCATATAGGTAAAAACGTTATATTAGGATATGATAAAACAATGAAAACACGACCACGGATTGATCAATACATGGACCTACACCTCGCCAACACACCTAACAAGGCATCTACACAACTCTCTGGAATACTGGTTTCGACAAAGCACTGGTCGTTGATGCTACCACGGAGAACTAAAACAACACAAAATAAAATCCATCCCTCGCTTAATGATTTTACTTCGTTTCTTCCCTCCCTCGTTTGTTCCCTCCCTCGTTTCTTCCCTACCTCCTTCCTTCGCTTCTTCCCTACCCTCGTTTCTTCCTCCTCTCCTTCCCTACCTCGTTTCTTCCTTCACTCCCTCCTTTCCTTCTCCCCTCCTTCCTTCGCTTCTTCCCTACCTCCATCCTTTGTTTCTTCCTTCCTTCGTTTCTTCCTTCTCTCCTTCCTTCGCTTCCCTACCTCCATCCTTCGTTTCTTCCCTACCTCGTTTCTTCCCTACCTCCATCCTTCGTTTCTTCCCTACCTCTTTCTTTCACTTCTTCCCTACCTCCATCCTTCGTTTCTTCCCTACCTCGTTTCTTCCCTACCTCTTTCCCTCGTTTCTTCCCTACCTCTTTCCTTCGCTTCTTCCCTCCCTTGTTTCTTCCCTCCCTTGTTTCTTCCTTCCTTCGCTTCTTCCCTACCTCTATCCCTTGCTTCTTCCCTCCTTCCTTCGCTTCTTTCCTCCTTCCTTCCTTCCTTCGCTTCTTCCCTACCTCGTTTCTTCCTCCTCTCCTTCTTCCCTACCTCGTTTCTTCCTTCCCTCCCTCCTTTCCTTCTCCACTCCTTCCTTCGTTTCTTCCTTCCCTCCATCCTTTGTTTCTTCCTTCCTTCGCTTCTTCCTTCCCTCCATCCTTCGTTTCTTCCCTACCTCGTTTCTTCCCTTCTTCCTTCCCTCCATCCTTCGTTTCTTCCCTACCTCGTTTCTTCCCTACCTCGTTTCTTCCCTACCTCGTTTCTTCCCTTCTTCCTTCCCTCCTTCCTTCGCTTCTTCCCTACCTCTTTCTTTCACTTCTTCCTTCCCTCCATCCTTCGTTTCTTCCCCACCTCGTTTCTTCCTTCTCTCCCTCGTTCCTTCCCTTCTTCCTTTTCTCCTTCCTTCGTTTCTTCCCTCCCTCCTTCCTTCCTTCGTTTCTTCCTTCCCTCCCTCCTTCCTTCGCTTCTTTCTTCCCTCCATCCTTCGTTTCTTCCCTCCCTCGTTTCTTCCTTCGCTCCTTCCTTCGCTTCCATACCTCCATCCTTCGTTTCTTCCCTACCTCGTTTCTTCCCTCCCTCCCTCGCTTATTCCCTCCCTCGCTTATTCCCTCCCTCGCTTCTTCCCTCCCTCGCTTCTTCCTTCGTTTCTTCCCTTGCTCCTTCCCTCGTGTTTTCGCTAGCTTCTTTCCTCGCTCCCTCATTTTCGCCCTCCCTCACTTTCCTCCCTTACTGCGTATATCTACAATGTACATGCGCAAAGAGAACATTAAATCTGATGGAAGTCTTCACCTGAGACAGCTTGAAGTACTGTTGCTGTAATGGCAGCACGCATGTCACCATCAGCAAGCATTTCTGCTGTCTGTGGTGCAGCTCTCAGTGCCACAACTAAAAGAAAATAAATGCTGAGAGTTATAATATCCGTATATATAATTTGATTTTCAATTATTTATTAATCATCGGACATCTCCAAACAACGAACGGCAAACTTCACGGTCCCCAAGTGTCCGTCATATGGAG